>JBAMYA010000016.1:1947678-1969895 GCA_037176975.1 Arrhamphus sclerolepis
GCAAACACTTTTTGCCATCTGTTGAAGGAATAAATGAATACAAGATCTGTGTGTGTGCAGGTGTTTTGTGTGTTGCACAACAGTGGGAGGATGTGGTGCTCCGTATGTTCCATTTACCCCCCTATGGAGCAAAGAGATCTTCCATCACCCATCATCCCCTCTGCACACACAATGTTCGCTGCTCACAAAAAAAGTTAGGGATATTTCAGAATCCAGATAAAATGCACTAAAACTACAGGTCACCTTCATTTGAACTAACCACTTCTTAACCATTAGTTAATGATCAGGCTTAACTAACGCTGCGTGTAGAGACTGAAAAAAACAAAAGTGTACAGTGGGAACCAGCATTAAGGAAAGTAATGCTTATAAATAATGGTCATAAGAACAATAAAGACAACTACTCAGAAATTAAGCAGTGGCGAGTTCCTCATTTGTTTCTTGATAGTTAAGCAACAATTTGTGGACTTTATTCTAAGGTGTTACCATTTCTCGTTCTGGTAAAAAGCTTTTGTTGCAGTAAATAGTTTGAGATGAAGAAGCTGCATTTGCAGGGATCTTCCTCAAAGTCAAATATCCCTAACTTTCTGTCAGTAGTATGTGCATATTTGTACTTTGATACAATGTACGATGTTTTATTTTTTTATTTTGGTTGACTTTGACTGCAGTTCAGTGCTCAGATCTTGATATGATATTTGGGACAAAGAAACAAGTAATTTTACCTCGTGGTCATATACTTCAAAGCTTTGATTTCAGAGCACCGTTGCTCATGTGTTTGGGAAGTCTCCAAGATGCCACCAAATGTGCTTCCTCTATGTCTAATTTTGTGAAGTATGCACAGTTTTGCTGCTCTGTCCTTTCACGACCGGTTTGCTGTGGTTCTGTGTTCTTTTCACAGTGATATTTTTGTTTGGAGAGCACCTTGGTCTTCGTTGCTCCTCTCAGAGCAGAGCCAGGTTGGGCCCAGGCCTAAACATACTAATCACCTCTGGCTTCATTTTGCATGTGCGAGAGAGAAAAAACGTTTCTGTAACATCTTTTTGATGAACAAAAGTGTTCATGATGAACAGACATGAACTTCAAAGCGTGTGTGGTGGTCAGAAGTGGTTAGAGGAACAGTGGCCATCTCATCGCCCAGGGGATGAAAGAGCCAATGAAGGCCCTTTTTCTGCTACTTAGCTGATAACACATAGGAGCATCCTTTCACACATTCCTCCTCACCAGCTCTCTTCGCTATCACCACTCACTTGCTCATTTTCTCTCCCTTTCCTCTGTGTTTCTGTCTGGCTTTCCATTTATTTCCCCCCGGCCCCTCTGTCTCTCTGCTGCTTCTGTCTGCAGGAATGAATCAGACGTAAGAGGCCAAACAAGATTTTCAACCCATTGCTTTTGATTAAGTGACTTAACACAGAGGTCTGCGACCCGGCAATATCACTAATGGTCCGAAGAAAGAGAGATAGTGTGTTTGGGAGAAACAGAGAGAGACAGAGGGGACGGGGAGGCGAGAGAAAGACAGGCGTAAGCTAAATCTCTCACAAGTAGTACCATTATCTCTGGCTAAAGCAGAAAGTGATTATGAACTTAAAAGAAGCTTTGCACTCATAGCTTTCTCCGTAGCAAGTTTAGTTGGAGAATTATGATTAAGCTGGATTTAGATTCACGCAAAAACCTTTTTACACAGTAAAGGGGGAGAGGAGAAGCCCAGAAACAGAAATCTCAAACAATAGTGGCATCATGTTATCAAAGAGCAACATTAATGAATTGAAATCAAGTGGCTAAAATTTCATGTGTAAATGTACATATATGTATATATATATATGTGTGTGTGTGTGTGTGCGTGCGTGTGTGTTCTTACTATACTCTGTGAGGAAATTAACATAAACAGATGAGCACTTTTAAATTCCCTGTTTGTGTTTTGTAAGTAGATACTTAATTCTCCAAATGTTGCTGTTATGGAAATGCAAAACATATGTCGCTACTTATCTGATTTCCTGCAGGATCTCAAAACAATTTGGCATGTGATCTCTGTGATGACAGGACATACTTAAAAACACTGAAAATACATTTATGATAATCATTTCTTAACTGGAGATTTATTTGGGTGATTATTTCAAAACAAGTTATGTGATTTATGTTTGTGTGAGCAAATCTATAAAATAGAAAGAGAGAAAGAAAGAAAAAACTTGCATCTTTTTACTTGTGACATGGTATAGGACCACAAGAAAAAGGGACAAAAATAAATAAACTAAGTAATTAACTTAAAAACCCTATATGCCAGCTTGTGGGATGTGAGCAAATGTAAAGGACAGCACAGACACAAAGTAATAATGTGAAGTAGGAAAAACATTACGGTGTTTGGCTGCTGTGAATGGCATCGGTGAAATGAGGCAACATACTGAAAATGAATTTGGTTGCCTAAATATGACTGTTATTGCTCTGCGCTACAGTCACAGTTTCTAAGAAACCAAGTATCCTCCTGGTGAGGTGTGTCCACGAGTGCGCAACAATGTGTGTGTTCAGGTGCTTTAAAGAGGCATCCACCTGCGTAGATGTTTGTGATCATGTCAGCCTTTGTGAGCGAGTGTGTGTTACACTCTGCACATTAGCGGTAATTATAGTCAGTAATAACCCTAACGAGGAGAGAGGGACAGACTGCATTCAGAGCAGCAATTACAAGTTAATCAGCTACCATATTGTTGGCAGTAATTAGGCAATGCTGTGAAGAGGATTTAGATCTTAGATATTTATTGCTCTAGTGTTGGACAGGGTGTGTTTTGTGTGTTTGAGATGGAAGCGTCATACCTGTTTGTGGGTTTTCCAGCCATGTCGTCTATACTCTTTACTAAAACTATTAAGTTTATTCCTCTTCATCATTTTTGTTCTCTTTTTAAAAAAACAAACAAACAACAGTCATTGGTGGGCGAACGTGTCACCTGTGTGTGTGTGTTCCCTACTAGCACAACCCATGGTGATTTAATGGCATGTTTGTCTATGTTGAATGTGTTTTATAAAACAAAGAATAAAAGCAACAGTGTCAGGACACCTACGTGAACGCTGCAGCTCTACGACAGCCGGCTGTGTAAACTTAGTTAAATCATTAGCTGTTAATGTGTTTTAATGGTGAATGAGGGGTGTAATTGTTAGACTCAGAGGAGGACGCAGAAGTTCAGCTCTCTACCAAGTGCCATTTATGCTGAGTTGTTAATGACAAGGGCCTGACACCAATATACATACTTTAATTGTATATTTGTTTAAAGAGACACTGGGGAGAGCTGGAGGAGGGATGGAATAAGTGAGGGAGGCAGGCAGAAAGGAAAGTAGACAAAATACAGTCAGCAAGAGACAAAGAGGGATCAGCAAATGACCTGTGTGATGCAGAGAAGCAGTTCTGACAGCTCATTGGCCAGTCCTGTCAGCCCTGCTGAGTGTGCGTGTACATACTCTTAACATGGAGATGAACAAAGTAAAACGCATGATTAGATAACAAGATAGATAACAGTTAGAGAGGACGAAAACACTCAACATCTCACTGCTGGATGAGCCCTGTTTTTGTTAAAGTCCAAATGGCAAACGTTGAGCTTCAAATGGGAACCTCAAGACTTCAACAAACTCCTGCAACTCACAACAGTCATACACACACGCATGCGCACACACTTGCACACACACCTGCATGCACACACAGACACTACTGTCATTAATATTTTGGAAATAAATTTATAGAAATTAATATTTGCTACATTGTTCCACTTGCTCATTTCTGATTGTGCAGGTTGGTTTTGGGTCTAAATAATGCATGAGGGCTGTGTCCTAAATCACCTCCTTTTCACTATAAATGACCACATACACACTACTCCAGCACATAGCCGCTGCTGTATGGCATTATCCAAATACGTAATGACAATTGTTGTTGATGCAGTGAACCCTGGATGCATCATGAAGCACATGTGGCAGAACAGTGGCGTTTAGCTGTATTTCCTCTGTGTGATAACAGTGATGCAGCGAACAGCGCTGGGAACCATAAAGGTCCTGTAACTTTCAAGGAGCATAATCTCACTGAAGCTGTGATCTAACTTAGCTTGGCAGATGTGGAAACTATGTTCTCACTAAATTGTTGACTCCTCTCCTTTGGATAGCAGTTTCTTTTTCTCCACTTTCACCTCCTTACCACACACACACACACCAGTACAGTTGTCAGATGACTGTACTGCTACTTTTCCTGGTTTGCTGCTATAGTCAAATGATCTGCATTATAATCGTATCTTTGTAATTCTCAATACATAAAAACTAAAAGTCAATGCAGAACTGAGGAGGGACGGCTGATTAGGGGTGGTTAGGGCCGGAGGTTAGGGGGTTGGGGGTTGGGGGGTTACAAACAAGACAAAAGAATTTGAAAGAATAGAATGTGCAGAAAATGAGATGAGGAAAGGTTGCAGGGTGGAGCAACAGTGGCTCTGTGTTTTCAGCCTTATGTCTGACAACTCCTTAACGTAATGCTAAAGCACTTTAACACCTGAGCCCGTCTCATGCAAGGACACGCATGTCCACCAGGTTTGTCCTCTGTTCATTTGGTCTCTTTCATCTTTTAGTTGGATCACTGCCTATCAGTGTCTTTAGTTTTCTTTCTCTTTTTCTTTTCATTTGACAATATTAAACACACCTGGTGTCTGGTTATTCGAATCCACACATGGATTGTGTTCACTCTTCAAACACAAGAGTAGTACTTGATCAATTCTTCACAGCATACATGCAATCATCTTACATTTCCATTCTGCTACGTCTGTGTAAGCCTATTTTGTTCATCCGTCTTTGAACCCCACTTCACTTACATTGTAGTTACAAACACTGTGGTCCAGAATGATAAATAAAAGGGGCTCTAGAAAAGGGAATCAAATTGAAGAGAAAGTCTTTTCACAAACACATAGGACATGTAGCTGATACGGTCATTGTTGCAGAAAGTTGTTCTTGCTTTGTTTTATACACTAGTTTATTGTATGAATAGTGGGTACATGCTAAAACTGTGTGCCTACAACCACCAGTCCTCCACTGAAATACCTCAGTAGAGTTAATGTGCTGGTATAAGAACCACCTTTGGTTGCAAAATATGATGTATCATGAGCATGACAACAACAAAACAATCTGGGATTATTTCAAGACCATTAGAGGGAAATTAAAAAGAAAATTATACATTTGTGAGCTAAACGTAGAGCTAAAAAGGAAAAGGTAAGAGTAAGACATGGCATTTACCATTTGGAACTTTCAGCCTTCCTCCCACAGTCCAAAGACGTGCTTGTAAGGTTGGTTGGTGTTCATAAACTGTGAGTGAGAGTGTGAATGCTTCTATGTCTTCATGTGGCCCTGTGATGGACTGGCGACCTGTCCAGGATGTCCTCCCGCCTTTCACCCAAAGTGAGCTGGGATGAACTGGAAATAGCAGGTATAGATGATGGATGGATGGAACTTTCAGCCATTTTAAGCAAAATTTCCTTGACTTTCAACTGCAAAAAAGATAATCGGCCAGGTGCAGCATATTACCTCATTACTTTAGACTTTTTTAGACCAAAGAAGCAGATTTAAAAAGTCTGGAGTTCATAACTGGTGCTGAAATGGCTGTTGGCTGCTATTTGATTGGAGCTTACAAATATGAAGTCCAAGGAGATCTCAATACAAGTGAAGTAATGTGTCATTAGGCTTGAAAGAAAAAAAAAAAAAAAAGAGGATCTGTTATAGAAGGACAGGTAAACCAGACTTGGCATTAACAAAAAACAAAGTCTCAGATTATATGGACAAAAGAAACTCAGGCAAACTTGTATCAGAAGGATGGGAAAAGAGAAGGAGGGAGACAGACAGTAACAGCTCATATGCGTCAAACATGATGCAGACAGTGTTTAGACATGGACTCACAGGGTTTATTGAAAATGTGAGTGCTGGCAGAAGCTGGCGTGCAGGGCGACCCTCTGCTCACATTCAGCCCAGTGCTCTAAAAACTGCAGGGACATCACTTCACCGTGCAGATGGATAATGACTCTAAACATACCGCCAAAGCAGCTCAAGGCTTTCTGAAGGCAAAGAATAACTCCTCAGAGGCCAAGTCAGTAAAAACCATCTCAAGCAACTAGAGCAGATTTTTTATTTGAGATTTGTCAAATACTTGTGACTGCACACAAATTATTCAAGTACATACGTGTGCTACAGTGGAAAAAGGTACCAACAGTAGAGGCAAACTGTCGATAAAAAACTGAATCTGTGAGCAGAATGTGGTTTAGAAGTATTTTCTGTATCACATCATCCTCTTGAAACACTGGCCCACTTTGCTCATCAGAGAAGAAAAACAAATTTGCTGAGCATAAAGCTGTCACAGCTTCTTTATTGGTCTTTTTAGTTATTCCTGTTAATGTTAAATACTGACTCCTAGAGTTTAAAGACTCATTAACACACACACATTCACACTTACTTGTCTGGGTTAAATGCACACATGCACAAAGGGGATGATTCTGAGCTTCCACACATACTGAGGATAATTATTACCTTCAAACCCAAACGCCTGTAGTGCCCGCTTGGCATTTCTTAAAGGGTGTACTTTTCTTATTTAATTAATTAAAGCAATTGTCAATGAACTTTAAATTAGTCCAGCGTAAAATAATCATCTCCAGTGTAAAGTGTGTGTGTGTGTGCATGTGTGCGTTCTAATAATTAGCAGGCAGTAAAGCAGCTGTGTTAATTGCATTTAGGAACCTGTCTGGGGAGAGAGAAGGGAGGAAGAGAGCAAGAAAGAGAGTGAGAGGAAGAGAGCAAGAGCGGCAGTGAGTGAGGGACCCTCGCTCATCTCTTGTTCCTGAAATAGAGAATTCTCATGTATTTTGAGATATAAAATGGAGCGTGAAGCCCCAGGAGCAGGAAAACACATACATGTGCAGGCCATGTCACACACACTTTTTTCATTCACTCACATTCCCACACATGCACAGCCCTTGGGAGGATGGTGCTAACCTTAATTAGCCTAACACTGTGTTGAAATTGATTGAAATGCAGAACATCAATTATTAAGCCTAACTGTTTTCATAACCCCACATACACCCCGCCATGTAGCACATGTAGGGGGAGGGAGGAGACACGTACAAGAGTGTGTGTGTGTGTGTGTGATTCAGAAACTCAGTGCTATGAAGAGTAATCTGCTAACATGAAGACATATATCATATATGATGTAGTCGTTACACACTGCAAAAATAGAAAGTTGGAAGACTTGCTGCAACACAGATGCAAACTGCTTCGCAATAAATCAGTAAAATTACTGTATCAAGTCACATCTGCACTTTTGTAACTTGGGCAAAGGGACAAATAAAAGCTGTAAGAGATGAGTGAATGATAGTAAAGGAGATTTATAGAGCAAAGATTAAGGATTACAAAGCGATACAGTACAAACAAGCTAAGAGTTAAAAAGGGAAACAAATCACTTAGTGCAATGGCTGGAAATTTAATTTCATCTGGGTTTTTTTTGTTTGTTTGGGGACGACGGGGGGGTTATTTTCAACAGCAAATGCTGAGAAGAATACAACAATGTTGATCGGCAGAGGAACATGGACCGGACGGCTCCCAGCGGTCAGCGGGGGCCGGCCCTGCTCTTTAGATGCAACTATTTTCCTGCAAGAAACAAAAATCAACCCAAGACTTCAGGCTGTCAAGAAATCCCATGCAGACACGTATAGAGCTTGAAGGATTGGTTTTTACACATTTATTATTACATTATTATTAAAAAAAAAAACACCTTAATCACGATGCAGTAATGCAGACTAGAATCTGTTATGGATTTTAGCATCGATCTCCTTCCTGCTGCTTACCAGTACCCGTGTGGAACACTATCGTATGACTGTTTATTATTGCTATAGACCTTTTTCACAGCAGACATTTTGACATTTCATTGCACAAGCATAATTAATAACATAAACAATTTCTGCCTTCAATTTTCACTTGTGCTGGCTGGCTTTCTAGAACTGCTCATCAGGAAGTTAAAGGAGAATTATCACGGCGACTAGTTACCACCAAGAAAAGATCTATTTCAAAAGAGAACGATAACACCCACACACAGAGAAGCATAGTTTCAGCCAAGAATTAGATTTTCTAGCTACATAATGAACACACACTAGACTTGTAGTTCTCAAGACCAGTCTCGAGACCACTTTTTTGTGGTCTTGGTCTTGTCAAGGCCTCAACAGACTTTGGTCTCGGGTCTCTCAGTCTTGCAACGTTCCAGACTGGCCAAGCGGTCTTATAATATCCAGGCAGGCACAGTTTTTTCTTGTTTGTTTGGTTTTTTGACTTTTTCATTATACGCCCCCTTCAAGTGGTACCAATCACATGAATTCTGTAACACAGGCAACATTGGCCCTCGTCCTCTCAAGCCCTCACTCCACGGCCCGACACCAAGCCCCTGGATGACTGAACTTCTCAGCTTATCTGGAAGGGAGAGTCCAGCCACCCTACGGAGGAAACTGATTTCAGGCATTTGTATCCACAATCTCATTTTTTCAGTCACTACCCACAGCTCATGAGTGATGGTGGGAATGAAGATCTACTACAGCTCATGACCACAGGTGATGGTGGGAACGAAGATCTACTACAGCTCATGACCACAGGTGATGGTGGGAACGTAGATCTACTACAGCTCATGACCATAGGTGATGGTGGGAACGAAGATCTACTGCAGCTCATGACCATAGGTGATGGTGGGAACGAAGATCTACTGCAGCTCATGACCACAGGTGATGGTGGGAACGAAGATCTACTACAGCTCATGACCATAGGTGAGGGTAGGAAGAAAGATCTACCAGTTCATGACCGCAGAAGATGGTAAGAACTAAGATCTACCAGTTTATGACCATAGGTGATGGTGGGAACAAAGATCTACTACAGCTTATGACCATAGGTGATGGTGGGAACGAAGATTGACCAGTAAACAGAGAGCACAATTTGAACGAATAGTAAATACGTTACTGATTTAATTTAAATCAGTAACATATTTACTATTCATTAGACTTTTTTGAGGTGGAAGGTGGTGTTGGAGTCTTGTTATTTTGTTAGATGATTTTGGGACTAGTTAATAGTCATGTCAGTCCTTAACAGCATTTGAGTCAATCCTCAGATAGTGTAGAAATAGTGGTCATAGAATTGCCACACATATTTGATCTCAGCTAATTGATGAAAACATTTATAGCGAGTTCACACACAAGACGTGCTCTGTCTCTGGATTATTGTGCCTGAAGTTGAATACAATCTCATATTTATACAAAGCAACTAAGCAACCCAGTATGGTGCTTATGTTCTACAACTGATGCAATATGACCAAAAAAATAGGTCTGTCTGTCTTGGTCTTGATACTCTCTGGTCTTGGTAGTGTCTCGGTCTCAGCGGTCTTGACCACAAGTCTAACTGCTACTGGAAATATTGCCAAATGGTCAAGTTGCAAATGACATTAAAGCTGGTTCAGATTTCCGTTATGTAAGAACAGAGATCAATTGATTTTAACAAAATACATTAAAGGTTCATTCACACTTGTTCAGTACTGTTGCTGCAGACCAAAGCAGAACAATGATGCATTTAGGTTAGTTCACTTGTGGAAAATCTGGGTTTGCTTGGCATTGACATTGGTCTTTCAATATCATATGGACCAAAATATAAAACAGAAATAGGAAAAATGACACAACCTGATTGGACCGATGGTTTGTTCCATTTGGAGGATGACAGACACCTACTTTTCTGAGAGGTCTCAGTCCATTCATATGGTTCACAGTTTAGAAAGACATTACGTGCCTCTGGCCTTTGCTGCCAACATCTTTTCAGATCATCTATGTGCTATGGGAACATTGGCACAAACATTTTCTTCAGCACATTCTGGACACATCACAGGCATCAAAACGTGACATAAACAAATTATACACAGAGGCCACATGCTTCGTGTTCGACTGAAAGATGCAAGACGCATAAATATGGCGAAAATACATCGGGTGTCCTGTACTGTAGGATCAGGTGTCCATTGGGCCCTGTGGGTTGTGAGGTTGGGGGTTTGCCTCCCACAGATGCCATCAGGTTCCATCAGATTGTTGTCTGTGGATTTTGTCGACCAAACGAACACCTCACATTCTTTGCTTTGTTCCCCAAGACTTGTCGAAGGTCCCAGAGTTTACATGATCGTAAGGGAAATATGTTGCCATGTCGACGGGTGCAATAGGTCTGCAAATACTCCAAAAGTGGAAAATTTCCTTCAAAATCCAAAATCTAAGAACAAAAAACATAGAACCCAAGAAGAAAAATCCAGCCTGTAACAAAGGTGTGGTACATAAGTACATTAGTACACTTTTCTTTCAGTTCTTTGAGGTCTAGAAAGATTTTCACTTGAGTAACTAGTGTGGTGGCATCAAGCAGGAGGCATGACCACATACTGGCAGTAGGAACTGGAAGATCACTGGCTAATTCACATGTGAAAACCTTCAAATTGTAGAGTGTCTGGTGTAGTTTCCGAGCATGCTCTAGGCAGTGCGTTTGTTACAGTGTGAGCTGAAGATCATTGTTCATCATTTTTCATAACATGCAGCATGTTGATGCTATTATTTGCACAACTTCTAGTGTTTTATCGCTGCAGTTTAGAGTGAGGGTGGAGATTTTATGGATTCTCTGATGAAAGTACATGTACAACTGAAATTTAATCTGCTTCAAAGGTTTGTGTTTCACGCAGTAATTGCCCTAAAACGTAACATGGAGTTCCAGTCCAGCAGTAAAAAGAAAGCGTAACTACTATGACATCAGTCCCCATGTACAACCCTTGCCCTACGATTACTTCAAGCTGAAATCACATGAGCTTTTAAAAAGTTTGTCTATGAGACACGGAAAATCATTACATCCATTTAACGCAACAGAATGGAAAGTCGGACGCTGATGTAAAAGTGCTGTGTCATTCAGTAGCAAATGAGCTACTGTTGTGGTTCTCCCTCAGTTTTGGACTCTCAAGTCAAAATCCTTTTTTTTTTTTTTTTAACTGAAAGTGAGAAAAAGAAAAGCACAATGGAGAAAGTCCATTCAAAAATCGGAAATGCTTTGAGAAGTGAAAGCAAGCGCTCTCATTTACAGAGTTTGATTTCTTCGTTAGGGATTCTGAGTTTAGCTTCTTTAATTCTGGATTCTGAGTTTGATTCTCAACATAGATACAATCATAACATGGAAACCTGAAATTCTTGTTCCAGCCTTAAATATACAAAATGCAAAGAATCAATTTCTGACGCAGCTTGACTGTTTTTCAGACTAGCATTTTCTGACGTGTGTACCAGCAGGGGTGTGATAAATGAATGAAATGAGTTTTTTTGACATGCAGACTGTGGCCAAATGCATACCCAAGCATGAAAACAGCGTGGCCGAGGCCATAAAACAGGTGAGACTGAAGGATTTTCTGAACTGACTGCATTACCAGGTGCAATTTAATGGAGTGTTTGTCATCACTAAACACTGTAGGTCATATCTATATTCACAGACAAACTCGTGAACTGGACAAAAATATAAGACGGTGACAGAAGGCTCCCGAGGTGGCTCAAAAGGCCCAGCATTTCTTTTTCAGAGACCGTGAAACCGAGCAGAAAACGAAGACTGAAGACTCAATGAGCAGCACTGTATCTGACTTTTGCATCAAGTGAAACAAAAAAAATTAAAAAAAATAAGGCAGACAGTTATTAGAACAGTAACACTGACAAACACCACAGAGAGCGGAGAAGTTTCTCTTACACACAAACACAGTGAGAAGAAAAAGATCTCAGAGTGCTGACTGACAAAGATGCCCTGCAATATAGATGATGAGAACAAAGCTACCCATAACAAACTCCAGTCATATTGAGACGATTTCCTTTTCAATAATGAATCGCCATCAGCATCGAGCATCAATACTGCCTCTGTGTGTTGCGTGTGTGTGTGTGTGCTTGTATGTGTATGTCTGTGAGGGAGGGGAAAAAAAAAACATCTATCCTCAACGAGAACAAAACTTCTATATTTAATCTGCACTGAGAACAAGCAGGCATGCAAAGTCAAAAACAAAACGGGAATGGCAAGCTGAGGCTTTCTGTGGCATGCAAATCACACCCGGACCAACTAGCTGCTGTGAGCTGATCCCCTACATCTTTGTGATTGACAGGGTTTTTAAAATGTGTAGATTATAAATATTTATAATTGACTTAATATTGACTGTATTCTTTCTGTTTGGCTGAACTTGTATTGGGGGAAAAAAAAAGAGGCAAGAAATAAAAAACAAGAAAAAAATGCTTTCATTTTTCAAAAGAGCACAATATCCAGTTCATCTGTGGCTCCATTTTAACATAAGTAACCATCCATATGTTCCCCATACTGTGTCTGTATCAGTGTTCAGTTGACTGTTTTTCCCTGCGGAGGATAATTAGCGTCAGGTGAAAACTTTCTGCGCTTGTCAGTTCTCCTTGGCTGTGTGTCTGTACACACAGGTCAGCACCGTGAAGTCGGGTCAGCCAGTTGGAAACATGGGGCGGATCTCCAATAAGAGACCTTCAAGTGAGTCTAATCATGCCTGGGACAGAAGCCCAGTGAGGAGGACGGACAGAAGTTTAGAGAGGTGAAGCAGAAGTGGAAATCTTGGTGGCAATTCAGAGACAAGTGCGACTTGTACAGCAGCCAGTGGCCTCAATTTGCCTGCGATTCTTCACGATCTTGTTTTCCGCGCTCCGTATTTCACTCGACTATGCTGCAATCTGGAACTCATAACAATGGTTTCTTTATTTCATTTTAGTTCTTTGGTTTCTGTAGAATTTCAGATTTAAAGATGGAAAACATGTAATAAAAAAGAAAGAATAAAAACTATGAAAAAGTTCTATTCAGGAGAAAGGAAACAGTGTACCCAGCACAGAAACAGGGTGGATCCAATCTCTAAGAAGTTGAAATAGCTTTTGCCCTTTGATTGAATTGCACTGTGTGGGCTCATACACAGCATAAGCCCTCCCCGTTTCTGTAGATCCAACTTTCTTTCAGCTCCACATCAAAAAAGGCCATCGGCAGAAGAAAAGGCCAGCCAACGCGCCACGCACTCCCATCTGATCTGCAGGTTTCCCCTGCCCAGCGTCCAGGCGCACCGCTGCCCACCCTCTCATCCATTCTCCTCTTTGATTTCATCGCTGAGCGAAACTCCAGTGGCATTGTAAAGTTTTATTTTCTTTCTTTTCAAGGCAGGGAATTATACAACAGTAATATGCCATGAAATGGAGTAAAAGTTTCAGATTAAATAATGTGTTGCCAAACAAACACTTAGGGATCTATTGTAACTGTTTTAAGTCCCACAGAGCATTAGGATTTAAAGTGAGCATGAAACACAAACCCTTCAAGCAGATTAAATTTCAAATCAAGCAGGCAATGTAAATGATGTGGTGACAGGGGGCCCAGCGCAATTAGCATGCCGGGTTAGTGTTAAAGCAATTAGGCAAAACAGAGACGGCAAGAGCACCAAGGCTAAGCAGGGGAAGGAAGGAAGGACAAATATTTCCATATTGTTCTTCAGGACATGAGCGCGTGTGTCAGTGTGTGTCTGCGTGTGTCTGTGTGTGCATGTACAGTTTGTCTGAAGTTGTTTGGCACTCGACTTGTTTTGCGGATTTCTCAGAGGGAATCAGAGGTTAATAGGAACTGTACTTTGCTTGCTGACAGCCAATCTAACCATTTTGGAGAGCAAAGGCAGGGGAGGCACTAAATAACAAACAGTGTCTTCTTTGTAACTGAAAGAAAAAAAGAAAAAAAAAAAACTAGAAAAAGGGAACTTAAAACGCCGACTCTTGTGTTGCTTAGGGGAAATCACAAAAACATTTACTGGTAAACAACCCCGGAGCGGAAACTAAGGAAACCACTTTGGGGGAAAAGCAGACTCATTTGGGCAAATCTCTCAGGTGGAGCCATCAAAAGCACTGTCGGCTTGTACACAGAAACGTGGCAGAAAGGACCACCTGGAGACGACAAGTGACATTCGTTTGAGCGTAAATTACTCAAACAAGCATGCTGGGAATGGCATTTAATACTTGATGTTTCCCAGAGGGAACAGTGGTGAATGCCTCTAACTCAAACACAGAGTTCTGATGCACAGACGCAGCTAAAAACAAACATACAGTACAGTGCACAGGAAGAAGTGTATGGTGAAATGAGGCCCTATTGGGATGGTAAGTGGGACAGCAACTCATCTTTGATTCTTGCAATGTGTGAAATGTATCTGCATGGTGTAGGTTGCAGAAGTAGGCTTTTGTTGTAATATTTCCATTTTTAAATGTTGTTCCAGCTCTCATATTCTTCCTTTTATGTCTTTTATCTTCAGATGTGATACTCTGCAGCATACAATCAGTGTTTTGGCGCTGCAAACATCCTGCTATGTGAACTCTGATGGTTCTACTGCCTTCATGTACAAAACATAGTCACACTTCACAGGTATCATAAGACTAAAAAGGATGGAATACAAACATGTTTAAGGCCACATCTTATGGGAAAAAAGAAATTCTGTGCATGATGAGATATATTCGGAAGTCTTCAGTGACCATTGAATTCAAATTTCTGACTTAATACAAGACTGTCACTCTATTTAGGGCTGCCTATGTCTGAACATATGTTTAGACTCACAGGTACCGTGACATCACAGACCCAGATCAGAGGAATATAATCCAACCTACCCATCTTTATGTCCACCCAGCTGAACACCATGCTCCCTCTGCTGTACCTCGGAGGTGGACGAAGCAAATATGTAGAGAAGCGGGGCAAAGTGGCCAACGCCATCTCCTAAAGCCTCAGACGCACAGTTGAAAAGGGAGCTGTTGTATTCTGTTTCTATTTTCAGACCGAAGCATTTTACAGAAATATATTAGGAAGTTGTGCCAAGTTGTTAATTAAAAAAAAAAGGAGGGGTAATATGTCCCCTTTATACAGCATGTAAGGTAAAGCAGATCAGTTGTTTTAGTCACATGGTCGTACATATCAATATCCCTAATATCATAATATCGTGCATATATAATAAACTGGTAAGATGAGTTTCACAGAGCTTCATGCAAAACATCACGTGTTCATCAGTTCACCCACATATAAAATCTATCTCCCTTACAGAAAGGGTGAGAAGTGGGCAAGTTGTTTGAGAATTTTAAACTAACTTTTTCCAACAAGGTAATTTATAAAAAAAAAACAGGCTCATTACTGTTACTGGAAAATAACTCTATTAAAAGATTCACAAAATTTACAGAGTCCTCGGGGTGTGTTTCCTTGAATCATGGTCGCCAACCACATTAGCAATTAACAGTGTTAAAACCACGCAGGTTTGATGACAGTTCTTCCCGACACCGTAGTTCAAACGACTGAGGTAATGATCCATTATCAGGTAATGATCTAGGATCTATTGCATTTATCACTTACCACTGCACTGACAGCAGTTCAGCTGCCCTGGTGGGTGTGTGGGGTACGCTGGGGTGAGGCAGCAGAAGGGGTGAGGCTGAGCTCCCATACATACCAAGTACAGCACAGAGAGACTGATGGCCATACTGGAAGGTCTGGAAGGTCTGGGGGGGCACGGCTAAATGAAAGGATCAGCAGGTGTCACAGTTTATGAATGTGAATGTGGATTCACAGGAAATGAATGTAGTGTTTCAAAACTTTTATAAAGAGTATGAAACCAACATGGATGACCCAGATAGCTGGAGCTTATAAAGCCCCAACTATCTGAAGTTAGTAGAAGTCTGGATAAATAATCAAGCACAGCTGAGATAATTGAAGCTAAAGGTGCATTACAGGATGAAAAAGCAGTAGGCCGGATGGCCTTCCAACTGACTTATATGAGCATTTAAATATGAAATATGAATATGAAATAGTGGTATGCCCCATTTATGAAATCTATCTAGAATCCTACAACAATGGTTAACTTCCTGCTTCAATGAGAGAGGCCTTGTTCATTTTACTTCCAACACCATGAGAAATGCAAGAATATGCATCCTGTAAGTCTAATGAACACGGATACAAAAATCCTCAGCATAATTCTGGTAAAAAAGACTTGAGGGCATACTCCCAGGTAATGTGGGAGAGGAGCAAAATGGGTCATTTTATTATTTTTTCCCTATTTTACTTGAGCTTAAATATTTTTACTCAGAGAAATTTCGGTGTTGGGTGAAGGGGTTGATTAAAAAGAAAAAAGTGAAATGCACCGTGAAAAATATGTGAATTAGAAATATCAATAGATAACAAAGAACACAAATCAAGCAAGTGAACAACAGAAGACTAAACAGGTCTAAAGAACTAATGAACAACAACAAAAAAACAGGTTATTCAAGCCACCAAATTTAACTGAGCCATTGGTTTGGTGGCTCACTGCAGGAGACTGAGACGTCCACTTGAACCTGAGATGTCAACTAGAACCTGAGACATCAGACTGAGCCCCGTCATCCAGCTTAGTGAGGAATCATTAAAAAGTTTAATTCTAAAGCTTCATTCACCAAACACTTTAGCGCTTGATCAGAGCTCTGGCAGCACATCAGACTCACCGAAGAGAACGACGCCTAAAGAGTTTGTGACAAACAAACCTCCTCTTATAAATCTTCACTTTATAAAAGTTGCACAACTGAATGCTGGAAATAAACGCTTGTTCTTTAAATTATTTTTCCTTTTTTTTTTATCCTGGACGGCAGTTTGGCATCGCTCCTGGACATGTTGATCCTGATTCTGGCAAATCACGCCGCTAATTATTAGTATTAAGACTCGGGTTCACTGCTGGCTATCAGTACGTTCAGTTGAATGCTGGAGCGTTTATGGAGCGTTGATCCTGACATCGCTGCAGCCATGAGACTGTTCACTTCCTTGCATTAGAGAGGTGTGCGGTTGTGACTGGGGAGTGTGATCATGCTGCATGAAGACTGTTGAAATCAAATCAAATATAACTGGAAATGTTGTTTTGACTGTAATGGTTTAAACCAACATGGTTATTACGTACATAGCATGACAGTTTTAATTACTATTAATAGAACAAGTTACCTTGATTTAGATTAATGAGAAATTATTTTTATATTGTTTTATTTTTTGCCCTCATATATCACTGACAAGGATTTTGCTGCAAATATAATCAGCTACTGAAACTGCATCTTTTTTAACAAGTGAAAGAAAGCACACTATATATGTGAAGATAAATAATCAATTTACTACCAAGCCTTACGATGCATCATACTATTTCAGTTCAATGCTAACTTCCACCGTCGTACAGGAAATATTTAAAAATGGTAGTCAGCAAATACGGTCAACCTCTGTCATACTGTTGGTAGAAAACAACAACAAAACGAGATCTAGTCATGGTTGCACCCTCTAAAGGTTGTTTGGTCTGATGAATCACATCTTGTTTTGGTCAAATCATGGACAATGCTTCCTCCCAACCTAAGACAAAAAAACACAACCTGGTTCACTATCAGCAAACAGCTCAGAACCCAGATGTATGGGTTTGTATTCATACACACTATTAATGCCAAAGGACACATTTTGGAGTGACACACACACACACATACTCTCCCTGCCAAATGGGTAAGTGTAAATGCAGAAGAGGAAAAGGAAGCGGCACATCCTGGTATAGAATTTGCTGACTTTATAAGTTTTGCTCTGTCTGGTATTTGTCAAATATGCTTTTTAGATTTTAGTTCCACTGCATTTCTGTGGTGCATATTTGTGCAATTTTCCTGTGATGTTTCTCATTCCAGTTTGCAACTTGAAAACAAGCCAGTATAGAACAAGAGGAAGTAAATTCATGGTACATACTGTCTGTGCGTATGTCAGGGGTTGCTTAGATACCGCTTTCCTACTGTGTGCTAAAATGACACCTAATTACAGGACTATATGTGCACCAAAGCAAAGTAAATAATAAACATCAAGTCAAGCAAACTTGAGTATAACAGCATTTTCCTTCAAAGCTTACTGGAGACAAATGCTTTGCAACTTGCCAATTTGATTGCTCCATTTTATCTCTCATTTCTCATGTAAGCGCGATGATTTAAAGTCCACATGGGATTGAAAACTAAATCAGATGTATAGCATAAAGGAAGACTAATCACAACAGCTAAATCATAAGTGAAATATCCTTTTTCACTTTCATATATTTCTGCTCTGCAACTAGTAATTACTGTGCTCTTAAAAAAAAGAAGAAAACAGCTCATGATATAACCAACAGAGAAAGTCCTTTAAAGAAACACTACTATACACTTTAAACCAGTACTAATACACAGAGCTCAATTAAGAGAAATTTAGATTAAATTGAATTTCCAAAGAGGGTTTTAATTAGTTCCTGTTCAAGTCACCGTCATGAATGCATGCTATGTAGTACAATCTATCAGACTATGTAGTACCATATGGTCGACATGGCCTATGGGCTTTGTGGGAATTACTTCATGGAAAGAGTCTAAGACAAGCAGGTGAGGCAGTGTTTTGTCTAAAACGAGCTGTATGTATAGAAGAGGAGACATGAGCATGCAGAGAGCGATTAAAAAGAAAGGTCTGACTCAAAGAGAGGAAGACATCATCAGATAAAGTCCAAAAGTCTGGCTGGTGGCCAAGTGAAACAAGTGACATGATGTTGCCGAGTACTGTATCCTAGTAACTAAAACCCCGAAGAAAAAAAAAAAATAACAAAAACACAAAAAACAATGGATGAATAGAAATCCTTCCCAGACTGACTAACGCTTTCCTGCACAACAGGAAAGAAACTTTTCTCATCCCGTTTAAATGACATCTTTGCGGCAAATAAAACTGTAGCCCTGGCAGCTCAACCATTTGAAAACTTAAGATCAGAAACATGGTTGTACACTGAGAAGAAGAGCAGAATTTAAATACTCATCGTTTTATTAGTCAAGCACAGTCGGAGCGTTGTGTGGTTTTCCGACACAAAACCCTGGAGTTTCACGATTGGTTGACATAGCACATGCAGCGCTAACTTTGGGGCATTCTTTACAGCAGACGGTACAAATAAAAACATCTGACCACACACTGTACAATATACAGGATTTCTAAACGTGAAGGTTGTGAAATAACAGCATTTCCATAATGTCATGTTATGCACCAAAGTTCTGTTCCCTCCTCTCATAAAAAAGTAGCGGCAATTTATTTCTTTCTGCATCCAGTCTAGAAGCAGTCATTTTCACCGGAAAAAATCCACAGCTATCTGCAGCTCAAAAGCTTAGTACAACTTTTGTTAAGTTATGTAAGACAACACAAAAGCACATGTGGCTCTGGTATGTCACGTGACCTGCAGATGCGTAAATCGGGTTTCCATTTCAGTTTTTCTAAATATTTCCAGAAAGCTCACTTCATGTAAGTAGAAAAAAAAAATGCAAAAACGTTTCCATTTTGTTTGCAATTCCAATTTCTACAGTTTCAAGGGTATTAGATACACACCTAATGTGGGTTTGCAGTACCGTCTGTCTTCATGTCTTAATTAACTAAAATTAATTTAAATATGTGGCAGGAAAAGAGGGAGTTTTTTCTTGCCACTGTTAGACTTTGCCATGTGCTCGGGGGTCATGTTCTGGGTTTCTGTGCTATGTAAATTAAACTGAATTGAATTTAATTGAGAAAAAAAGCCTGTACAAATTTGATGCAGTCCTAACTCAATAACAACAAAAACTGCAGAATCTTGTTTTCATAGGCTTTCTAGTCTTGAACAAGTCACTCTGATCTCTCTTGAAATGCAAGTCTATTTGGCCCATTTACACATGTGGTTCTCCCTAACCCATTCAAATCAGGTGTTAGCTGTGGATAGAAATGTGCAAATTTGTCAGCCAAACTTTATATTCTGGGGATCAAAATTCCAACTGCTGTAAACAGTATTTTGAAGTAACTACAATGGACTGACTTGCATCCAGATGGACTTCCAGAATAAAACATCCATGTGGGTAAAACATGCACCTCCAGGATGAAAGGGGAGGAATGTGAGCGTAAACCAAGGCAACCCTGGTTTTCATCATAAATTTTTTCACACAAACAATTTAAACCAGGGTGTCACGCATTGCAAACAGAAAAAAAATAAAATAAAATTCAAAAGAGGGACTGGTGCGATTTACATGATTTGGAAGAAAAAGTTTTGTAAAATTGAACCACAATAAAACTCTTCTGGGATGTAGTCAGAAAGTGGATGTTTGCTCTCACCTGTCATATTCAGCCATTTCCTTATTTTCAGACCATCATGAACAAGGTTCATGCTCAGAAACAAAGGGTCTGCTAACAAAGCTTTCCATGCAGAATTGACTGTGGACTTGGTTGCTATTTACATACAGATGCACTGGCAGGAATTTGCATAATGTTTTTTGTAGCCGAGTGCTCAGGGGAGCACCATTGTAACATATTGGTGCCTAATGAACTCTGAAAAAAAATGATTTTCCACAGAGTAAATTAAGAAATGCATTATAGCTGTTAAAGCAATCTTTGGGGAAATCGGAGCCTTCCTCTGCTAAACTACGCTTGATAAGTAATAAATTACATGTTACACTTATTTGCTTTAATTCATGCTAATTTTGCCCAATTAATGTATCACTGTATTTCTGAGGGCAGCCACTGGAGATTTAATTATTTATTGGATTTTAGTGTGTATGTGCTTGTGTTGTATTGTTGGTAGGTGTCTATCTGCCAAGTAAGGACTGTTTGTGGATAGGGGTGTAAATAGGCCCATCCATACCTCAAACAATAACTAAGACGATACCTTTTTTATTGTAAATGTTGAAATATGTATATACAGTATGGTCAACACCACAACTATGGCAACAGGAACAAAGATGATGATACGACTTTAAAATTTCAATTCAACTGGCATGAATTGAATAAAATGAATTGCGATGAATTCGACTGAATTGGAATCTAACTGGACTGAATTGCTCTTCAGTGGACTAAATGACCTTGTTATCTGTGTAAAGTGTTTTGAGATGACTCCTGTTGTGAATTGGTACCATACCAATAAATTGAAATGTAATTGGTATGTGATAAAAATTCAACACGGAACAAGGCCAAATAAATGCAAATAAAGATGCGTCAAACTACCAAGTGGTCTGTGGCACCGTTTGCCTCTGAAATCCTCTGATGATTACCATGAAGTTCTGTGCAGGATCTTAGCTGTTCCAAGTATTGCACTCCTCTACATGGAGATGTCAGACATTGCTCCTGGTATCTGCTGGCGCCATTGTGTTTTTTGTTCCTGATGTTCCTAAGACTATCACGTCTATTACCACTGATGTCTTTTGATGTTTGTCAACCACCACTTTGTCAGTCTGCTAAGCTATCACCAGATTGTCTGGTATACAGATAGTCTGTATCTGGAAGTCCCACATGTTCTTGATCCACTCATTCTCACACACCTTTGGAGGTGTCTTCCATCGTAATCCTGGGACCTCCAGTCCATACTCAGCGCAAATGTTTATAATGTTTATGTATAAGATGCTAGCTACTTAGTTATGGTTCCATGTGTACTTTTCCTGCCAGTATCTTACACCTCATATGCTCCACTATCTGAAGGGCTGCTTTTCACAGCTTGCATCTGGGGTCCTGTCTGGTGTGGTAGACCCTAGCCTCTATTACCCTAGCACTTAAAACCTGTTTTTGTGCAGCCATGATCAGCTTGTCCGTGCAGCTTTCAGTCCAGCCTTTTCCAGCCATTGATATGTTCATCCAGTGTCAACCAAGCAATCAAGCAAGAACCAACTCCTCTTTCATTCAGCTCCCTGGATAATCTTCCATAAAAACATACTGCAGTTACCAGGCGTTAGCTGGTCAACCCTCTTCCTGGATATTTCAGCATCAGTTCGATTAATCTTTCTGGTCATGACAACACATTCAATGCATTGATCTCCTCCACCGTATGCTGTATGTGTAGCGTAGTTACAGTTGACATTTCATAATAAACCGATGTCTTGCTGAGCGCCTGCTCGTCCATACTTTTATCACAGTCATGTTCAGCTGGACGTTACAATATCCTCGCATGGTGTTTGTATGCTGTGGAGGGAAAATTTACATATACACTCTTTTAACACATATACATATACATATATACACACACACACACACAGTAGGCTGTAAGTCAGACTGACCTAACCTATGGACATGAATCTTTCAGGCTTCGGTACATCTTATCCACCATAGGTCAATAGCCTAGTTATGCACACAATCAGGAGACAGGATGGACCTTCTTGGCAGGA
>JBAMYA010000016.1:1979883-2010178 GCA_037176975.1 Arrhamphus sclerolepis
GGACACAAACAGAAAATAAGAAAAGAAACAAGAGGTAAAACGCTGTGTTTGGTAATGTTTTATTTATTAGTTAAAAAAAAAAAAAAAAAAAAAAATAGAAAGAAAGAAAAGTTCTCTTCAGGATTTTATTAAATGTGCAAAACTAATGAAATGAGCAGTGAGCTCCAAGTAAGCAATGATGCGTCAAGATGAAAAGGATCAAGTGTAAGACACAGCTTAAACAACACAACAGTATAAGAAGACAACAACTGTATACTATATTTCTTCTATTAAATTCTTCACATTATTTATATAGCGTTTCCTTTGAAACTTTTTAGCCCGTAACTAACTTGTGGCTTGAGCTAATCATAAACGTGAAAATGAGGTTTATTTTCTGCACATTATCATCTAAAAAGGGATCCGTCCAACTCCCTTATACACATAACAGTGCGCTATTAAGAAGAGCTGCACATGACAGCACATTATCTTTGACGGCGTTAAAAGGGACATTTTTTTTGTTGCCATTTAGTAAGCAGTGCTAATGAGGGCCAGCGTTAAGTATCATCACTTAAACAACATCAAAGCGGATCTGCAAGACAAGAAAATGACTCCGCTGGTGATTCACCATAAACTCATCTCGAGATACACTGAATTAAGGAATAGAAAAAAAAAAAAAAAAAAGTAAAAAACGCAGAAGAAAACCGCCTTTACCCTGCTTTGGTTTGCCATTTCAACATGACACTTCATGATTCTTTTTTTATTCTCTGACTCATTGGACACCCAAAAGCTGCTTATATGGCAACTAAGGTCACCATTTTTTTTTTTTTTTTTTTAATTCCTCTTGATGAAAATAGTGCAGTTCAAGTCAAACTTGATCAGTACACTTCTGAAATACGATACGAAAAAAAAAACCTGTACCATGTGCAGCTGACATTAAAGGATGATTGACTGGAAAAAACAAAACATAAGCTGTACATATAACATATCTTGATGCAGCCAGTTAGAGCCTTTTGTTCCATTTCCAGTTAAACTCGTTTCAGATCAGCGGAGGTGAGATGACATTCTTCAGAGAAAGAAAAAGATTTCAAAAACATTCCAGCACTTTTGCAAATTTTGCAAGTCATGAGCTCATTGGAAATTCTGTGCAGCTTTTTTTCTATGGTAGATTATTTCTATTGAAAAATGTATAATAATAAAAACAAAAGTGTCCCTATAAACATCCTTAAGTCTAGTGCCAAAAAAGGTAGCAGATCATGTGACGTCCTGAATCACCTGTGAAATTTCACCAGTTTCAACTGTTCTACAGTAGATATACCTCAATGGAAGTCTGTGCTGCAAAACTACAGTATGCAATTAGGAATGTATTAACCATCAAATGAAGATTTTACAGTGTTGTACTGTACTAAGACTGCAACTTTAGTTTTTCCAACATAAAAAAAAACAAAACAGGTACTTCAAAGGAAAGTCTGAGTAAATGTTTTTGGAGAATCTAGGTAATCTATTCAAAATGTTCCAAAATTGGTCCGAAATAGCTAAACAGAGGCAAGCTGAGAAACAACTAGATACCATTCCTGACAATAAACGTTGTAAAGCTTCCTGGGATAATACTTTTTCTGTAATAGACAGAACACTTACAAATACACTGAAGATTTAAGTGACACGTTCGGAAATCTGGAATTACTTCTAGTCTGCGTTGAGCTGGTTTTGATGGAGAAGCCCAGTGTCAAAACACATCTCTCAAAGCATGCTGCGAACGCGCATGCCAGATTACACTCTCACTCGCACACCCGCATCCACTTCCCTCCTTCTGCTGGATTCAAAGTGACAACAGCAGCGGCTTCCTTCCGTATTTCCATCCAGGGTCGGCGCCACCGAAGGACCCCCTTATGTGGGAAAGCAGATGCCACAGCATTCCATACAGATTTCCAGGCAATCCGAGGACTCGCAGCAGACATCCATGATGCCACAATCCATGTCACAGGGGCAGTTGCAGTCGTCGCCCAGGTCGTCGGTGCAGCAGCAGCAGCAGCAAGCCTCCGACGTGCACGCGCCGCACGAGGCCTGGGCTACCACCATGTTGCAAAGCGTCAGGAATTCGCAGAAAAGGCAGGCCAAGATGCAGTGAACGCAGCAGTCTGGGTCCAAGTCAGCCAGTCAGAGAGACAAGGCGTGAAGTGATGCAAGTATGTGGATAAAATAAGAACAAAAAGATAAATATAGAGCACAATAACAAAATAGAGTTTGACTAAAATAAATAAATAAAACAGAATGTAAATTGACTGAATTAGATTTTCAACAATCTGTATGAAAAGCAGCGAACTGATGAGAGATGCATGCAGAGAGATGGACCAGAGCAAGGATGAGGCTGAAGAATGACTTAACTGGGAAGGGGTTAAAGAAAATAAGGAAAATTCTAAGAAATAAATTTCCCTCCTGCGGCTTTGATTAACAGTCCGTTAAATAATTGTGGCATTATCATGCAAACTGCTAGGCTGATCAAACAACGATGATTACTAAAGTCCAAGAGTCTCACCCAGGCAAATAGGTGAATTAATGCCAGCAATGCTCACACCTCTGATTAACGTTTAACCTACTCACGGACCCTTCTCAGTGTGGCTGGTGGAGAGTTTCGGCTCGTCGTTTCACAGCAATTGAGAGTTCCCCGTTAAACTACTAATGTGCCCATTAACCATCATAAATCTGGTTCTGAGTAGCTGTATTAATTACATGTTTCATTAAAATGTTACAATGCCGGCTTGAACGAGCAATGAAATAGCACAAATATGAAGCTCAGCTGAGAAACCTTCACTAACAGTATGTTCGTGACGGCAGAAGGGAGTTCAGTCAGTGTAAGAAGGTGCCATAAAGTATTTTCCTCAATTTAGAAATTCACGTGATCTCTTTAGTGCAGATTGTTGGTTATTTTGCCATCAGAGACCAATTTGAACTCTAAAAAGGGAAAACTCACACAGAACTCAACTGGTTTCAACAAAGATGTGTTCCCACCCTCATATTTCTGGCTTTGCTGAAGTCGCCTGCTTCAAAGCCTGAGGTCCTTTTTCAGCAGCTGTTCTGAGAAAGGCAGCGACTTACGGTCAACGGGTGCATTGTCATTTACTACAATACTCGAATATTAACCGGAATAAGATCTTACACATTGCGAGTCAGCTAAAAGCGCTATGTGAGTGTTCCAATCTGATATTGCATTATTGAGCCAAATATATAAATTAACCTCAGTATTATGTCCAGCAGGAGCAAGAATATGTAATAAGAGTCATCTCTTTGGTTTGATTATTAATAAAATATTGGATAGAGAAAAAAAATTAAGTTCTGAGGAATTATAATCATGCAAAATGCAGAAGGAGGAGACTGAAACTGGGAAGTCCAACTTCTGCTGTTTTGTTTTGTGATTTTTTTGTTCCCTCGACACACTGAATGCAGTAACGCAGAATAAGCTCCAGAAAATAATGGTTGTGAGGAAAAAACAAAAAAATCTAGTTTTTTTTATATATATGTATATATGTTTATATGCTTGCACTAATCAGCTTTGAACGTAAACAACCCAAAAGTGCTCTGAATGCAATTTTCAATTCGGATTTTTGTAAAGTTGTGACCAGCCAGATCTTAAAAAGTTAAACTGAAAGCAATTTTCCATTTTCTATTGTCACTGAACTTGTACATAAAACATCTAAATAACATTTCTCCTTGCTAAGTTGTACATTTTCTCCAAAAGTGCAGCATCTTACACGATTTTCTCCCTCAATTTTTTCGTAAAAACCTGCAGATTTAACTCTCTCCTTTTTTTTTTTTAACCATCTTAAAATGTAAAATGTGCCAGATATTTGGACAAAATGCTATTTTGGACAGACAGACAAAATCTCCTTGCTAATACCATTGTTTTGTCACATAAACTTAACACAGTACTTTTTTTTTTTAGTAAATATACGAGACTTACTACTTCAACATATTTTGCTTATTTGCCTATTTTGAATATTTAGTTTGGAATAAGAGGTTTCGGCTGTAAATAGTAAGGACAATTCTTTTTTTTGGAAGTCATGTACTTGTAGGGTAGAAAAGATGCCGTTTCACATGGACCTTTCCATTTTCTCATTCGTCTCTTTGCTACCACCTGTGTTTTGTTACCCTACTGTCATTTTGCGCTCAGCTCAACTTGCAGGACACATTTCCTCAGCTGAGTCCACACACACACAAACACACACACACACTCCTAGATACTCATCATCTGTGGAGGGGACTGACACAGACAGTACGCTCCTCCGTCGTCATGCTCATTGTTTTGAAGCTGACGCAATCGGTTATAAGTGTGCGCATGACAAACTGCAACTCGGCCTCTGTAAGTATTAAACTGAGGATATTATAGATCTCATTAAGTAGACAGCTGGAAATAAATGAGTCACCTGCTTAAGTGGCAGCTGGTTCAAATTAGAAAAGGAAAAAAAAAAAGAAAGAAAAATTCCGCCTACATTTTACTGAGCAACAATACTACCTCCCTAGAAAACCTGCCTCTCATGCTTCCTCTGAAAGATATCATAAATTGATATCGTTGTGTTGATTTTTTGGTTGTATTTTTTCATAAATACATCAAAATATTAGCTCATTTTGACTTTAATGGCAGAAACACACCTCAAAAAAATTTGGAAAGGCCAACAAATAATTGGAAAAGCAATTGGCACAAACAAAAAAACAGTCAGAAGACTATTTACCAACTAAACAAAAGGTCAATACTGTGCAGAAAAGGAGCATTTCTCACAATCAAAAGTTTCAGAGAATCAGGAGGGGTGTCTGTGAGCAAGGGACAGGGTCAAAGGTCAAAACTCGATGCTTGTGATCTTCGGGCCCTCAGGCAGCAATGCATTAAAAACAGGCATGATTTTCTGCAGGGCGTCGCTGCATGGGCTCAGCCGTCTATGAACACAGTTCGCCATGTAATCCACAAACGCAAGTTAAAGCTGGAAAGAAGAAGCTATTTGTGAACATCGTCCAGAAATGCCACTATCTTCTTCGGGCCAAAGCTCATCTAAAATGGTCTGAAGCTAAATGGAAAACTGTTCTGTGGTCGGATGAGTCAACATTTGAAATTCTCTTTGTAAACTCTGGACATCGTCACCTGTGGACTGAAGAGGAGAGGGCCCATCCAGTTTGTTAACAGCAGACAGTTCAAAAGCCTCCATTTCTGATGATATGAGGATGCATTTATGTCTATAGTGTGGGAGGCCTTTGGCAAGGCACCATCAACATCTGCTCCCTTCCAGACGACGCCTCGTTCAGGGAAGGCCCTGCGTCCTTCAGCAAGACGTTAAACCACAGACTGCATCCATCACAACTGCATGGCTTCTCGGCAGAAGAGTCCAGGTGCTTAACTGGCCTGCCTGCAGTGCAGACCTCTCACCAATAGAAAACATTTAGCACATCATTAAATCAGAAAGCTGACGACAAAGTTCGAGGGCAGTCTTCTCCCACATCTCCAGTAACTGGTCTCCTCACTTCCCAGATGTTTGCAGACAATTGTCAAAAGAAGACAGGACACAATAGTAGTTCCAACTTTTTTGATACATGTTGCTGCCACTAAAGTCAAAATGAGCATTTTCCATCAAACGGTTAAAATGTCTCAGTTTTGACATCTGATATGATATATAATGTTTTCGGCACTGGGGTTGTAAAGTCTTATTATTTGGACTCTGATTTGTATCGTCTAAATGGGATATTATAATCTGAAGAGTCCTCTTTTAAAATAAAGTCAATGGTCATAATATGATAATGTAAATGCAGTCAATGAAGAGAGCGTAATTTGACCTGGGAGGTAAGAGGACATAAATGACAGGACGTCTCTGATTTGATGGTTCTGTAGAGTCAAAGTCCCCAATGCTGACCCAAAAAAAAGAAAGAATTCTGGACAGATTACAGTTTTTACTGTATGAAAGCTCAAGTTTAATTTGAAATAAAACAAAGTGTATCACAGGTTACAAAAACAAGCACACAAGTATAAGCAAAGAAAATCTATGACTGCATACAACTAATGTAGTCATAATTGAGTTACTCCAACCAAGACGTTGGTCGTTGGAAGTCACTCAACCACACTAGATATCCTTTGGTATCTGTGCATGGCACATTCCTCTTGCAGCTGCCTCGCTTTTGATCCAAGGCCAAAGCAGCACCATTGCTTTGGAGTGTTAAAAAGATATGATGTGGATGGATGCAGAAAAATAGCATTACAAACAGGTCACATTTGCATAACTTTCATCAGCCCATCTCGAGCTGTCAGAAGGAGCTGATACAGATTGGGTTAGAGGGAAAGCAAAAGGAACAGAGTGTGGACGGCGGACTGGGAAGGCAAGCTGAGGGCCGCTGAATGCTCATGTTTGATTAATCAAAGTAGCAGGATTTTTTTTCCCCCCCTTCCTAATTTTGCAGTGCTAAGGGCTGCAGAGCTGACCAGAAGGACTGGCTGACTGCGATACAAACAAGCTAGAGGAGAGAACATGAAACGAGCAAGCATGTGCATACGTGTCTCTGAGGGTGTCTGAAGTTTGAATGCATCTTATTATCCTTATCTGAGGCCATAACACTTGCAGTGATGGAAGATGCATGAGAATATATCCTACATCACTAATGTGGATGTGGAGCAAATCACAGTGGGGTAGATTATGAGATTTGTTTCACACACAAAACAAACCTAACATCACCTCGCACTGTTGACTGGCATGCAGCGTAGAGGACTGCCATCTGAGCAATACAAAATGCTTGTGAGCGAAATAAACACTGCTCGACCTCTTACACAAAACCACAGTTCAGCCTAACAAACTGTGAAGGACCCGGAGGGTATAGCCATGCCAGCACAGAGAATGTAACAGCAGCCTGTGAATTTGAGACAAACAGTACATCGGCATTAAGTAGTGGCCAGTCATCTCAGCTATTCCCTTGGATGTATAATTCAACACCAGCGATTAGTCTGGATCTTACAGAAGCCAGCAAGAAGGAGGGAAGGGAGGGAGGTTCGTATATTGTACACAAGAGAGCTGGACGCGAGGCACATCTCCATAAAAACACAGAGACAGACCGAAAGGCACACAGAGACAGAGTGAAACCAACTAACAGAAAGACTGACAATGCTCCTGTTTAATGTCAACGAGCGGAGATGAAGCTCACTGTTTGCAGGGCCAAAAAAAAAAAAAAAAAAATGGCATCCCAACGCCTCTGAGGAAATACTATGAGACATCTGGAAAGCCGGCATCAAGAAAAACGGGGAGCGGTATGACACAAAACAAGCTGGATGGGCCTCAGAGCGGCAAGCTGTGCAAAACATTCAAGCTCACAAAGAGGGAGAGAGCAGGCAAGAGACAAAGCCTTAGTAGTCACGAGCCTGCACAGAAGACACACGACGCAGGCAAAAGACATGAACTGGACAGAGACGTTCCACCAGAAGCACCTTTAAAAGCAGCTCTGTTTATAATGCAGGGCAGAGAGGACAGTACAAGAGCTTATACAGCTCACAGATTTAGGTTTTTAGTGTCAGCAAGGGGGCAAAAATAAATCTCTAAATGAGACTAAAGCTGCTTGAAGACTTGAACTGTTTACACACATTTACAAAAATCTGGATGACAAGAGCTGAGGCAACCCACGCTGCTTTTGTGCAGCAGCGTAAATGACTCCTCAGAAGCAGCAGTGTTATCGCAGATTGACTCCGTTGCCAACAGCGCGTGCCAAGAAACAGAGAGCAACAGATTCCCCAGAGCTAGCTCCTGCTAACTCACACCTTTTATTTCCTGTGTTCAGGGGGGCTGTTTAGGAGGCTAATTTCACAGACAAACAGATTATGTTAATCCGTGTAAACAGTCTAACACAACAGCTTGGCTGTTTTCCAGGGGGAAATAAACAGTTGAAAGCGAACATATTGATTCTGAGAGCGCTCGTATCTTCAAATAAGCAACACAACGGCCATAATGAGACATGCAGAGCTACTGCTGTTTTATTTTTATTTTCTCTTTATTCTGTTCTTTACCAATTAAAATGTTGAGAACATGACGCCTGGTGAGAGCATTCCACTTTTACCCATGAGGTGTTAAAGATATGTGTGGGGCTTTCTTTTTTTTTTTTTTTTCCTTGCTCATTTTTGTACATTTTGATCTGGCGCATTTTCACACAGCGCCAAATAAAGATCTAAGTGCCCGCTTTTTTTTTCTTTTTTGCCGACCATAGCAATGTTTCCCCAAAAAGTATATTACGTCTCATCTTATCACCTAAGTTAAAGCAAAGATACACATAATATGGAAACAACAGAAAAGGTGCGGTCTGTGCCAATAAGCAGAAGAAATCTGCCTGAACCCTGAAACTGGATGGGAAAGACGAAGAACAAGAGTCCATAAATACACACAACTACAGCCTTAAGTCAATGGAGGTAAGACAAGACAGGGCCTCATTAATGAGGGCCAAGGTGTTGCTGACTGGATATATGGAGAGCCAGAAAGGGCCCAGAGAGGTGTGAGGGGCCATGAAGGGCCTGAAGAAGTCTGGTCATGACTTATAATAGGCACCCCGTGCTCTCAGGCCTCGTTAGACGGTCGCACCTATCTCCCCAATGGAAGAGGACCGGCCAGCCGCCTTCATTACGAGACTCACCTCAGCCTCACACCTGACAAAGTGATGGCTTCCCTGCATGGCCAAAGGACCCTGACTTATTGTTAAGGAAAATAAAAGCCACAGGAGAGATATAAGATGTCATTTGGATGACGGGAGTGATAAATATGAGAGCTAATGCACCGCCATCATTAAAAGGTGAGAGAAGGTATGAGTTTATTATCAATATAATATGAGGTATTAGTTCATGAGCACCTCATAAGAAGATCCCCATTCTGTTACATGCTACTTTCATTTCACCATTAGACTAAAAAATGACAGTGATAAAGTGAGGGACTAAAGTGTTTTGTCAAATAATTTGTTAATTCCTTCCTCTGTACCTCCTTTCAGACTTAACTTACATAATAGTAAAGGACTGATCACACTGTTAAAGCAATGACATCCAGTCATTCTGAAAATGGACAATTTGATGTTGCTCAAATATGTCTGTGGAAGTATGCCACTGTGGACTAGACTGGACAGTACATCAGCGCTTTTTTTTTTCCCTCACCAAGTCTTGCATCGGCAAAACGATTTACTTTATCATGCAAAGTGGTTAATGGCTGTAGAGCAGATGTGGATGAAAGCAGCTAAAAATACAGCTTTTCTTGATTGCTTAGCCTACTTAGCGGTAGGTTTAAAAACACAGGTTTAATTATAGTACAATGACAGAAACCTGCACTTGTTACCCACTCAGAAAAGTAAACATGATCTTTCATCTCACCTCAGGAGAAACTCCCCACATCATCACTTAACATGAAGCCACACTGTGGGGGAAAAAAGGAAAAGAAACAAAACAAAACAAAATTCTCCAACCCCAGCTGAAGTTACAGACAAACTGCAGTCTGCCAACTAAAAACTGACATTTAACTGGACTGAAAGCAGAAGCTGCAGCTTAAACACTTCAGAAGCTTCTTCTTTCAGTTTGGCTCAGAAACAACATCAAAAAAAGGGAAGAAATTCAGACTTGTGCATTGCTGAAAGTGATTTAAACGTTTCCAAACTAAGCCTCATCCAAGCTGTTTCACAGGATCGGTATATAAGAGTTTATTTTGGTGAAATTAGAAGACAATCCATAAAAAACATTGCCATGTCTGTCTTTCAGACATGACAATGATACATCTAGGCAGCGTCAGATTAATGGAAAAAGATGCATATCACCTTAAAGATAGGAATGATACAAAGCTACAGCATAGAATTAGGTATTTAATAGAATCAGTCTGCTGTTTTATGCATATAACTTCTTTTTTTTTTTTTAAATTAGCAATGGTTAATTTATTGCTTTCCATCTCCAACCATTTTTTTTCCATATTCAGGGTCACCAGGGTCTACTGGAGCCCATGTCAGCTGTCTCAGGACAGGAGACAGGGGTAAATCCAGGACAGGTCGCCAGTCCATCGCAGGGTCACATATAGATAAACAATCAAACACACGCTCACACGCACTCCTGTGGGGAATTGAGAATCAATTTAGAACCAATTAGCCTAACATGCATGTTTCCGACTGTGAGAGGAAACCAGACTATCCTGAGAAAACCCACAGAAACACAGCTAGAACATGCAAACCACATACAGGAAGGCCTAAGCCGTGATTCATATCACAACCTTGGTTCAACTCCAGGTCGGGACCGAGAACTGAACCCTATGGATCATCAGAAGCTGAGATGAAGAGAGAGCAGCATGCTAGCAGTAAGTGTGAAAGTGAGCATGCAATGAGTCCATGATTTTGCTCTCATTTACCTGCCTTTACTCCCTTGTGTGTGTGCATACTTACCCTCAGGCAAAGGAGGTTTCTGTGACCCAGTGGAACTGCCTTTGCTGCGTCGGCTGCTGTCACTGTTGACTGACAAGCTGGACCTCAATTTTCTCTGCATCCTGTGCGACACAGTGTGTGCGGACGGCTGCTTCCTGGGCTGTACTGTCGTCGGTGTACTTGCTGCTGCGCTGGTTCCGGCGTCTGACCCGCCTAAGGCGCTCCTGCTGATGTTGGCACCACAGGAGCACGTCAGCGTGGCCTCGGGGCCACCGACACCGGAGTGGATTCCGTTGCTGTTACTCAGAGTGGGTGTGCCAGCGCTGCTGTGGAGTAAGCCATTCTGGTCCTTGGCAGCGCCTCCCTCAGCAGCCTCAGAGGGCACTGGATCAGGATCAGACCCACGCTGAGGTTGAGCTGGTAGGAAAAGTAATAGGGTGGATGTTACTGAACCTGTTAAGTAAAACAATGTAAATATGCATTAAATACAACTTGTAAAACTGTTATTTATGCAGTGTTGGGTGACGTATTTTGTTTCAGATGAAACACTAGCAACGAAAGGATTCATCATAGAAAACCTCAAGTAAGCCTGAACTACATACACATAACAGAGGACTTGTGCTAATATAGTGCTGCGTGTGAAGGACAAACTACCAAACATTTAGAATACTGAAGGAAAACATAGACGAACCCTTGGAGTAGCAATATAACTGAACCTGCTTCGGGAGAAATGACTTCTCTGGTGTGAAAAGCTCTTGAGCTCATTAAACTGCATGTCTATGATATTAAGTTGGTCTGGGTTCCAACTGGGCCTCTCCTGAAGGCTGATTTGAAGTACAAATGCAAACCAAATGTTAAATGTGAAACGTTCTGAGAAGAAACAAACAAGAACATGTCAGTTGTGGCTACCGAAACTGGTGTTTTGTTTTTTCATATTTCGGTTCTGCTCATCTGTTCCAGACAAATACAGCATCTCCATCCTATCAACACATCAAACAAGCAAGCAGCAGGTCCAACAGCATATGAACGGGACAATGTTTTCTTTCCTCCAGACACCTAAAGCAGTTTCACGCACTTGAGGACAGTTTCCTTCTCAAACAGCTAGTTAGAGATAATCGGTGATGCAAAGATCTCAATTTTCGGCGACTCGCGCTTTTTTCATGACACCAGGTGTCACGACCGATGCACCGATGACAATAACTGACATATAGGCCTAAGTATCTCTGTTGCACGCATAGACATCGTTTGTTTATATGCTGGATGTCCAATCTGCCGCTGTAACTGGCGTCAGTGTTCATGAACTGATGTGATTTTTACAGAAAGCGGTTTACATTCACATTAAGCCTAACTTATAAAGTATAAAGCTTACTGACAGTCATTAAAAAGGCGTTTTTAAAGCACGTCTTGACGAACATTTCTGTTCGAGTTAACACGAAGGATATTTTTCACGTTAGTCCATTAACAGATCCCTGTAAGCATCATCCAAATGACGTGAGATGAATTATACTCTACCCTGAAATATGAAATGCAGTTTGAATACGCAAATACATCGATGCCACACATCGTCCTAAATACTATTTGTGAGTTGCTTCAGTCCACAAAAGATTTTGGCTTTTACTTGTGGCTCTTTGAGGAAAAGTGTTGACTCCAATTAGCTGTTAATCTATGAGTGCTCTTTACTTTTCCCACCAGTAGTAAATGTTTAATGGGTGTGCTCAATAAAGACATAATAAATGCCACGTTATCAGCTGAAGAATATTGTGTTTTTTTGTTGTTATGGCTTACAGGAGGATCAGATCACATTTGATATCAAATTAGTGCATAAAACTAGTAATTTCAAATATTTTTTCAAGCCAATTCATAAGTGTATTTTCATAGAGTTGTGGATTCATTTCACGTAACTTTACTTTCACAGAAGAACTTTCCTTCCGCTAATATAAAGTATCTTTCTGCACCCCCTGCACCTTGCATTTCATGCATCTTATTCACATATATCATCACTGTAGCAGCCGATGTTCAGTTCTTACAATTCGGAGCGCCGTAATGAATGCACGCCATTCAAAGCCAAACCATTCTCTCCAAATTGTGCCGCTGTTTTACAACATAATATCAATCGCATGGCAAACATTTCAACCCCGAATGACAAAGAGAAGCGTCGAGACTCAACTTTGGGTGTGACAGGATCAGAAAAGGCACCACTGTAGTCAGACAGACATTTGTGGGAGCAGTGCCTCAGCGAGTTAAGACAGAATGAGAGAGAGAGAGGGACTAATACAGTAAAAAGTGGAAGGAAGTCTGTGATACTGTATATATATAAAATGGCTGCTGTCTGCAGCAGTAATGATCTTCACTCCCGCGAAAGCTCAGAGATGGCCTCAACAAGTCTTTGTAAGTGTATGTGTGACAGCCGCAGAAAGTCAGGAGACAGCGACCTGTCTGATAAGAAGGAAGGGGAAAGATGTGATTGAGCAAAGGAGGTGGCATTTTACTGAGAGGAACACCTGCACATTCAGCTCTACTGGGAGTTCCTCCTGCGTTACCTTCCCTTCACATCAGAGATCCTGTGCATGTGCACACGCTGCCAGATTCTGTGAATAATTCATCTCTTTTAAAGTTTGTCTGTGTGAACCACACTTTTTCATGTTCTATATGATGCCGCCTTCATATACACTTAATGTATGGTCTCTTCGTAACCTTAACTCAAATCCTGAAATATGTAACATCTGTATAATAAAGAGCAGGCTTGTGAGTTTTCCAGAGCTGTCCAACACAAAACCAAGAGATTTTCCAGCGTGGATGCAAACATGAAGCTTAATATGATGCTGGTAATTTCTTTCCATCTCTATTTTCTTTCTGTCAGCTCACCAACAAGTGCAATTAATGTTAACAAGAGAGCAGAGTGTGGGAATCGGGCCTCGCACTTTTTAACAACACATCACCCTGGGAGAGGCCGGACGTGAATGTGGATGTAAAACAAAGCAATTAAATACACACACTGGGTTTTGCCTTTCCCCTTATTCGGGCTTCTGCATGCTGCTTCAATAAACAAATACAGGCTTTAGGGATCAGGATTCCATGCAATTTGAATTAGACAACTGGGTATCAGACGATAGAATTCATTATGCAGTGATTTAAGACCAGGTTGATAAGATTTTCCTTTCTCGAAAAAGACAAAAACCTCGGTCTGCCCCTGACAATGTGGGAAGGGACTGAAGCTTCCCTAACAAGGAGCATCACAACAGACAGCCATTTTTACAGCAATTGTTCAGAAATGGAGGTTTTCTTCAAAGAAAACCAACCCGAAAAGCTACAATTTAGTCATTTTTTTGCTCCGTTTTTAAAATGAGTTAAATCAAGTCAGTCATTAAACTGAGTCACAATGTAAACAAACCATCAAACCCAGATTGAAGGAGAAAAAAGGAATAAAGTTGGGGCAGTTAAAAAAAAATTGGAAGGGCAAAAATATCCAGTTCCGTGAAGAAGAATCATTGAGATTTTCATGTCAAAATTCACTACACACTCATGTAGTCGGACTGCAAACAGGCAATCCATGCCCAGTAACCTCCTCTTCCTCAGCCATGTCTTTGCAATGTGTGGTTTTGCTCTGCTGTACTGAAGGACACATGAACGTCCCTGGAAAAGATGTCATCTGGACGGCAGCACATGTTGCTATAAATTCTCAGTTTATTTTTCTGAACTGGACTTGGTACCAGTCTGGATAGGCCTTTTCATTTTTGGTCTGGAGCCCATTTTTGACTAAATAAGAGCTGTAATACTGGTTTGTCTTACCACGACAGTATTTAAGTGCTTGGCAAAAGGTCTGTCCATGCAGTTATACCAGCTCTGTATCACAGAAGATCAGAAATGTCCACTTTTGATTCCACCCTTGCCCTTCATACACTGACGTTCGTCTAGATTCTATGAGTTATTTAATGACATTATTCACCGTACAAGGAGAAATGTGAAAATCTCTTCCAAACTTTATTTGAAGAGATGGGAAATGGATATCCTCTGCCCATCTCAGGGGGCTGCCTCCAGGTGGATTTATGAGATTACATGTTTATTCAAAGATTTTGAGATTATGTGGCAGTCGCCAAGTAATCTGTGTGTTAAAAGATGCTAAAACGATGAGTGGTGTCAAATAAAATGTTTTTCAACTTTGAAACTATCCCTTTAACCCAGCTGGCTATCGACAGGAGGGTCCCCCCTGTAACTGAACCGGGTCCTCCTCAAGGTTTCCGCCCAAGAGGGAGTTTTTTTCTTGGCACCATTAGGCTGTGCTCTGGATTTCTCAGGAGCGGCTAGAGACAAATTTGTTGTAAACAGACACTACATAAGTAAAATTGAACTGAACCCATTAATAACACATTTTTCAAAATAAAACCGTTTAATTTGTTCACACATCTACGGGCTAATATAATGCTGATATATGAGCTGAAGCTTGTTCGTGATGTTTTATTTTGAAAAGTCACTAGATTAACTTTCTCGTTTCCAAGTTCCTCCCAACTAGATGTGTGTACATTGACACTGTCTAGCAGTGGACCAGTGCCAAAATCTACCAGACACATATTTCTAGCAGAGAAGAAACAACGGACCCTCCTGGGAAGCTTCTAAAACGCTGCAGGGCACCTCTGGTGCGACTACTCTCATTGACTTGAATGGCTGAGATTTACAGCTGCTGAGCTTCAGCCTTTCAGTGGCAGTGAAATCATCACTACAATCACCTTTTGTCATCATCCGTTTGAAATGCCCCTTTTCTTTTCTTAAACCTTATTACTACCTTTAAACTGCCCCCATCCCAGCTTTTTTGAAATGTGTTGCATATTAACAAAACAGTCTAACTCAACTACACGAGTCGCAGAAAGTTGAGAGATACTGTATTTCAATTTAAAAGGTGACATAGAATGGTTAAACGGGGTATTTATCCTTGTTCTGTGATGTGATATATAGACAAAATTTTGGTTGGGTCTCTAATGCCTCAGAAGTTTCCTATAAAACCTCTCTCAGAAAGCTATGTTAGATGGGGGATTTTAAACGTGTAGTTTCACACCTATTTGGCGTCCTTTTGGGCTTAACTGGCAAACTCATTATAAAATGCAAGCACTTAGCGCTGATTGGCTGCCTTTGCTGCCACTCAAGAAAGACTTTACCGGCTTTGGAAACTGGACAGAGCAACTTTCTACAGCTATGGCCAATGCAAAGAGGTTAGATTGGGCCCAAAAAGTCCGTCCCAACTCGACCTGAGCTCGTGTACGTTCTGTCCAAACCCAACCCGGCCCGAGTTCAGGTCAGGTATTGAGCCGGGCCTGGGTAGAGAATTCAAACTCTATTTGCTATGTTGTGATCATTACACCATAGCTTTATATAATATAAAAATACTATTAAAAAAGAAAAAGAAGTTATATGCCAGTATATTGAGCCTGAACTGACCCAAGGGCCGTGAGAAATCACAGCTCAATACCTGGCCCAAACTCGGGACTGGCTGGGTTCGGACAGAAAGGGAGGGGGGAGTGAGATACATTTTACATCATTTGTATCCGTTGTTCAGATTGGCCCAATTTCTGTCCAACATTTCTAAAGGAGGAATTTCAATGAAAGGGAGATGTTCAGAATTTAGGAATTTTCGTATGTTATTCAACAAAGTCAAGGTAAAAACGGATTTTGATCGTCTCCTTGAAGATGAAATAGTCTGGAAAAGGTAAAAGTTCCCTCTACATCGATATATCATGAAAGTAGGGTATTTAAGTAGTTAATTTCTTCATCTCAAGCAAGTTATTGAAACAAAAGCATTTAGCATACACGTGGATTGCACACTTTGTGGTTAATCACTTTGTTAGAGACCAGCGTGTTATGCAAATGTGCAAGTACCGAAATACTGAACAGCTGGACATGCGCATTCAAAAGTTTTGAAAAGGTTAATTAAACTTCAGACGCATTCTGAAAGCAGTGAGCAGTGTATATTACATTAACAATAACAAAACAGTTTAAGTTTTATGTCATGAGTAAAACAGAGCAAACTCCTAATGGGTTACATTTCTCTCTTAGGTGGCACAAACTAGTGTTATGGACGCAGACACAAACACACATTTACGAAGAAAATAGTCCAAGGCAGACTGGCAGGCATAATTACATTTCCTTTTGAGAAGGTCAAGCTATCAATTTGCAAAAGCATAAATACTTATTAAGAAACCACAGAACGTGAACAGTGAACCGAACTTCAGTAAGAAAGTGGCTGAACTCTGAAAAGTTGTGCAGTTTGGTGGCAGGTCCTTGGATCGTTGTTACACGGTCTTTATTTTTAACCTGATGAACAAAATGACTAAGATTAATGGACACACTGGAGCAATATTCATAATCATTGGTCATAATAATGATGATACTGTCAAAGATGGCAATGACAGACTTGTACAGTCACTGTGAGACAAATGAAGAGATAATGACAAAAAGCAAGAATATGGTTAAAAAAAAAAAAAAGAAAGAAAAGAGACTGAATCGTGCTGTGCTGGGCGTTGAAATCTATGTGTATGCAGTTCTTTGAAGGAAATCTATCTAGCGTACAGTAATTTTTGATGTCCAACGCAGCATTGTTGCATTCAATGGCAACTGTAAAAATACAAAAAAAACAATGTAATTATGAAAACCCATCATGTACCAAGAGCTACCTGTATCAACGTAGCCAATGGGCATCTTTACAAAGTACTAGTTAATTCGCCATTTTTTCATGCTTAAAATTACATCTTACCGGGTCAGAGTAAATGAAGATGGAACAAAGCATAAAATATTACACGATTACACTCCATTATTCTTTGGAGTCATGTGGAGACAACAACAATCAATATATTCATTTATTAAACACCACACAACTTTTTTGACCAACTTTTTCACCTTTCCATTTTATCATAAAATTATTTAACTTTTATATAGTTATATGTCACTAAATGCATGAATTAATTTCAAATTTAACATTTTTGGTTTTGTTTGTGTCAGCTGACCTCTTTTGGGGAACGGTGATCCCCCTTGAGTGATTTAGAAGCGACAGGAAGTACACAAATCCATGCAACTCCAACACCAAGACCACAAAAAGACTCTTGTTCCCTAAAGCCAGAGTTCCACATAATGCGGGAAGCGCCCACGCAACGGTTTTTGGTGCAGCTTTGCTTCAACCTCAAGTCCCTCAGGCAATGATTCAGAGCGGGCACCGGCAAACGCCGCCCGCTCGGGCCAAACCCGTGACAGACAAACTCACCCAAAAGTTTTGGGATCATGTGACCATTGCACAGGAGTCTGCTCTTTTAAAAGGCTTCAGTCTCGCTATATCTTTTTCATTCTAGAGTTATACATTTAAGAAGGTTGAGAAGTGCCAAATAAAAGCACCAAAAGAGACTTGGCGTCCATCTCTGGCTGACTACTTTCATTGACTTTATGGCTGCAACTGGCGATTATTTTGGTAGTTGACAAAGCTGTTGATTATTTTTTTCCAGCTTATATTTTCAACTGCTCAAGGATAAAACCTTCACGTGTGAAACGACAGCTTTACTTTGCTCAGTGAGTTTTTCTGTCCAGAGTAATGATCATTTAATCAGCGAGTGTTTGTTGCACATAGAAAGTGGTCACTAGTTTTGGTTAGACACTTAGTGTTAAAACTGTGCTTTGTTTATTTTGTCTTTACAGAATTAAAGCCAAGTTTTTTTTCCTCTTCATTTGTTTGGTGCGCTGCATGTGAATATTATATTATGCTTTGTATGATTAAAAATGCCTTGATTGAGCCCTGCCTCATCCACCCCCTGATCCCAGGATGCTCATTAGGAACAGGTTAAAAAGAAATCACACAGTGAACATTCATAAGTTATTGACATTTTACAAGTATGCATCTTCTTTTACTTTGGGAATTGCACAAGATCCGTCTTCAGCGCAACGCTTTGTTTTATGTTTTGTTTCTTTGTTTTTTTTTAATGGGAAGATTAGTCCCACATCTAAAATGAAAAGTATCTGCGTGAATATTAACTTGTCAATAAATCTTACAGCAAAAGGCCAAAAGAGGCTCTCAGATAACTGAATGCACACAGCTCAACAAGAAGCACTTAAACAACATGTTTTACAGGAAGACCAGGACGTACACACACACACTTCAAATTGGACTTGTAACTGCCCTATTTCTGGCACATCAACAACTGTTGAGAGTGTACATTTGTAGCTGAATAAAACATGGTATTCCCCTACACACGCCGTCACACACATCACAGGGGAAACTAGGGGGTGAGTGGTTCCTGACTGTCTAAGCAGCATCCCAATTTGGTCCCAGCTACTAGTAGCTGACAGCCTCAAATATCTGGGGAGCATTTTTAAAAGGCCAGTGTTTGATGGATTCATGAAGAACACACAAATATAATTGCCATTTGTCACCGAGTCTTCAGTGGCTGCGCCACACAGGGACCAAGCTGCAGAGTGCCTTGAGAGCACAGGAGCTGCACCAGAGATGTGCAGGGGATCACTCTATATGGAAAATTGAGTATACTATATAAACACCTCTGTTTTTGTCACAGAAAATAGGTCCTTCAGGAGGGAACTGGAAATTGTACCCAAAAGACAGCAGAAAGAAGATGAGGCCCGCTTCACGTCACTCACGTGCACAGAGGTAGACCTACCAAGAAGAAATATGCATACATGCATGTATGCATGTCAGCTGAAACGAAGCTGTACAAACAAGAACTCTAAAAGAGTCATGAACATGAAAATATATCACAAAGGTCAACAGGGCAGTATGAAGACTCTAATATGCACACGGCTACATTTGGAGTTGTAGGTGAGGCAGACTGAACAATCACACAATCTCTGCATTGCTAAAGCTCAGTCTTTTTAATATTAATGCCCCTGAGACTGAGAGAAACGGAGAGAAGAGAGGCGAAAGGTGTTTGCTCAGGCTTATTAGAATGCCCATCATAGAGAGCATACAGTTATTCAAATGTTCAAATGTCACATCGACCCCCCCTAAATAAAACACCACAACCCAGATCTTGTAGTCATCTCCTAATAGCCATTATTACACAATGCTATGAGTTTGCGAGTTAACACTGAATGGAATATGTGAGCAGAGGAGGCACATTTAGTTTTAGTTAGAAGCCCCAAACACAAACGGGTAGAACAAACAGCGTCAGTTAGCCCTAAAATGCTAATGCCACCAACAGGCCCGGTGTCTTGTTTATCTTTTTGTGCCACGTATTGGAAAAGCATGTATATTTTCTGCTCTGCTGGCCGTGCACCTGCATGATTGAAATGCTAATTTGCAAATGTGCAATGACCTAGCCAGACTCCGCTTACCACCACCGCCACCCCCCACCTCTCGCTGGCAAAACAGCCTGAGGTACGATCCCTCCTCCTAACAAACAGTGATGCACGGAACAGCCCCAGCTTTTCAATCCAAGGGGATATATTTTCTCATTAGAAATTATACATCTTCCCTGTCCGTATTTATAGACGCAAAACCAGGGGAATTATACTGCAGAGAGAGCGAGAGGGACATGCAGAGAGGAAAATAGTACAATGAATGTTATTACAAAGGGGCTCTGATTGAAATTTTCCTTGGGCGTATCAAAGCCTCGTTTACTGCCTGACCTTCTAAACTCCAAGACAAGGACTTACTTGATTGTCTAGAAAGACTACTGAGAAGGAAACACAAAAGTCACGTGTGGTATCAGCATTCAGGAGCTGCATCACAATGAAATAAAACATCAACATGTGATTAATATCAATATAATGCATATACAAGCAGGAGAGAATCAGACCAAACTGTCGACCAAGAGCTGGCATGAAATGAGAAATTAAGACTCCTGCAGTGAAAGGCCGTGGACGCGATGGAGAGTCAGTGGTGTCGTTTGGAGCGTTTACACAGACTGAAAGGCATCCTGACACGGGCTAACAGAAACGTCATTTGTTCCAACAGATATTGAAAAACGGAGACTCTGGACATCACACAGCAATCCTGGTGCTGTCAGTTCATCCACAGGCAGACTGGTTTGTATTTATCTGTGATAAAACGGTGAGGTGCAGATGATGATGACCACTGAAGAAAACTAAATTACCTGATCTGATATTGGATCTTCATCAGCAGAAGTGAAATGCCATGCCAGTGTGTGTGTGTGTGTGTCCTAGCCTGAAGAAGGACTCTATTAACTGTCTCCACCTGTCAACGATGATCAAATCGCGCAGCATCTCATTTAAACAGAAACGTATTTTTGTCTTCCTTTATATGCCACCCTGAGACACTCAGGGAATATTCCTCGACTGGTTTTCGGCAGTCTCACGCCTTTAATACCCACCAACAGCTTTCCTTGTTTTAATTCTCTATGGCATTCATTCAAATGTTACTTGTCCGACGTCCTGCACGGGGAAGTGACTCTTCCTCTATTTCTACCTCAGCTGCTGCCACTACCCAACAGCATGTCAGGGACTTGCTAATTTCAAATTTTGCTGCTGATGGGAATGGGGGGGGAAATAACCCCCTTAGACCCTGTTCAGTTTAATTACATTTAACTGTGGAAAAAAGGCATCTTGAAAGACGAGAGCTTGATTTGACAAAATGAAACCTCTCACCACAAGTGGAAAGGTGTGTGTGTGCTGGGAAGGTGGATGGATGCGTGCGGGATCATCAATTATTTGTCAGTTTAAAAACTGAGAAACATTCTCCCAGATTGACATGTTTGTTATCTAAATCACTGAATCTCCCAAAGAGATGCTGTTGTCTCATGAAGGGAAAAGTAATCCACAGTACCCTCCCAAAAGCTGTGGCCACAGAAGTCTCAGGTCTTCACTGTTGTGTGGAATGTGACACAGGTCTAATTTGAGCCTTCATGCTTTCAAAGCTTCCAAACTGACTACAATGAGACACTCTCTAAATCATGCTCAATTCTCCAGCTCTCTCTTCCGAAACAATTTTTTGTGAGCCTGTTTCCACTTTAGGTGTGTGAACCCCTTCTTTCTCATTCATTCATTTCTCACCATCCACAAGTGGAGAGAGGGGGGGCGGCTGTAAAGACAGCTGAATGCACAACTGCAGGAAGCTGCACATCTTGCACAGATTTAGACTTAAGATGGCTAGCAACTACAATTTCGACAAAGATCAATTATGACGTGACTCAGAGCAGGCCTGAGGGAGCTGCCAGGCTCCATACTCCAAAAACATGCTCCACCCTCTCCTAACTGACAACTCAAAACAAAAACGGAGCGGCGGGGCGGGAGTGAATGGGAGAGAAAGAAAAGGGAGGGAAGAAAGGGAACAGAGGGCATTTTCAGTCTCAGTTGCACCTATGACTCAAATATTCCACCGGCTTCAAAATCTCCCTCCACAGGAAGCTTGCTTGTTTGAAATTCAACAGCAGGCGCGCAGACTTACACATGTGCACTCCCGCGCATAAGTTTAAAAAAAGTTTGCACATCCAGAGCCATGGATGGGGACAAGCCCACATGCACATGAAACAGCAACACTGACATTACTGAAGTAAAAGATGAGGATTTGGCAGTAGCGCTGCCACTCCATAAAAAAAAAAAAAAAAGTCAAAACTACAGCAAAGGTCTGTCTCCAGGTCACAGAGGGGATAGGCAGTCTATCAAAATACCCCCACATCTAGTTCCTTTACTTGCTCAGTATCAATCTCAGCATTAACCCTCTGCTAATGGGACAGCTGTGGGTCAGTGCCTCGCATCTTCGGGATGCCAATCAAGGCCTTAAGCTGGGAGATCAGCCTTCGGGACAGAGGTGCTCGTCTGCCTTTGAGAGGCTTTTAAAGCACAGAGATGCCTGTATTGATTTTAGCTCTAGCCTGACAGAGCAGAGAGTGTGTGTAAGTGTGTGCGCGTGTGTGTGAAAGAGGGTGGCGGTTGTGTCAGCTGTGGCCGTCTGTGCGTCTGGACGGGAGCCAGTCCACGGTCCCTGGTCACCCTCCACTGATCAGGGGGCCTCACGGAATGACCTCGCAGAGAAGCACTGAACCTGCAAACACGAAGGGGCCAAGCAGTTGGAAGCTCGAGGGGTTCAGGGCTAGCAGGGGCAACATCAGCAGAGATCTCATAATAGAAAAGGGTTTTAACCTTAATGTTGGTGCCAAAACCCTGTTAGGGACCGAGTAATCCCCCCTGCGCTGCTGTCAATTGAGCTAGTTGATTTTTCTCTTCTTCCCCTCCCTGCGAGTTGCTTGTGAAAGCGTGCCGACACCATCATACGTGGCTCTGGTGGGGAGACGGAAAACACAAGCCAAAGCAGTCCGCCTACTTTACCTTTACTCAACAGCGTACTATTTGAGAAGACTTTTTGCAATTTCTAATCTTTTTTTTTTCTTTCTTTAATTAAATGAAGAGATCTGAAAGCTCACTGAACCACTTCAGATATCCACTGCACAAGAACCCTTCAGGCACAAAGGTCAGTTGGTGTTAAAATAACTAAAATTGTCTTAACGAAAAAGAAAAAGAACAAAAAAAGGCCTTTCTTCATAATCAAAATCCATACATGTACCCTTCTATCTAATGTGCACTTAAAAGACTGCAGTTCATAAATTGAGGTATGCATATCTAATCATTTGGCTCAAGTATTTTGAATATCTTCAAAAAAAAAAATTAGACGTGAATAGCCTTGGCCACTTTGAGTAAAATATGCTAATTAACGCACTTGAAATTTCCCATATGAAATCTATCTGCACCAAGACAATGAAAAAAATAATTACAGAGGTAGAATTACAATGGCCATTTTAATCAACCCCTGCACTAGCATTTCACTCTATTTATACAGTTTTTGATTCCATGACCCACTGGTAAGTAATCACTTGAAAATTATGCGTCAGTTTATAATAGGTTTATTCTTACACTCATTACATCTGCAGAGACAGGCATCTGATGTTTACCATTAAGATATGAATCCAAAATTCAGTTCTAACAAGTAGAAAGATGGCCTGGAAGAAGGATATAAAGCAACATATAGTTAAAGCACTTAGGAGGGCACTGAAGACGAAGTTTGACAGGGCAACCATGTTGATTCAACACAGGGATGACTTTTGGGATGTTTTGAATAAAATGATGAGCTCCAGCAGCTTGTTTTACACTAGCTTAACCCCGCCAAAAGGTCTCGTATCAAAACCTTTAGAATTTTCTATATCGGTCTTGATCGTTCAGTCTTTTCGCAAACCCGGGTGAAAGCATGTGACACCAGCCCATTAAACAACTCCCTTCCTTTACTGCATTTATTAGGGAGTCACAAAATTTGCTTCTAAAAGGTCAATTCAGAGCACAGGTAATAAAATGAAATGCATGCCTCCGAGAAACTGAATCAGAGATTCGCACAAAGGGCCAGACTAATACCTTCAGATTTTTTTTCTCTTTTTTTTTAAAGAAGTCACGTTATTTGACCTTCCTTTCTTACTAGAGTTTCAATGAGATAAAAAATAAAATAAAATAAAATAAATAAAAAATTTAAGAAGAAAATCAGACCTGTTCTTCAGAAGCTGGTAAGGTCATCTTTATCAACCACAGAAGCACTAAAAAAGTATTTGACAATCTGGTGAATAATGCGATGATTAAACTACTAAAATGAGAGCAGGGTGGTGGCAATTTATTCTGAGACAGGGGCCAGACAGGAGGGTCCCTGTTTGCTGGAGATATCAGTTCCTTGAAAACCCTGAAGGGCTCAGGACTCTTGAAGAAAACGTGCGCCCTCGGCGAGCTTCTCCCTCCTCTTCCGGGATCGGCAGAACTACATCTGAACTGTTCACTGACCAAACCTTCACTGGAAGGACAGTCCAACGGTAGTCTCCGACTTCAGTTCAAAGGAATAATCTCAACTTTTTGGGGCCGTGCTCGGTTGGTGATGCTTGCAGCTGTGTGGTATCAGTATAATTTTATTATAACGGAACCGCTGCCATGTATACGTTCCTGTTTTAAGGGGACCCGGTGATTGTTGAGACGGCTTGTCACAACAATGCTATCAAAACTGAAAAACAATCAGCGCTGTTATCAAAACATCACAATGAGCTTCCTCTTGTTGAGAGAACTCTCCATCACATGCGGAACACAAGCCTTTAGTCGGACGGCGGGATGAAGGGGGGGAAGAAAAGAAAAAAAAACAACAGTGAGGGTTGAGATCTAGGCAGGCAGATGATTTCTTATTGATTTCCTGTTTCTGTGGTGGAGAGCGCTCTCAATTACCCCTGGCAGCAAGCAGATTGGTCCCCTCAACACATCAAAACTGCCGTGAGCCAGCCAAGGACCTTTTGACATAAATAGGGTACCTTAAACTGCCCTAAATGAATTTCCAACTGTGATTCGACTACAGACACAAGACACATTTTTTAAAAAAACCTTCAAAAAGATATGAATGCCAGAAATGCAGCGTTTTCAAAGAGATGCAGTCTGTCTTGCCTGCTCTGAAATTCCCCTACCAGCCTCTGTGTGTTTGCGGCGCAATAAAAGGAGTTTGTGTGTGGATGTTCGAGGGGTAGCGACATCAATTACAAAGCAAAACTGTTGTCACAGGGGCTTATCTGCGGAGATGAAAGAAAAAGCATGCCTCCCTCCAGAAGTGTGATACTCCACACACCTGCCAACAAGGAAAGACCTCCTGACAGAAAATCTTTTATTGCCTTAAAATCTCCTCTCCATGCTGCATCAGTAAACAAGCCACTGGCAAGTCATTAGACCTAATACCTTTTTTTTTTTTTTTTTTTTTTTTAAAAAGGAAGGGAAATGCATTCTGGAAAAGTTTACAACTTGGAGACAAAATACCTGCTGTCAAAAACAGCTTTAAATGAAAACACAAAAGCATTATACTGCTACAGCCTTTGGTGAATTATCTCACTCCCCTTAGGAACAATAAAGCATGCGTCCGCAAAACTTTTAGTCCATTTCATTTTGTGAGCTCCAATCTTTGTCTCAGCATCAAGTGGAATTACTTTGCAACCAGGTTTAATTAGACCTGCTTCTAACTCAAGTAGTACAATGCCAAATTGCCATTCAGCAGAACCTTGCTGTGCACATTTGCATAAAACAATATGATTAGTTTGTAGGTGCCAGAAAGTTTATGAAGAAAAAAAAAAAAGTTTTAAAAAACACCCAGAGACCAAGCCTACCCTCACTTTAAAAATCTCAAACACGAGCTACTGGAACGATAGATCCCTGAGAAGAACTCTGCACTCCTGCGTGTCCTTGAAGAAGCCTTTCAACAGGAAAAATGTCTCTGGCAGCGGACACGGTTCTCCTCCAATAGGTAAATGTTTGGTGGAGGGTAAAAACTTTGCGGCTAAGATTCAATCAGTGTTTAAGGACAGCCAGCGCCAGAACCACAAACAGGATTTCCCGATTTCCAAAACACAGGGATGAGGGTTTGGAACGACAGGCTAAAAAAATGGCCAAATGAGCCAACTCCTAAATCGTTATGGCAGAATAAGAGAGCGTGCATGTTTCACTCACTTGGCAAGACACCTCGCTGCTGCTATCTGGTTATTACTTTAATTGGAAACATTGGCTAGCTGACCTAGACTCATGCATGTGCATCTGCAGCTATTTTCAACAGGTGGAGAGTTGTCATGAAAAAAAAAAGAAAGCATGAAATTATAGCCAGTTAAATGTTTAATAAAACACTGTTAATCGCCTGTCGCAGTTAAGCTCTATCATCTGAGTGCGCAAGCAAACATGTTAATCGTTTTCAATATAACTGATTAAACGGCACATTGTTGATTATCATTAAAAATAACAGCAGGCCTGTGCAACTGTCCACCCCAGCTTTCGCAGGTCATTAAAACTTACTTCTTACAGGCGCGTGACTTTGATCTTCAGAGGGGGGTTTCCTGGGAGACAGTGATCTTCCTGATGATTCATTGTCACGAACATCTGGGGCGGGGGGTCAGAAGAATTTTACATATAAATATGCTTCACAGGGGGAAAACATGCTGCACATAAAGAAAAAAAAAACATTTCTTTAATTAAAAACACCAGAAGAGAAGCAATGTCATCTTCTGACAGTAGATGAATGTCTATCTCAGCCTCTCCTCCATAAACAGAGTATCAGGGACAGCTGGATGAGCCAAAGGTGCAGAGGCTGCTCTGCCCACCTTTGCCAGAAAAAACAATCCACTTGGCAAACTGCACGGCGCGGTGGGGCGGTTCAGGTGAAGGCCTTGCCAGAGCTCTGGATCACATTTTCTCTCCTCATGCTCCCGGGTGTGCACTACCTGCCAAGCTTCTTTTTTACTGCCATAAAGGCTGCATTCATCTAAATTGGAAAAAGTATGCAGGCATGAAAACACTCGGCCTGATAGCTGCGCAAAGACACAAGAGACACTTTCACTCATCTCTCGAAGCTGCGTCCACTGGCTTCTTGACTTAAAAGACTCCCTTTGCTCATTGCACCTCTGCTTTGTTCAGTAAATAAACCCTCCACAATAACTGTATTTATTGGTTTGGGTCCAGATGTCTACTCAGAGCTCACAGCTTACAACAAGTCCTGAAATATCATGCTCAATATCATGCTCTAGCTTGAGCGAGCTGACAGACAACAGAAAAGAAAAAAAAAACAGATAAAGAATGATTTAGCAGTACCAAAGATTTGCTCCAGTGAAACATCACTTCTGTTTGCGAGCAGTGATGGATGAGGGAGTGGAATAGACGGGTTCAGGCCACAAGTTCCAGATAGATGACACTTCTCAGCTTAGGAGAGGGAGCTGCATTAGCAGCGGTAGTGTGTGATGCATCACAGTATTTAGTCGGCACAGTTAGAAATAAATTGGTCTATTCTCAGTACATCTGCAGTCCCATGAGAGGGGAAATCTAGTCTGAACTGCAAGCGCCTGTGAAGGTCCAGCGAAAATCCATTCACAATCCAGCAGCCCCAGTGATTGCTTACTTTGTCCTACTTTGCTATTTTTTGACAGTGCCATAATGACGCTTGGTATAACTAGGATGGTTAACGGTTCATTGCTTGTTTGAAGAAAAATGAAAAAGGGGGTGGTGGGGTAAGCTTATTTAACATGCGATAATCTCAGCGGGCAACTAGAAAGTTAATTAAAAACTATAATTGGCTGTGGTTGCTGTTAATAGTTACCAGGATGTTTCCTCTGACTTCGCTGAGGGAAAATAAAAGCACAAACATCATCAAAGCGAAACGGGAGAACATGAATTTAAAAACAAAACCAAAAAAAAGGAGGCAAAGCAAGGCATGGACTGTCCTAAGTTCTCTAAATAATGATGACACAAAGATTTTTTTTTTTTTGCACTGAGTCATTGTTTATTTTTGCTGTGTTGACTGTTTCTCTCCAGTTAAATCATACAAAAAAAAAATTAAAGATCCATGCCAACAATATCTACACCCAACTGTAATAAATATCCCTTCCAAACATACATATGGATTTTTTTTTTTTTTTTTTAAACAAACAAAAAAAACTTCTGCTAACCAGAGCCATACACTTGATTTTATCAACATAAATCAAACTGATCAATCAAATACCACATTTTAACATCCCTTACCGTGTGAGGCTGACAGCAGGGGACTTGTCTCTTGCCCTGGGCCCTTTGATGGACCCTCTGGCCCATCTGTGGGAAGGACAGTCTCCTTGGACATGAGACAGTCGTCTTCTTCAGATTTTAAAAAAATGCAGCAGAAGTTCCTCCCTTTCCTCAGCCCTCAGTGCTGTGAGAAAACCAATGTGTCGTTAGCAACACATTTTTGAGGACACCAAGCAAAACAGTGTTCATTGCTCATCTTGACAAAAGAAAAAAACTTCTCTGCTTATTCACACCGAGAACGTGACGTCGAGCGCCTGTAAAAGTTAGTGGAAATTTCCCTCCGTTGGCTTTTTACATAAACTTGTTTTAAGACTCCACATGCTGCCGCCCCGTCTGTTCCCACACTCCTTTCTCACTTTCAAAAGACACTTTCTAGATTTTTGTTTGAAGCTAAAGCGAGACATATCTGACCTGTTGACGTCGCACAACTCACCTTTCAAACATGACAACTCCCCTCTCCTCAAATCTGACTTCTTCCCATCCTTCCCTCCTTCTACTTCGACACGTTAGGACGAGAGAAGAAAGCGGGTGACAAGAGAAACTCGGCGCCCTAACTTTTCCCTAACTTTCAGCTGGCGGAAATTTTGAAAAATCCTGTTTGGGTCCAGATGTTTAGTAACTTCCAGAAGTATCTATTATGGTCCTCGCGACGCCTTCGACGCTCACATGCTGTAGTTTTCTTGGAATAGTTGCTTCTAAAACATTTTCGTCATATCCGGATTCCTGCAGCGCAACCAGTAAAGCCACGCTGCTCTCTTTGCTTTCCTTGGCGGCAGAGGGAACAAAACCCTCCCTGAACATGTGTCCCAAAAATAAAGTTGGATATTAAAAAAAAAAAAAAAAATCAGTTAAATTAATTTAAAAAAAAAAAGCTTATTCATTGTGGTCTAACTTAAAATACAGTAACTAAAATTAAAAAAGAAAAAAATGTGACAGATATACTTCTTAGTTAAAAAAAAAGAAAGAAAAAAAAAGCATTTGATGCAGCCAACTTTGGGAATACAACACTCATTACTTAAGTTACTTATCCAGAAATTAAAAAAAAAAAAAAAAAAAATGGAAGAAAACTAGCTATTATGACCTGTTGCTTACACACAAGCACAGCAAAACATACGCTCCTCAAAAATATGACCATAGGTTTTTATTCACAGCTCAGAAGTCAATATATTAGTATTATGTAGCTAAAATCATGGCACCAACGGCTAGCTGTCAATCAAACAACGTCAAATTATGTCAGACAATGTGATTGGTCAGCTTTTTTTGCTTGACATAATTTTATTTGATGGGGTACCAAAAAATATATAAATAAATAAATAAAAACCTGTACAGTTGTGATTGACGACAAATGTAACTAAAGAGACCACAACCGCAAATTCACACCAAGTGGTAAGTAGAGGAACTGCAACAAAAATGTTTTGCCGACTTCATTTCAGAAGTGGGGTGATTGTCTTGTTCAAAACAACCAAGATGGCTGCAACATCACTAATAACACCTTGGATTAGTGTTTTGTTTTGTTTTTGTTTGTTTGCTTGTTTTTTGGAGAGGTGTTTTGCTTTTTTATTTTTTTATTTATTTATTATTTTTTTGGGGGGGGGGTGCAGGCATTATATCATTGCTGTTCTGACTCACTCACTTCTGCACACCATTTTTTGTTATCTTTTGTTGACACCGTCTTTTGTTACATCACATGTTTGTTTCTCTGCATGCCAAGCCAATGACTTCCAGAAGCAGTTTCTTCTGTGTCCATTGGTACTGTCCCTGGAAATCAAGAGGAATCAGACTAATTATAAGAGGAAAACGGTTAGGATGGCTGGCCTGGCCAACCTTCATGAACTTCTTTATGTGGTTGCATTCACACATCATAGGAGCACTGAAGTGATGTAATAGTCAGCCAGTGGGTGGTAGACCTGTGAAAATCACATAATAATTTCTCCATGCCTGAAGGCCCAATAAATCCTAAGCTTCACACCTGCACCATCCCTCCATGTTTCCTTTAGGTTTCAGAGGCTAAAATTAAGATGTGTTGTTTATAGGGCTAACATTCTTTTGCTTTTTTTTTTTTTTTTGTAATTGGTTTCAGAGTTTTGCTCACTGTTTTAGCAAGTCACCATCCCATACACTTACATCACACATGATTACTGTCATGGGATCTACAAAAGGGCAATACAAAAGGAGGTCTTCGACCTATAATGTGGTGCAGACACAAAAACGAAAGAAAAAGTCTAATGTAATGAGTAATGAGAGCTATCAAAAAGTTATTGTAATTCTGAAAACACCATGAGAATCGGGGGTCCACAGTCCAGAACCCCTGTTTAGATTGAAGCATTGAAAAGAGGCAAAAAAAAAACCAGACATTTCTCAACAAAATAAATAAATAAATAGCCTATATATA
>JBAMYA010000016.1:2016320-2039242 GCA_037176975.1 Arrhamphus sclerolepis
TATATGTACTTAGGAAAGACGAATGACAAAACTAACTGTTCATGCATGTTAATCTGAATGTGTGTGTGTGTGTGTGTGTGTGTGTGTGTATATATATAATCACATAAGATCATAATGACAGCAAATAAACACAAAATCACTCGAAAGCACTTAAGAAAAAAATGAACAAGTACAAAGACATTTAAAATCACTTAAAACACTGAAGAGTCCAACAATAATGGCAGCGACAGGAAAGCCATAATAATCAGCAGCACTCAACAAGTTAGGATTTTCAAACTGACTCTAAAGAAATACTTCAAAGATGCTAATAATCACAAAATACCTAAATGTAGAATAAACAAACCAATATTAAGGTGAAGCAGAAGAGATGAAAAAGTAACATTATAAATAATTAACTTCAGTTCATTCTTTACACAGAAAACAAGTTAGATACAGTCCAATTTAGGATAATCCACCTCAGTCCAGTTGTAGTTCAGTTTATTGCAGTTCATTCCATCAGAATCCAGATTAGACTAAAGACAGATGGACAACGAACATAAGGAGATTTACTAGGAGATGCTCAAAACCACAGCAGAGATCTACAACAGTCACTTAAAACGATGAGGAGCGATGTCTTCAGAGGTGACACTGAGATAGCATTAGCAATCAGTGCTAAAATACCTAACTGGAATGCTGTCATCAGCTACACCCAAGCTTTTCCTGCTGTGACATGTCAAACTTTAGCCATTTTTTAAATCACATGTCATATGATGACAAACTGATTTTGTGAAATTGCAGTATGCTAAATGCAGCACGTGGTTTTGGAACAATTGCACAATATGCTTCTTGGAAAACTAAAAAAAAAAGAAAGTTCACAGGTCAGTCCCTGGTCAAAGGCAATATTGGCAATCTCTTTGTTTGTTTGTTTGTTTCTTCCACACAGAATATGGCAGACTCACTGATGTTACCAGTGTTTTCATTTAACAGCCTGTTTTGTTGTTGTTGTTTTCTGGTTTCAGCTCGAAACCAACTCTTAGACCCACATGCTCCACATGTTGGTGTTTTAGTTTGTGCACAGTCTGAAAAAATGTGCACAAACTAAAACACAGAAAAGAAGTTTATCTATTTATTTGCTTCATTTCAGCTCACATATGATCAACTTTTAAGTAGCAGCAAAACCTCAGGCTGAGTCGTCTCTATAGTCAGAACTGTTAGTGCAGAGTCTTACTGATTGCCATCATAGCCATTGAACTCTATTGGTAACAGTATAAATGAGATTTAAGCCTCAGTAACATGAGTGTGGAGGTGATTGATGTGAAATATGCCCTCCCTCATTGACTGGATGAACTCCATTTTCTGCTCCTAATGCAGAAATCACTCCGGGTCCCCAGCATAATGATTTACGATGAATCTGTGTCAATGTTGAACTCGGTAAACCCCACGTAATCCATCTTGCAGATATACCTACCAACCCCGCCCTACCTCACCAGCACTCAGCTGCCCGTCCCCTGCCGTCACTGTGGGGTAAGGAATGCAGCTGTCTCTCTCTCTCTCTCTCTCTCTCTCTCTCTCCCTCTCTCTTTCTCTACGTACGTCTGTAGTGTTGAATCCATTACTGGGCTGATGTGTAATCACAGAGGACCTCTTTGCCCCCTCACACTGTAATTACCTGGATACAGATACTCCCTCACTTCATCCCCTAGAGTTGCTCAAAACCAAGAACTCCGTTAACCAGCATGTGTTGCTTTCAGCTTGTCTACTGGGCGGCTTGGCAGCAGAGAATTGAGAGAGTGCTAGAATTAAATATATCTGTATATATATATATTGTATACATACAGTATATGTCTGTATGTGGTTAAAACAGAGTGAAGGTAAAATGATGTCTGATCGCTGTAATGGTCATAGTTCAGAGTGATCAGAGTGAACGATGATCAGAACAAAGCCTGAACTCTAAGGTTCTCCCGACCAATGGAATCTTTCGAGGACTCTACACGCAACATAACTGCACCGTGAAATCAACCCCTGTTGTCAGTCTTTGTCTCTCTTACATGGTGCCACTGTGGTTACTGCTGACAAACATTATCTTGTGTGTGATCATGTGCACAGTGTCAGCCCCACTCCCTTCCCTCCTCTCTTCTTTCAAAATAAGTCAAAGTGTCGACACAGTAGGTTGTCACAGTGTGTCAAGCGCCGGTGTCAGCATTGCATCTGTTGCAGTCACATCTCAAAAGACACAAAGAAGCATCTCTCTGTTGACTTCATCTGTTTGTTTGGCAGCCTGCCTGATTGCTGGAGTGTGTAGTGGCGAAGAGGAGCGCCGGCTCAGTCAGTGCACACGCCGCCGACAAGCCTAATCCTCCTTTGCCGGGGAAAAGGAGTGAACGTGGGCCCAAACAAACAATGAAACTGCAGTCTCCCATGTCTTCTGTCTCATGTGTTGTAGAAGGCCATGCATTTACATTTTCGCCGCTTGTCTGGAATACATTTTGTTGACAGAATAGCACATATATGCTTAGCCGTGTACTCCCAAAGAATGCACGGATGAAGCCAGCTTTCAGTTAGCTTAGCATAAAATAGACTACAAGGGGACTTGGAAAATGCAAACGTCTTCCCTGGCCAATAGCTCTTTTCTGCAACCAAATCCATTATAAATATGTGACTATTTTTCCCCAAATTGCTCGAATATGAAAACAAAACAAAAAAATCTCATGAGTTCTTCCTTATCTACACCAAAATGTGTGATAATTGGCTAATTTGCTTTTATACAATAGTGTTAAAACATACACAAAAGAAGAAATAATCAACAAATATAAACCCTGAGTATTAAAATACGCTTCCCAAAGTTAAAGGGCTTATTGTGTGAAGGATGCCTTCACACCGTAAGCTTAAGTCTGCTTAAAGTTTGCGTCACTAAAGGAATCAAATGTTGTAGTTTAATTCATTTAACTTCAATTATTATATTCTATACAGTACACTTAGCAAAAAAAAAAAAAAAAAGGTAATAGAAAAACATTCCCAATCACCTTCAACCTTACTACAAGACAAAAGCAGGTGAAAGACATGAAGCACTAGGCTAAAACGATGAGGTTATCATATGCAGTGTTCATCTAAGGGGAGGATGCGTTTCTCAGCAGAAATTTGCCACTCTGAGGTCGATGTAAGTGCTTCGTCAGTCAGTAGTAAGGGAGCTATTCAATCTCGGCTATGTTTTGGCTCGCTCCGCTGCAGATTTCAAACAGTTTCAGAACTGTAAGCGACAGAATGAGAAGTGTAACCCAGAATGATCGCTATTGCTCTTGTTGACGGAATTTATGAATTTTCCCTCCCTGCTTTCAGGGCTTTGGTGATTTTGATTCACAAAAATACAAGGCATTGTATTGATGCCGAAGAAGTCCATCCTGGAGAGAGTGAACAGCAAAGACAATCAAAACAAGACCAAAGGCCCGGAATTAGGTGATTTGAGTGAACAGATTTATAAGCCAGGTAAGGGATTTCTGAATGGCATTTAGTCTATTTATATTTGAAACAACACATTAATTAAACACAGAGAGCTAGCCCCTCCCTCTCTCTTCAGCATTCCTCAAGAAATGAAGACCACGTGTTATTTTTTACAGTGTGCTAAAGAGATGGGCAACTAGGTGGAGGTTGAAGAAATCTTCTCTAAATATTACAAAATGTGTTCTAGCTTAAAAATCACATCTTGAATTGGAAAAAGTATTTAAGGTGTTAGTTTGTCAAAGAAGATTATTGCTGCTCAGCACTGTAAAACACTGATAATACTGTGCTTTCAAAGTCCAAGCATTCAGTTTGCCAGGACACCTGTTTTATTAACTTTGAGGCTTCCTTTTAATCATAAACTTGCAAACAACAAACCATTTTTTCTTTCTTTCCTCTTTTTTTTTTTGTGGTTACAGAGTAGAACTTCTGCAGAAGCTGAGCCGAAAATAAGAAGTGGGTGCAGGAAAGAACATCTGTAATCAGTCCTAACGAGCGTACTCCATAGCAGGCTCTGAATCTAATAGAAATGCAGAAGTCGGCTAAAGTTGGCCCTTGCATCAACTTTAATGGCCAAGTGAAAGAGTACTAGGTGTCGCTTTTAAAAGCGAGAGCGGGCACCTGTACCTGATCAAATTTTCAAAGACTTTACTCAGACGTCCATGCAGAATGAGAAGGACTTAATAAGTAAAGCTTTTTGAAGCTGACCGCGACACCAGCTGAACCATGACGCCCTCACATGATTAATAGCATTATGGTGAGTCTTCTTTTCTTCTTTTCCAAGCAAAGGGCTGTTTGAGGCTGTCTGATCAAAACATTCAAACTTTTATTGGTCCATCTGTCAAAAAAGGCAGACTTTGTATTAGGCGGTTCAGGAGTTATTCTGTCTAGATGTAAAGTGAACACAAATAGGGCATACAATAAATTGATGGACTCGTTAAAGATGAATGTCACCGTGTGATCGGAATCAAACCCGTTGCTGCAATTGATTTGTGTTTCAGCTCAAATAAACACCTTGTTCCTCAAGGAACAGGAACTCTGGGAACTGAGGAGTGGGTGACTTTCTGCTTGTAAAGCTGCACATCTGGAATCGAGTTCAAGAGTGAGAAAAGTGCTCATAATCAGTCGCAAATGTGTGCACAAAAACACGAGACCTCATAAATATGTATTCTTGGGCAAGAGAAGGGGAATAGCAGGTGATTGATGATTAAAACTGACACCGAAAACAAAACTCCGACCGTTATCGCAACGACTTGCGCCAGGCGATTTAGAAATCCACATGTGAGGAAGATGGCAACACTACAGCTCGTTGAAGAAAATGGGATCAAACGTGACACCCATCTGAGACTGATTTAAATTTATTGACAATCATCTAAAACTATCAAGACAGCAACTGTGTTTGACCCATCATTCAAGCTCATTGCCGCATCATAAACTGATATGTTGACGATAGGGAAAACTGGGGAAATGTGGAATCTATAACTTAGGTCAAAATGCACATCGCTTAATGCGGCAAGCAGAAGCACCCGCTGACGCTCTTACTCGCATCCTGACACTGTAGCCCTCTTTTCAGCTCCACAGCACATGGCACATTCTGACACTGTGAGAAGCAGTTGTAAAATTGCTAGTTCGCATTTTATACATGCCACTCAGGCTCACAGAAATAGTTTCTTATCGCTGCATATTGTGACAATCTGTGCAACGCTACGTGTTTGTGTCAGGCATGACATCTGTTTGTGATCTAATCCTTCAGAATAACGCGTACCGAGAAACATCATTGCATAGCTGAATCAGAGAAAGCAGGTCCACGATTTAATGAAGCTGTCATTATTCTTTTTTCTTTTTTTTTTTGTTGTTTTCTTAACATGACTTTAAACTAAGTCCCAAAAGATGTGTGTCCTTCATGAGCTTTGCTGCCTTTGTTGTCCAGTGTAGAAAGATAATCAAAAATGTAAGTCTGTTTGGATTTCTATGATCCTTCACAGATTTCGCATTAGCATAAACCTTAGGCCAAGTTAAAGCGGCGTTGGCTAAAATCACAGCAGGGTCCTTATTTGTTAAGGCATGACGCCTCGTACCCTGTTTGTCCTGCTTTGAGCTTTCTTGCATGGTACCAGCATGTACCCCTGAGTCCTGTTAGCGAAACCCCCTGTGTTGAGGCAGATCAAATTTTACCACCAAGCACACTCACCCAAAAGCACACATGTTACACAAACAAAGCACACAAATGCCCTCATATTCATGCAAAAACTCTCCTTGTCTCTCACACACACGCACGCGCCTTCACAGTTCACAAATATACCTACTTCTTGATTAATTGGATGCCCTGCCTAAGCTTCCTAAATTATGCTTTGACATAGGTTATAATTAAATAAGACAAATTCGGGAAGTGTATGAAATCTCACTTTTTCGGAGCAGAAATGTGAGTTTTAATTTACCTCATGCCGAGACGAGCTGCAGTCACCTGCAGAGAGCCAATTCACTACGGATCGCTCAGTGCATGATGTCTGGCTTGGACAGAATGCGTCGTTAAAACAAAACCCCCTATGCCAATTTATGGAATAGCGGTCAAATATTTATCCAGTTGATGAGCTGGGCTGTGTGTTCCTCCCTGACAATAATTAAAGACAAACCCAAGCTAAAGGTGAGCAGTAGCTTTGACATCATTCCACACCAACCTGGTTTGAATAAGAGGTAGTGGATGATATGAAAGCAACGTGATTTGTTTGTTTTTCTTTCTTCCTGGTGTGATGACAGAGCGTCGATATTAAATGGAGCCTTTGGTTGTTGTTTTTTTTATTTTTTATTCCAGCATGAGGTTACGCATGCCAGGAGAAATTTCCAAAATGTTACCACTGATCCAGACTAGCAGCTTTGGTAAGAGTAAACAGTGTTGATGTGGAAAACTCAGCAAAACGAGGATGCCAGGCTGATGCGAATCCTGCACCTCCAACATGGCTTCAATTCTCTCATCTGGAAAAAGGAGGAGCACGTACGCGTCATCTTCCACTGCACACAGTCACACACAGTCTTCAGAAGATGTGAGGAAGAGCCTCAGTGCCGTTCTTTCCCATATGGATGCTCAGCACCTCCAGAGTGGAAGCCATTGAGACGGAAGGCATGAATGGGTATGAATGGGCCGCTGGGTCGTGTGATGGTGGGAAAGGCCCGTTGTGAGAGACGGGGTGTCTCAGACAAGGATCACAGCCTGAGGTGCTGCGTGTGTCCAATGAAGAGTGCTCAACCACCTGGGATAACAATGAGAGCAGAGCAGTTGTGAAAATCAATAAACTGCTGGAGCTCTCCTTCATAGAGAAATAACAGCATGCCAGAGTCTATCTGTCTCTCTTTATTTTCCTCTGTGTCTCTTAATACAGTCCTGCTTCTCAGCTTTTCTGTTTGTGGATACACACTCAGTTAAAAAAAAAAAAAAAAAAAGCATATTGTGGAGTAAATGTGTGCATCAACCGTAGACATCGACACTGTGGATAAATATGATCTTATAAAGATCAACATTAATCCATCAAGTCAACGCATTATTGCTCGACAGGAAGACTTGCATGGAAACAAGTCGGGATTGGAGAAAAGAGGGATTTTGTAAATCTCCCATCAAAGGTGTCTAATTATGTTAATCAAGGATTCTCCAAATGTCAGCGTTACTGGAGATGGTTGAACAAACTAATCAGCTTGGCTGCAGTGATAGAAATAACAGTTTATTAAAAATTAGACACATAAAAAAAAAAATAGCTTAAATTCATGGTCTCACTTCAAGAGCATCAGTGTATTTATGAGTAAGTATTTTTACTCTGAAGCAGCACAGATTTTAGACCAAAAACATCTGTTAATCATGGCATCTGTTATGATTTGCTCACAAAACAAAATTAATGTACTTAGTTTCCTGTCGGGGATTGATAAAAATATTTTTGAATTGAACTGAATTAACTGAAGCGTGCATTTAAAATGATAAAATCTAAGAAAACTTTTGAAACCAGCACTGAACTGTCAGACACCTGCTAATAAGCTGAACTAAAGTCCAACAACAGGGAGGAAACCATTCATTCCATTTTTAACACATTGACATTTTTTTCTTTCTTTTATAAAGGTAGGCTAAGATGCAGCTATCTGGTTGGCCCGTATATTATTCTCAATTTCATTGCGCGTGTGCAGCTATATAGCAATGTAGAGTACATAGGCAATGAGAAAATAAAGTCTTCTTCTATAAAGAAAAAGAAAATAAAAAGACTGAGAAGGAATATACCAACAAAACTGACTGCCACTCAGTGAAAATGAAATATTACCATGTAATATGAAACAACCGCGCACAATGAAACACACTTTTCAATTCTATAAAGCTCCATGATGTGTGTCAGTGGCAGGCATTAAAAACAATCAAGCTCTTTATTGTGTTTGCAATAATTAGATCTTTAACAGCAGGAGACTTTTCTCCTCTGCTTCTCTAATTTGATACAGTCCTGTCTCATCCCTATGCCACAGGTTAGTCACGTAGGGAGGAAACATTAATTTAATCTAACACTTTATTCAAAACTCCAGGGCATCTTGGTTAAGTGTTGCAGTATCTGCTCATTAAATTACTGTTGTTGTTTATTTGATGATGGAATAAATAGGATATGCTTGAAGAAGTTCTTCCTTCGCTGAGGAAAATTTAAACGGTTCGCAGGAGTGTCTGTATAGCATTATTAACTCACCTGCGTATAATATTCGCTAACCGGCAGATTGAAATTTAAATAGTGTTATTGCATCAATTTAGTGTTTATATAATTTTGTTGAAGTGAACCATTTTCGGCCCGGAAGCTTTTCAGTGATATACAATCAATCCAGCGACATGAATAATTTGTGAGATACATTGCCAGAACCCAATTCTTGATTACTGACTGCATGTAATGCAGATGATTAAACCTCCTGATACTGTATGTGCATTTTTAGTGCAACTGGATGAGCATACTGGCCTCATAAGAAATTGTAATGGGTATATTGTACCAAATAAAAGAACTATGACTATGACTATGCTGCTGTTTCATGTCTTTGAGGCCTCTGTGTGAAATTACAGTACGTCACGATCCATGAGCATTAAAACATATAAAGATGTATGTTTATAACCTTAACTGTATTTATGTATGTAGCCATCAGTATTAATTGCAGCCTTATCTACAGAATTCCTAACTCTAAATATCTGTGAATGAGGGCAAAACAAAGTGAAAGGACTGTGGAAAACATGAGGTTAAATATGAAGAACTCGTGGCCCCAGCATGTTTAGCAAAAACCGGCTTCATGAAGACATTTGTGATCAGTTTTCAATTTTAGAGAGAAAGTTAATGAGAGCACGGACGATAGAAATACAACATACACACAACACTTTTTTTTGGTTTTCAGTTTACGGTGACGTCTGAGGTAAGAATTCATCGGCTGCAACACTTTAGATAAGAGAAGCATCCCGCGTCCCCCTTAAATGGAGGACTTGTGCGATGGTGACGTAGATGCGTAACACGCTACGCGCGTGCTTTCGTCTCCGTATTTCCAGGGAGAAATCGGAGAGCTATCAACATGCTGTTGTGAGAATCAGACAAAATAAATGGCGACATTTTTGCTCTGAAATTTTTCCATTTGAGTCTTCTTTTTTGTCATGTCAAACTTTCTTTTAGAACACATACCAACTGATAATTCCCACAACACCGCAGAGCTACTTGGTATGGGCCTCAGATGGAACGCAACATTATTCCTCATTTGCATGTCATTAGATAAATAGAAGCCACCTTCCCCTGTGGGTTTAACCCCCTTATAAATATATTTAAATAAATAAATATCATGAATACGTTAATTGACATTGCTGTCACAACATTACCAGTAAAAGCACACCACAATCCCACCGTAAACCTGCTTTGTCTCATTTGAGAGAGACCTGCGTGCAGAAGCTCCATGCAAAAATCATGACGAAAACCACACAAAACACAGCTCCACACTCCACCCTCTATAAAAACAGTCGCTCACATGATCTTTCCTCGCCGCTCACACCTCACTGCATGCATGTCTCTGAATCCCAGCCTCTTTCTGGCTCTACAACACAGTGTCTCCCTCTGTCCTTTTTTTTTTTCTTCTTCTACTTTTTTTTTCCCCCCTTTTCTTCCTCTCCATTCTCTCTGTTTTCATGGATCAGCGGAGAGAGCAATTACATCAGCATCGGTCTGGCGGCCCGGAGATGAAGAGCTGTGTGGCTGTGGGCAAACACCTGGCCATGGTTAGAGGAGCAGAGCAGGGGCGGCATTAGGAAGAGGAGGGCATGCAGCGTAGACAGATGTGCTGCAGGTTCTGGAGGCTATGGGGAGGCCTGGAAATGCAGCGTGTGTGTGTGTTTGTGTGTGTGTGTGTGTGCGTGTGTTGGAGGTTGAGTTGTGAGGGGAGGCAGCGTAGCACAAATGTGAGAACCCACAAGGTGTGTGTGTGTGAGTCTATTTGTAAATGATGTGTGAGTGTGGTTGAGCCGAGTCAGTGGAGCCCTAAAACAACCCCCCTATCACAAGCAGTTAACATTACAATCCTTCACTGGAGCCAAAACTCTGCACCACCAAAGTTTCGGGCGATCCATTCAGCATGCGTCTGCCTTTCTTCTTATTGACAGAGTCACGGTCATTTGCATTACAAAAGGGAACTGTTTGAAAATATGCACAAATCATGTCATCTGTGATATGGCTTCAAAATGCTTCAAACATGCCCAAAAACCTGTGCAGTCAAATGTAAAGAGGACAAAAGAAAATACTGTGCTGCCATTTCCTCCTATCTGTTGCTGAGGGATATTTAACTTTTATGAGAATGAAGGGGGAAAGAAAAAAAGACGTGAGCTAAAGAAACTGAGCCCAGTGAGGTTGCGTCAGGATCACAGATCTGCTCTTTGACTTAAACGTAACCTCCAGGACACCTTGGACAGACATGTGGTTGCCATCTGGAGTAACTAAGGATACTATTATATCAGTTGATATGTTCGTAAATGTTACTTCAATTACGCCTCAATGGATGATTTGGCCTTCGTTTTAGTCGTTGCTTAAGGTGGTTTTAATCTTATTCAGACATAACGCGTCATGCATAAATTCACACATTTCAGCTTTTATGCTTTAGAATAAAGTTTAAGTGGTTATCTGAGTCAAAGCAACTGTGACTGAACCAAATGCTGCTTCTTCCTCTTATTTGCTGTTTTAGTTTACAATTTAAAAAGGAGCTTCCAGCTCAGTATTGACGAATGTTTCTCCAACTTGCCACAAATATATTATCAATTAAGAAGTATACCTGAAGGTTGTTGATGCGTGACACCAGAAGGCTGATTTTGGTCCCAAAAATTCCCAGAAACAGTTTGTGCAGTTGCTAAAGGTTTCATTTTGTTAAATTCACTTTACTCGTGTATCGCTAATTCATAACAAAAGTCACACTGCCCAAACTGATTTCTAAGAAGTTAAAAAGAACACTTGTACTAGATTTAATACTAGATTTAAGAACCCTGAAGAATATTATAACCCTGTAATTCCTAAATCTACTCAAAATGTCATATATTAAGGGAAAAAAATCTGCCAACGGTGTAAGAAAAAAAAACGCTCGGTTAAAATTCTTAAAATGAGATGTATACTTTCAAAATAAGATAATTTTTCTTGAAATAAGTTTTTTTTTTTTAACTTTCTTAGAAATCAGTTTTTGCAGTGCACCTTGAAGCTGCTTCCACAGAAGGCAAAGAAGCTCCAACTGTATTCCAATTCAATCCAATGCAGCTAATTCAGTTCATTTCAACAGAGCCCCGATTCAAAATTCATACAATTGTTCTTCCTGGTTAAGGAAACCAACAAATGATGATGTCACGTCTTCCCTTCGGAGCAATCAACCATCCCGAGCAAGCACGAAGCACCAGTCGAGAGGAGAACAGCATTTTTGCATCAGATGGAAATTTAGGGCATCTTCCAAACAAAGAAATGTCCATTCCTGAGGAAACAAATGCCCGGACCAGTTTTTTTTTCTGCATCGCTCTAAAACATTTACTTTTGCAACACAAAACTGGAGAGAGAAAAAAAAAAGCAGTTTTCAACCCTTTTTTTCTGTGTGGTTTAAATGAAAAAATGTTGTCAAAATCACTCCAAAGTAACTCCAAAGATGCTACATGAGGCGATACGTCCTCACGTGATTCTGTATTTGTTATAGACTGAATGTAAAAGATGAATGCAGCCACTGGTGTGAAACAGGGGGACTGGTAACGTGTCCAGTACGTACCAGAGCCTCCATCTCAATCCTGACCAAATGAAAAGGTTACAAAAAATTGTTGCTATGCATCCTTTCTAGTTTAGTCACAGGATGACACCAAGCCAAGCAATACTTGGCTTTAAACCTAACGCTCCCCATTTTTTGTATCATTTACCAGGATAAAAAGTCATGCACATTTAAAATTGGTATATGAGTAACATGTAAAATGCAAAATCATTCTGAAACTGCTGGGATTGGCTTCAAAAGCTTCCTCATCTAATAGGATATTAGATATTTTTGCCCACCACATTTAAAGCATTACACCTCATTAATGTCCAAAACGATCACTGGATGGTCTTTCAAAGCCTTACTTAAACTGCAGGTTTACTTGATCATCCGACAATGTCAAAGCTTTGTACTTTGGTATTCTGAGGCTTATGTTGTTTACAAGAGCTGGGCTCCTAAGCATCATAAGCTCATGAAAGATCAAAAAAAGAAAAAAAAAAGTGGCGCATAAATAAGGATTTGAATGCAAACTCACACAGCAAGGAGGTAGGAGGAGCAAACCAGGAGGTCTTTGAAAGCATAAACAGTATGAAGTTGTGAGAGAATAAAAGAAAAATAGTAACAGAATACACCATGTGACGTGCCTTCGTTGTACCTCTGCGTCCTGTAAATAAAGGAACAGAACGGTGGGGTTTGAAGCTGATACACTCCTGAGCCTGAACTAGAAATAGTCACAGAGCTGAATTCAGCTTGCTGCAGACTGTCTGTGAAAACATTACCAGCATTTCCTTTCTTTTTCCTTTTTTTTGTTGATTGAACTGTTGATCTAATGCAACTGGAAGGATGATGCAATGACCCAACACAGAAGCACTTGTTGCAGATGAGTGTCGAGCCACAGCATGCCTCCTAGCCAATTAACACCAAAATCCCCCCTAAACAGATTTTCAATTGATAAATCTTTAATGATACCAGGGAATTTACACAAATACACACTTGACAGTGCTAATTTAAAGCAAATAGGAGGCTTGATGAAAAATTCCCCAGGCGTGGTGGGGGAAGATAAATGTTTGAATAATTTATCAGATTTAATTGACACGACTGCGATGCTGTAAACAGAAATGTTTTGATGTTCGTAATGCATTTTGACACGATGAGATTTTGGGACAGTTCCAAGGAAGAGGGTTTTGGTATTTGAGAGATCCAGGAGGCGATTTCACATGAGGCGGTGACACCATGGAGTGAAAGAGGTTGTGGAGGAAGCACACTCTTCATTTACATATTAGATATGTCATGTTGCACTGCTGGGTATGTTCATTATTACAAATAACGATAATAAGAATAATAATAAAGAAGACAGGGAAGGTGGAGGCCCATGATAGGCGATGAAAAATGATCAGTAAACACAAGCAGAGAGGAAAATCGAAGAGAAAACAAGAAAACAGGAAAAGATAGTCAGAATGAGGTCGGGAGAATTCTCAGGCAGAGCACATATGGTGTTTGCCTCAGCAGTGTGCTCATACATACAAGCACACATCAAGATAAACAGAAAGAGAAAGATGGTAGAAAAACAGGGCCACCCTGTCATACTCAGCAGCTTATGATCCACCAGGGAACCTACAAGTAGAAGAGGTTACACGGCCAGCAGGTGCAGGGCCACCACATGTCCGATAAGAAACCGATCTGCATGTGCTCGCCTGCTTTCCTGTCCGCCCGGCCCCTGGTAAACATCCCGCTTATCTGCAAACAAACAGAGTTTACTAGTGCCTATGAATGAATACATCAACTTTTGATAGAACGAACATGTCGGGCTCCCTGGCGCTCAGCATGCATCTCCTCCATGATATAGTGTACACCTGAATACATGAATAGACAACAAGCAGGCCCTCGCTGTTTGTAGGGGAAATGTTGACTGAATTTTTAAAGATGTTATTTTGATTTGACATGACTGGTGGCTCAGTGGACTTGAGAGAAGAGGGGGGGGCAGAAAATCATCCAAGGCAGTCTGGAGAAGGAAGCAGAATAAACAGCAGTGGGAGAAGCTGGAGAAGACAGAAACAGATGACAATCAGCTGGTAAGAGGTGGAATCACCATGTCTGACTGTCATGGGGATGGACAAGATGAAGAGGAAGAAGACGAGGATGTTGGAGCCAGATAATAAACAGATCCAGAGATGACAGGCTCATTGTGACAATCTCAGAAGTCACATTCAAAGACGTTTTGTGGTGACAGACGTCAGCATCACAGACAGCAACATAAAACCACTTATAGTTCATGTAGGTAATGCAACTAAGCGGCAACACTTCTCTTTTTTTTTTTTGTTTTTTTTTGAACACCTTCAGTTTATTACCAGCAATAACAATGAGAGCCTACACGATTCCACACGCAGCCCTACAATGCAAAGAGGGAGCTTGGAGCAAAGCTGACATTACAACATGCGCGTTTATGTTGCCTGACAATGTATTGCATCCACATCAAAGGAAGCCTCGGCTTCTGCAAAGGAAACGAAGACGAAGAAAAGCCGAGGCCCTCGCTTTATTAACTTCCAATCAATAAACAGGCAGTCAGTGGTGAGGTAATCAGGAAACATTGGCAAATGGCCTGACAACGTATCAAAGCCGACGCTGCGAGGCAACGGCGCAAACTCTAACAAGCATTTTATTACCGGTAGCTGTTACTGACATTAGTCAAAAACCAAGAGAGATAAAATAGAATAGGAAATGCAGTGTGGCTGGCTGAGAGGGCCCCTCGGCTGAGAGCGCGTACCTCCCGTGTTTGATAGCCACACACCTCCCCTTTGATATGATAAGAAATATAAATTGTTTAAAAACATCAAATAGCCTGCAAGCTGGAAGCTGTGACGGATATCTGGTTGAGGGGACGAGAATGTTGCTTGTCCACAAGCCTGAAAATATTCTCCTGCAGGCTTCTTTCTTTTCTTTTCTTTTTTTTTTCAAGCCACAGGAAGTCTTAGAGGGATGATGATGCACACTCACACTCTGAGGGTAAACTGCTTTGCAAGATGGTGTCAGCTGTCTGTCTTTGAAATTATAATATATTATTAACATATAGCCTCATTCGTACTGTGAGTAAAAGTATTTGTGTGCATTTATGCCATAAATAATTTGAAATCTTAAGGTATTTTTTAGAAAAAATTTACTAAAAAAATACAAATCCGTCTGTGCTTTGTTGCTGTGGCTGGTTTCATTGCTGCTAGCAACAACTCAGAAAAACAACAATGAGCCTGTATGTTCCAATGCATTTAGGAAAATATACCGACTTCTATTATCTGTTGCCATTTTTAAAAAGAAGCTCAAGACCTACCTTTTTAACTTGGCTTATGGCTGAATATTATTTATTCATTTACTCTCTTATTTATTAGTTTATTTTAATGTAGTAATTTAATTGTATAGTCATTCAGTCATGTTGCTCTTGTTGGTTTTAAGGTCATTTGAAATTTGATCTACTTTTAACTCCAGTGTTCTCCTCATGGGGGTCCTCCACATCGGGGGCTGCACCTCCTGTGTCGTTGATCTCGGTGATTGTGGGTGGTGCAGCTCGTGACGTGGACTGATCCCCAAGATATCGTTTCCTCACATGGTTCAGCGGTGCCAAGATGACATTTTGTTCAAAATGGGGCCAAAGGAGGTGGAGGGAGGGAGGGAGGGAGGGAGGGGTTGCCATGTGTACTGAGTTTGTGTGCTTGAGAGAGAGAGAGAGAGAGAGAGAGAGAGTGAATGACTGGATGTGGTTGCCTTTTTTTTTTTAAACATCTATTATATCCTTGGGTGTGTGATGGCTTTTAAGTTGTTCTTTTTTTGCTGTTGTTGTTTTAAATATCTGTGATGGACTGGTGACCTGTCCAGGGTGTACCCCTGCCTTTCACCCAAAGTGAGCTGGGATAGGCTCCAGCAGACCCCATGACCCTGCATGGGATATAGTGGGTATAGATAATGGATGGATGGATGTTTTAAATATTGTTTTTACTATGTAAAGCACTTTGTGTTACTTTTGTATGAAAAGCGCTTTATAAATAAAGTTTGATTGATTGATTGATATTAGGGAGTTCGCTTAGACATTAGATGAAAAGTAACTTTGTAATAGACATTTAGTAAAGAGCAGACTTAGTGCCCTCAGCCTCACTAATTTGAGGAGAGTAGGTGAAACTTGTGGCTGCACAAGTCTCAGGCCAAAGTCAACAGAATCAAAAGTGAAACTATTTCTGGCTTGTGGGGATTTCTATCTCAAAGATGCCAGAACTGTGTTGTCACTGGTCTTCTTCTCGCTGAATAACTGAGCAGGAATTTCCAGATGTTTGCTCTCTCCAGATCGTAAGGGAAGGAACTGAAATAAACTATCTGACTGTCAAAACACAGGAGGGAGAAGTCGGATGATGGCGCAGAGATTTAGACCTCCAGCTTCCCCCTGGTGATGTCCCCATGATGGAGTTAGATTTTCTCATGCTTGATAAATGTTTGTTATATTAACATGTGAAATATTAAAGGATGCAGCACATATATTTAAGCTTTACACTCTGCAGGTATAGAATAGTGAAAGGTAAAATATTTATGCCTGAAATGAAGAGAATAAAAATATTAATAATACATTTAAAGCTTCGAAAAAATGATGAGAAGAGTTTGTATTAAAGTAATTAAACTGCAGAGCCACAAGTTAAGCCCATACCTTTCCCCCTTGTGCTCCTCTTGTTGTTAGAGAGCCTTGTTCAGGGCCAGCTCTTCACCCGGAGGATCACATCCAGGTGAGCAGCACAGGCTGATATTTGCCCACTCCTCCCGTCAGCTAATTTGTTTGTTTCGTTCTGGGGCCCTAACTGATATTAAAAGGAGATGCCGAGCAGCCGGGAAAGATGGAGATGGAGGGAGCTGGGGACAGAGGGAGCGGGGGCAGGAGGGGTAGTGGGGAGGAAGGAGGGATGAGTTTACAAGCCCCAGGTATGCTGAATGAGTGAGAGAGAAGATGCATAAAAGAAAGCAATGAGATAGAAAAAAAAAAGAAAAAAAAAAATCTCATCCAAATAATTTTTCACCCTGTGGGCGCCAAAATGCAAATCACAGATCAAAGAGGTTTGCAGGAGAAACTAACAAGATTGGGAGAGAATATCATCAAGTCGGGGTTATATATGTATGTTCAGGATGTGAGAGAGACATGCTGGACCCAGGTAATGGAGGTGACCTGCACTTGAGAGCTGCCCCCCCACCCCCATCCCCTCCACTGCCACTATCATTCCCCTGCTTCCCTTCTCCCAGGGTTATAAGATGTACAGTACACTGGAAAGTAATTTACTTTATCCTTACAGTAATTTTCTTCCCTGGCGGTTTCTTTCAGCGCGTGTTTATGAAACCTTTTCATCTGCCAGTTGAATATGCACTTTACACAAGCCTCCCCGTCAAAGCAGGGACAAATTCCCCCACTTACATACTCGCCTCGTGTGCTGCAGCTACTGGCCTGTTTACACAATGTCTTACGTGGCAAAAAAAAAAAAAAAAACAACAAAAAAACAAACAAAAAAAACCCCCAACATCCTTCCTCTGACTGAACAACGCCAGTAAACAGACTTAGTCAGGAAGTAAAGTGAAACAGCAGCTGCAGCGCTGAAATCTGTATCTGAACGGGTGTTGAGAGAAAAATAAATAATGACATCAACAAGCTTTACAAAAAAAAAAAACAGCTATATATTACAATATAGGATCTATAGGTTTTAATCATATAGATAATTTTAAATCACAAACTGCAGCGGGAACATTTCATTTATCATTAATGTTTACAGAGATGTGAAAGAACATACAGGATGGGGGGGGGTTCAGCTCACACAGAGTGATAGAAACTCCAGGGAAGGATGTGACTCGGAGAGGGCGAGGAAAGACTGTACAAGGAGTCTCCACATTAATGTCTAATTAATGTCTGTCTCCCTGTTAATGTCTAATTAACAATTTATGTCCATCTCATCCACCGAGAGCTGTCATAACTTTTCTTGTCTCCTGAAATTAAATGTGACAATGTTGTCTTGTGGCACGTACTTTTGTTGTCTGGCTCTGACCTAGACTGGCAAAAGACGGCACGTAAACAGGTTTGACCAGAATATACATTTTCCGGTCCAGATTTGGATTTTGTTTTGCGGATGTAATGGCTTTGCCTTGACAAGAAACTAAACAACTTGTTGATTGCGATTGCGTGTTTTTGACCTTACAGTTCCATTGACCTAATTCATGGCATGTCAGCATGCATCTACTCCATATGAAGACGCCTGTTAGGAATGTGCAATGACAACACGGCAGTGCGACAGGTGAAGTAGGAGAAAGGACATTTCCTCTGGCAGAAGCAAGGACAAGTGTCACCTCTAAACTTTTCTTTAAAGGCAACAAAGGATGAAAAATAAAAATCTGTGCTTGACAGCATGTACTCGGGTGTCTAGAGAAACCACCAACTCAAAAACACTCATTGACTGTATAAAGAGAACTGGACAAGCTCTCTGTGACCTGTTTTCCCGACGAGGTACATAAAAATTCAACCCCTGTTCAGTTGTCAAGGATTCAAGGATGTAAAATTGAGTTTTAGAGACCAAAACTGCTGTATGTTTCTGCTACAAAGTTGGATATCTTAACATGAGTGTCCACAGGGATTGACTTGCTTATGGAGCCAGCCCATGGTGATCAAAAGATGCAGACTGCATCTCTTTTCCTCATTTGTATTTGTATCAGATGCTGTCCTCTGTGCACATCCAAAGGATGAGAAGGACAGGGTCAAAACAGCTGCTACGCAGAGATCTGTAGAAACATGATGGAGATGGAGGTGATCTTCTTTCATTAAAACCTCATGAAAACGTCGTCCTTTTTTTTTTTTTTAAAAAAAGGTCATGATGAATCACATGTATAAATAAATAAATAAATGGGAAAAAAAAGATATGTTACCTTAAAATACAGAATCTGCCTTCAGCCTTCAGCTTTCCCTTTCAGGGGTCACCACAACAGCTCCATCAACACCCCCCCCCCCCAATCCCCCCCCCCCAGGGGAATTTAAAACAACGCAAACTTAACCTAAACAAAGTACTAACTCTTTGCAAAAATGATATAAGTGTAGTTTGAGAATGTAAGAAAAACAACATCTCCAAAAGAAAATAGAAAAGTGTTTCCTTCAGAAGGTGGTTCATTTTCCAAAGCTTCGGGATCTCTTTTCAGTCGCACTTCTCCAGGTGTCGTCTGAATCAGCACCAAAGCCTTCCACTCATGTAGATTAGCGGTTCGCAGCACTTTGACTCAACTGCCGCAGGATTCAGAACACAGCTGGCTTTTTATAGTTGGTCAGCACAACCTGCACCGACGCCTCTTTGAAGGCACTGTTTCTGCGGTGCCATCGTCGCTTTCTCTTTTCTAGTATTTGCTTTTGAATGTAAATCCTTAATCCCCCCCATCTTCCCCTTTCACTCTGCCCACCCGTCCTTCCATACTTTCTCCCCGTGAACCTCTCCATCCCCTTGTTATTACCAGCTGCCTGCATTTCTTTGCAGCCAGTGTCACCTGCTTTGTAATCTGATTATTTCAAAGGCAAAATTGTGTGTGTATTTAATGCAGCACCCCCCCCCCCCACACTCTGTCTTTTATTCTTTTTAAATCTTGATGAGTGTTGCAGGAATGAACGGAGGTGGGGTGGGGTTGCTCCACTTGCATGTCTAGCGGATATGCCAGGGCCATGCTAATAAACGACAGCTGATTTATGCGTCTGTATTCTTTTATTTATAAAAAAAATAGCAAGCGGGCTGATTCCTGATATTAATAATACAAGTGGATCCTTTTTGATTAGGCTTCTGTGGCGAGCTGTGCATATTCAGCATTACAATTAAAGCTTCTGATGTGAAATAGGAATGACACGCTAATGAAGCGAGCTAGCGAGCCTGAACCGCAACTGTCCAACAGCATTATGGCCCATCTCAGATGAAGAGTAATTATACGAGGAACACTGAAATGTCATTAAAAATCTTCAGTAAGTGATTTAACCTACCATTCCTTGCTACTACTAGATATGTTTATACCTCTCCCAAACCTCCAGATCATCTCCCAAGTTTTTGCATTTTCAAATCCTTTTTCCTTTTTTTTTTTTTTTTCTTCCCCACAAGGCAAACCTCTTCGGCAGAAGTTCCATAAACACAAACACAGTCTGATGCATTGTCCTGGTTTCATTTCAGAACTCCTTGGTGCCAGTGGTGCTAGATAATTGAAATCATTCCATTACAGATTCCATTATGAATTGATGATTAAGGCAAGATGTGATTACCGTGTATTCAAGATGATGCCGCCCCATCAAGGCCCCCCCTCAAAAAAAAAAAACAACAAAAAAGCATAAGCTTTCCATCCAACTGTACCTTAAAGTGCTTCATTTATCACAACTAAACACCTGAAGGAGGACAATAGCTGCAGAAAGCGGTATAATGTTAGAAGGCGAGGTGGGGGGGGGCAGATGATAACGACAAAGTGTGTTGTTCCTAAGAGGATTTAGATAATCAGATCCAACTCTTTCATTCTCGTATGATGTGCTCATTTTCAAAAGATTCAGCTGGAGCCTGGAAGGTTTGTTGCTATTTAAGCAGAAAACAAACAAATAATGGTCTAAATGATGTCGCTCCAGCAGAATTATTAAAGCTTTTGTCGGGCTTTATGTGTCTGAGTGTGTTATTGTTGCTGGTGGTTTGTGTGGGTGGGGGGTGGCATGTGTGTACGAGGCGGATAATGCCACAGGCAAGAATTCTTGAATCTCAGCAGTTTCCCACTATTTTGTTGGCTTAATCCCTTGTTTCAGTTGGAGAAATAGGTGCTTCTTCTTCTTCTTTTGCATGCATTACACCAGTGCTGCAGCACCGCATCCACACAAAAGTACCCCAACATCTGATGTCATGTCGAGTGAAAGTTCAGGTAGCTTTTGTGTGGCTCAGCAGCTTCCGCTGGGTGGAGAAGAAAGCCAGACGTGGAGCAAAAGTTCAGATGTGTTTCAATATAGAACACAACGTCCAGTGGATCAAGCACTGAAGAAGTCCAGCGTCATGAAAGATCCATTGTTCTTCAGAAAGGACTTTCCCTTCCTTTTCCAAAGCTTCCATGGAGTCTAACACCTGACAGTTTTCAGAAAAGAGTAGTCGGAAAAGCACCAATAACTTCACAGATATGTAGCGCAGATGTGGTGTCACCTCGTATAAAGTGCAGTGCCTTGTTGGACCCAAATTCAGGACAAACCAAGCGGTTCCTGGATCTGGCTGAGGCGGGTGTGGGGGGAGGGAAGGGGCACAAGCATCCCCTCGCCCACCGCCAAACCAAGCGTCATGCCTCCCAGCCATGCAATTATTTTTGCACTGCGTCCACTATCAACTTGAGAGCAATGCAAATTATTTAAGACGCGCTTTTTCAGGGCTCGCAATTATAATAATGATGATCTCAATTAGCGTTGCCATTGCCTTGGACTATTTAGCAGGCAATTTTGCAGCCCGGGGGCAAAGGGTCTTCTCAGGAGCCGACACGCATCGTCAGGTCAGCAGGGCTTCAGAGGGAAAGAAAGTGATGGAGAGTGTTCTCTTAATCAATAAACTGAGACTAAAGATATTTACCAGCCAATCCTACAAAGGCATGGCTCATAAATTGACCTAATTGGTCGATGCAGGAGATGAAATGAAAGATGCCAGCATGCAGCGCCAATGTCAGACATGCAGAATGTAAGTTAAGCTGCCGTTAAGATGTGCTGAGAGCTATCCCGTGGCAGTTTTCTCAGAGTGAAGCCGCAAGCGTACGTACCAGTATACACAGCACAGGTTGGCACTGGGATCCATTATCCCTCCTGACTCTTACTTCTCCACTCATGCAAGGGCCAGTTTTGTTACTTTGATTTGCATTAGCTATAAGTACAGGTTTCTATGCTCATACGTGTTCACAGTACTCATGCTGCTGTTAAGGTTAGGGGTAGGTGACGCGAAGAACACGAATGGGCAACAAGTGGGGACAGAACGGATCAGCCGGTCCGACGTTCGCCCGTGATTGTTGGTTGTTCTTCTTTGTCCCTGTCTCCACGGACAGTAGCAGAGTGATTTCAAGTTGTTTTTTTTTTAAAGCAACAATATATCTGGAAAAAAACCAAAAAGAAAATATCATTACCAACTGGTACAGAAGAATCCCAACATTCTGACAGAATGTAAACTAAAGACAGGGAATCAATTTAAAGCACGTAAGCCTGACAACAAAGAAAAAGGTGAAAGACACGACCTAAAAACGACCATAACTGACTCATCAACAGCAAAGAAATGAGGAAAAATAAATAAAAGGAGAGGAAAAGGAAATCAGACAAATCTATAAGTGGGCAGTCGTATTCGGTCTGAGCAGCCGATGGAAAAATAATCAAAATGGACATTTAGAGTTTATAAACGACATAATCTCACCCATGTCAAGTATTTACGTACACTTCTTTAAAATAATCAGTGACCAGATGTTGTTCATGAGTTTGTGTTTCCTTTTACATAAAAAAAGCATAAGCCATGACAGTTATCTACAAGGGTAAAAATAAAATAAAATCAATAAGAAAAGGAATTGTCTCTTATAATTCTATAAACTTCCAAAATAGTCTCAGTCTTTTTCTTCTTCTTCTTTAGAAATGAACTCACGTTCATTGCCTCCCCAACATGTCATGCAGTAGAACTGTAGTGTGGTGCCAGTCTACATTAGTGGGAAGTTTTTCCTCCCCACCATTGATGTGGAAAAGGCTTGCTCCACCAGCTACCCTTTCTTTTATTCATTGCACTGTAAATAACTCCACTTTATGAAAAGCAGCCAGCGTGACTCACGGATACCTCTCTAACCACAACCCATTATTATTTCATGGCCTTTGAAAGAAGGGTCTATAGCAGGCGCTCTAACACTTTAATGTCGGAGCTCCCTCTGATGTTGTGTAGTACACAGCGGCCCTTGTTGCGCTCCGTATGCAATCCCTCACTTGAATTCACAAACACTTCCAAGTGCATAAATAGCATGGAAGACAAGTGCCTTGCGAGCTAGCTAATGCTCTGGAACGCCATTGCTGAGGAGATAACAGGAGCCTGCCATAGCTGATGTCTGGGACTGTCATGGGGGGGGGGGGGGGGGGGGCTCGTTTGTGCGTGCCTTTCTGAAAAACTCTGTTTTCTGACCCCCCCCGGAACACCACACAACAAGGCAAAAAAACC
>JBAMYA010000016.1:2039342-2071454 GCA_037176975.1 Arrhamphus sclerolepis
AGTTGTGTGTTAGTGTACTTAGGTGTGTGGTTATGTTTCTTTGAATGTGTTTGGGTGGACGAAGGTGGAGAAATGTGTGTGTATCTGTGTGTGTAATTCAATTACTTTATGGTGAAGATTTTAGGGTGGCAGTTTTATATAGAGTCACTTGAGTGCACTGTAGGAGAGTGAGCTTATATTTCTAGAAACATTATAAGCCAGTGCTGCTGGGGAGTCATATTCAGCATTTCTGCCATGCCAAAGGCCTGTGTACCTATAAATGTTGCAACAAAAAAGGACTGCAAGGTAGTGTTCAGTGTACTTCAGAAATCTATGGCATCAAGTCTATGTTTGAAGATAGATAGATGCAGAAGGTTGACTCGAAAAAAAGAAAAAGAAGCCAAAACCAGATAGAAGAAAGGAGGCAAAAGAGCATAAAGAGAGCTAGAAACAACGCATATGGTCGACTTAATCAGAAACAATGACTTAACTGGGAAGACCTTTTTTTTTAAATAATAGATTCATTTTCTAGTGTTGATACTTAACTGCATCAGGTAGTATAATTCTTCCCCATGGTCCACCAGACACAATAATTGAGGCCCATAGCAACTTTGTGTAAAACATTTTAGGAACAAATATGGATTATTGCAGGTTGTGGCTGCATGCTTATTAAACCAGAGAAGAAAATGTGTTGCTATGAGGAAAGATTACACCTGGATCGTGATCTAACTGAACATGTAAAACTGAAAGCTGCATTCTGACTGTAGTCATACAGTGATTGTTTACACAGTGTTGATTTCTCTTTTAACATTAAAATAAAAATCCAAGACAGTGATGGATATTTGAATGGAAGGGATTAGCATTATATTATTGTCATTGTTGAAATATTTTAATATCAACTCATTCCACTCTATAGAATCTATTAAAAATAAAGCTCTGAAATAAGAGAAAAATAACTTGTCGGATCAGATGGGCTACAGGTCTAACAAAAGAGCAACACTTTTGTGTCACCTGTCCTGATTCTTACAGCTTTTCCTCAAATACATTTCATCAAAGCCCATGAGTGCTACTGAGCAACATGAACACATATTGGGAAGAGGGAAACTTACCTTGACTGACATTAAAAATAGGTGTGTCCAGGGTTTACTGAACAAAACAGCCGACGTTTCGCCTTCTCCCACACACCTGGCCGGTAAACACCATGGAGAATCAGTATCCACAGTCAATTTATGGAATTTGTGTAAAGGGAGGCATTTCTGCGAGAAAGAAAGGGGAGAACGTCTTTGCGGTGCTGCAGTAGAGCCAAGTTCCCCGACAGGCAACTGGGTTCCGCGTTGAAGCTTTGGCGGCTCTGCGTTGTGCGCACTGGTATCCACTGGTGTCACATTTCCAGAGAGGCAAGATTGGGAATCAAATGTTAATTATTGTGGCGCCTTCGCCATTCAACTTTTATCTTGAGACTTCCTAACGACTATTTCAGCGTCAAAAATGTCACAAAAGATCATCAGCATTCTGAGTTCCACCTCAAGACAAATGCGCAAAGGAATTTTGGGAACACTTGTTTTTTTTTTAACCATGGCCACACTGACGGAGCACACTGCGTAAAAACCTTATGTAGCATGACAGAAAAATGCAAGATCCATTCTCCGAAAACGTTCCCATATCTTCACTGCAGGTCCCACAAAATGTTTTTTAAGAAGAACGTGTCACATCTCCTCAGACTGTGCCAACAGCTCTCTCGGTGCTTAACTTGATATTCCCAGACGTTTTATCCAAAGGCGTGCCTGTTTTCAAACCCAGACGATTATTCCCCGCAGGCTAAAACACAACATTTTCCACGAGAGTATCGCCTTCACTCCATCATGCGCCCAGACTTCCTCCCAGTGGAACACGCGACGGAAGGACGCATCAGTTAAGCCGGGCTCCGCAAGCTGCCAAAATATCTATGCAAGATCAAGCAAAAGATCGCCACCAAATATAGACTATGGATCAAAAACAAGTGTTGTAAACTGTTTCCCCACTCTGTGATGTCTTTCTTGTTTCCAATAATGTCTCTTTTCGTCTCATCTTCACGCCTCATGGAAATGTTAGATGTGTCCCTGGCGCATCAAAACCTCATCTTTGTGGATAAATTCTGAACCAAATTGCATGTGTGTGTGTGCGTGTGTGTGCGTGAGAGAGGGAGAGAGAGAGAGAGAGAAAGAGGAGGGTTGACAGTCCTCACATGGAAGTATTATTTGTTGCAGTAAATCACTCAACAGTCCAGTGATGTGAACTTCATTTAATCTGCAGTAAATATTAAACCATATAGACCAAAGAAGAACATAAAGCGGACACTTCTGTGTGTGCACGCTTGCGAGTTGCAGGAGCCAATATGTGGCAAAATGGAATGTAGCGGATTTAATATTTGATGAGGCGTCCTTAAACCATTAAGCAGTTCGCACCAATTGTGTTTTAAAGCACTTAATGTGGCATTAAGCGGATGGGCGCGCGTATAAACGCACACACACTGTAGTCGGACGCACATGCAGCGGTGAATAATCAGGCTGAGCGTCTCATGTCTTCACGAGATCGGACAAGCGAGCGCACCATCACAGCGTGAATCCCAGATACTCACGCGTGAGCAAACTCTGAATCCCCACGAAAAACGCACTGGACGAAGTGCACAGGGGATCACGTTGAAGAATGAGGAGCCATACCTTGGCATATGACCACACCACATACAGTATGTTGTATTAGCTGTGTACTGAAGCAAAAGAGGAGTCAGCTCTGGGTATGGAAGACATGATAGCAGAGGAGATGGAAAGTCGCCTAAAGGGGATGTTTAAGAGATGAAAAATTTGCTGGGAAGGAAAATATTTGGAAGTTCGGAGGCATGTCTTGCTACTCCCACACGTGCGCGAACGCACATGTCTGACTTTAATGCTTTAAGCACCATGAAGAGCTAACAAGCCAGCGCACACATTTCGGCGCTGTCCAATGTGCTGAAACCGGCTCGTTTGGAAATACAGTACAGTTCGATGCAGTTCATTACTCTCTTGTTACCTCCATTTGTCTGACTTAACCTCCTCTGTAGAGGGGTCAGAGCGTCGTGCATCTTTCTCGCAGACTGGAGATGATTTCATGCGTGAGGTCCAGTGCTGGCTTTTCCCCTCCCTGTCTAATGATCCAAAATCGCAAGTGTAAACTTTTCCTTTTTTTTTCCAAATCTAAAAATGCGTTCATTTTCATTGGAAGGACATTATTATATTTTTTTTTCCTTCCTTCTGACATAAGGTGACAGAAACAATCCCACTTTTTGTTCTGCTGATTAACATCATTGTTGGAGACATTTTGATGTTGGCTTGTCTTTCTTGTGAGCATGTCACAGCAACAGATAGGCCTATTTGACAGGAGTCCAAGGCTTTGTCATAATCTGTTAAATGTTAGGGAGAATGACTAAGGTGCTCCCATAGCTAAAAATATTTGAAATAATGTTCATCCGTGCCCTGTTTCAGATAGACAAAATGTGCTTCCTGTGTCCAGTCAGTCACATTGAAAGCACAAGCCTAACTTCAATGAAACAAGCAATCAATAAGTTTTAGAAAAAAAAAAAAAAACTTTTGAGATGTATTGACGGAAAAATATTTATTAGGGCACTTAAATACTCCACAAGAGGAAATGGCTAAATGAATGAACCTTGCATGTTTTGCCATTGTCAGGTTATAACTAATTCAAGACACTATGTGTAAAAATACCACTACTTGCCAGTTTGAAGTAAAGTGCCTTATTCATAAGCTGTGAATAATTAAGGTCCAGGGAATGCTGCTGGTGACAGGGATATTTGCTGACTGTCTGCTTCTGGGTTGGCACTTATGAGCAGCTACAATGATTGGATTTGGTCATAAACAGGCAGAACAAAGGTGTGAAAATTAGGTATGCCTTGTGTATTATTGATGCTATTTTATTGATGCATTGGCTTGTAATAACAGCAAACTTGGGTTGGTTTCACTCTTACTAGATATTATTTGAAGTTTTGCTTACATAGACTTATCAACACAGACTCGTTAAGCGCAGCCAAGGCTGAAATTACTATCAGGTTAAACGATGTCAGTATAATTTTTGATTAAATAAAGTATGATATGAGAAAAACGTAAGATTTAAGTATAAAAAAAATCACTTACAGACAATTTTAAAAATACAAGAACTACCACAGGTGACCAGCTGCTATGCTCCACATATAAATGACTGCAGCATTTGCAAAAAAAAAATGACCAACAACAAAACTCATTGAGATAGCAGCTGAGGAAAAGCAAAGAAAAGGCTGCCCAATTCTAAAACTGGTCTTACCTTTGATGTTTCCAAATCATATTTCAGTGAAAAAAATACCCCATCCCTTTAATCCCAGCTCAGTTTCAAATCTAAATAACTTTTGAATTCTCAGAATGTCGTGTCATTGGTATGAGTGAACAAGAGATGAACTTCAGATAATGGTAAACATGCAATCTTTGTTGCATTTTGATGGAATAATTCCTGAAGTGTCCATCAATTTTATTGATTGTGAAGGTTTCATTGAGAGATCATTGACCGGTTACAAATTAGAAACATTAGTTGTGGCAGAGTACATCATGAGATTGTATAGAATAGATTTCTAGAGAGATGGTTTGTTTTTATTTATTTTTCTTAAATTCAGTTTTTCATCTTTGCACTGTACTCCATCTTCATTTACTCTGGTCTGTTAATAAGTCATAAGCATAATACTACACCTCTGCTGCAGTCTCGCAAGTCCGTTCTTTATTATGATCCAAATGTATTCAAGTATACCTTATAGCTGCTGAAATAGTCTCATTTCAATGTATGTCCTTGCCTAGGAAGGGTAAGCGAATAAACATATCAGTTTAAAATACAATGTTGTTCTGGGAAAATATATTTGCTGACACGGGTGGACGTTAGTCTGTTATATACATCAAACCAAAATATTACTGCAGACGAAGCAGCCACTCCACAATAGCCTCTATCTTTAGAACAACACTATATCAATAGATAAATAAAGAAAAGGCTCAAGCAACATCTCTGAATTGATCTGTTCAGCAAACCTTCCAGATCCTACCTGAGTTGAGCATCTGCAGCAGTATCTTTGGGAACAAGCCACTCTACATCTACAGAAATATTTAGGCCTAAATCTAAGATTTATGTATTTCGATTACATATAAAATTTCCATTACAAATGTACCTATTTAAGTTATATGAATGTATAACATAAATGTAACATAAATAGGTTAATAAACTTAATGTGATGCACATTGCACATTGCACATTGCAACACACTAAAAGATCTCCCCTCCCTAGTTCTATTGCACATGATGGCGTAACAGGTCCTGCACAATATAAGGCAGTTGGTCTTAATGTTATGGCTGGGTTACATGAAAGCAATGTGAACTGTTTTGCATCACATCATAGAACTCATGGAACATCATGTCACCTAGTGCCAGAGCACATCTCATCACATCAGGTCACTTCTTGTCACATTGTATGACATCACAACACAGCAGTCCAATAAAGTAGTAACATCATGACTCATTGTTTCACTTTTTATTATTATAATTATTATTATTACTAGTAGTAGTAGTATTTTAACTCAGACATCTTTTACACAACCTCTGTGTAGCCTAAAAATCAAAGGCTTTTAGTATGAATCGTGATGTCATAGTATTTTATGCATATTTATTATTAGAACTCTGGCACATACTTCAGCAGAAGACTCATCACTGACTTTCACTGAGGGATCATGTGAAACATTTCTAGCTCTGTTTTGTGGTGTACAATATATTCACCTGAAAAAAGGGTAGTTCAGCGAAAACAGCAGTTAGTTAAAGCACCTGCTCATGTTTCATGAAAAATATTTAGAAATAATCAAAAAATTGGAAAACAGTCCTTTTTTTGTAATATTATATAGATGTTCTGCTCAACTCTGACATTAGAGTCAAGCTTGCTCAGAGCATGCTTGTCTTTCAAAACTTTGTTTAAATCTGGTATGTCAGTTTGGATGACCACTCTGATAGAGGCCGATTTCTACAAAGAAGCCAGTAGTGCACAGCCGCTGGGGCTGTTGGGAAGAGATAGGCTATATCCCAAGATGTGTGTGTGTGTGTGTGGTAGAGGCTGTGTTTTAAGTGTAAAATTGTGAGTTTTCACAATGCCTTTCTGGCAAGAGATAAGAGAGAAATGTGGAGGTATCTGGAGCATAGAGGATTCTGAGGAAAAGTGATTAGTGCCATAGGGACAAACGAGACAATCACAATCTAAACACTTCTGAAAAAACAACTGTCACCACCCAGGTAGCCTCTCTCAATCAAAGCAAACACATCTTATACGCACATGATAGGAGCTTGTTGTGTGTGTCTGGGTGTCATGCTCATAAAAAGAGAGACAACGTACATCCATCACTCACATGTGACATAAAAGATTTGTCTCCACTGTCAAGTTGATCCTCTGTCATATCTTTTATGTCTAATGTAAAGCATTTCATGTTTGCCTGCTTCTGTCCCCACGTACACCCACTTTTTTTTTCTCTCTGTTTTGCACACATTTTCAAAAATGAGGTTTTCACTGTGTTATGATGATACATTTAGAGCCCCAGCTAATGAAAAAATGTGTTCACCTTTGAGCAGAGGAGGCATCACTCGTTATGTGTGGATGAGTGCCAGTACCAGGCTTTGCTGTAGGGTACAAAAGCCATCTTACTTCTTCTTGTGATGCATTGGAGAAAGACATTATAAGAGGGCAAAGAAGAGTAGGAACAGAGAACAAAGTGTGTGTGCTGGCAGGTAAAAGGGAAGAGGAAGTTTAAAAAAAAAGGAATATCAAGGTTGTTGAGGGAATATTATTCAAAAGCCTCCTTCAGTTGAAACTGAAGAGGAAAAAAGACCTGTTGCCTTCTGTATGAGCACTCAGCTGACAAAAGAGTGATGCAAACCATTAGCGGATTATCCATCTCTGAACAAGGACAGTAGATTAAAGATCAGGGTGCCAAGAGTTTTTATCTCTTACCAGCTTTCTCTTACCAAAGCTCATTTATGGTATTAGTTAAGGAAAAATGCAGAGTAGCATGAACATGAGGGTTGTTCCATATTGCTCGTTTGACCTTTGCTCAGCTAGACTCCAGGAACAGAGCCCAACACGCAGTTGGTCACAGGTGCCATTCCTCCAGGTGTGGCTAAATGCTGCAGCCCCAGTATTCCAAATTCTGTTGAAGTGCCCAGATGCCTTGTTGAATTAATCATGAGATTTATATTTTATTTTTATTTATTTATTTATTTTAGGATTTTGTGGCTTTAGTGACCTTCATTGACAGTGAACAGACAGGAAGGTGGGGGAGGCCAGGAGACCCCTGACTGCTGCAGGAGGACCCTCTACACATGAGCCCCCTGCTCCACCAAGGAAGCTATCTGGTGGCCAATCATGAGAGTTTTTTTTATTGCTCTTTGTGTCACACCTTAACCAGGAATAATATGCCTTGGGATATGCTACTGGCTGCAAACAGCCATCGACAGGGATTACTGCAGCACAAGTGGCCAAGAGCCTTGATACCACCGTGATAAGGTCGTAATTCATGAATGGCACCATTTTCAACCACTTCCCAACAAATTTCCATTTCTATTTTAGTTGATTTACTGTGTTGATGTGGTATTTAAACATTGTACTTTCTACATATCAATCTGTCATCAACATCTCAGTGATGAAATTGTATCAACACTTTTGCATGTTTTCATTAAACAAATAAATAAATATATATTTATAAATTTAAAAAAATAAATGTTCTTAGTTTTACTTATTGCTATATGTGCTTCTCAGAATGCCTTTAACATGAAAACCTTTGATGACCTTTTACAGATGAACAGATAACCTGCAAAAAGCACATTTATTCATCTATTTAACTCTATTTATCTCTGTAACTTTGCTACTTCTGTTGTCACAAACAAGTCATGCTAATCACTTGTGGATAAATCATGTCTGGACTCTGACACACATGGTCGTGCACATGAAAATTGTACTCTTATGTTTTCAACCACAGTCTCACTTCACAGTCTGCTCTTTACCTACTCCAAATCTCCCTGGAGGGATTTAGTAAATAGAAAGCTAGTTTGTACTTTCCATTAGAGTCTAATTCTATTACGCAGTCGGTTCTTATCGATCCAAACGTTCAGGGAGACATGCAAGAAAAGTAGCAAGTGGAGCCCAGCCGAGGCTAATCTAGCTTGAGAATGGGGGCAGGAAAAGGTGAAAAAGCAAAGAGGTGCATATTAGTAGAATGAAAAGTTCTACCAATGAAAAGAGAAGGGGTTTAGCAATGAAAAGCCAAAGAGAACATTCCATCTGAACCCACTTTAGTGTAACCAGTGGTACACTCATGAAGAGGACATCTATCTTAAAAAGCTAAGAATTTGGGATTTTCTTGACCTGACACACACCTGTCTCCAAATGTAAAATACTGCAAAAGATTTACTTGTCCTCATCTTATTATTTCCAGTTGCTATTTCTTCTTAGCCTTTTTCAAGTCAGATGGAGTGATAGTTTGATGCAATTTCTGTAAAAGTGACTGATGCTCAGCATTTGTGTGCGCCAACTTATATGAGATATACATTATTTGCTTTGGTGCTATGTCTGAGCTACATATGCAAAGTAAACAAAGGGAAGTGCAGCATTGCAGGCTACAGTGCTGCAGAAAACGCAAATCACAACAGACAAGCAGCAGCAACATTTATCCATAACATATGTTATTGTAGCTGTTCTAAGAAGCATGAATGAGACATTACATTACAAACAGAAGTTCAAAAAAACCAAAAACAAAATGCATGTGCTTGTTTTGACACCCTAAAATGATCATACACTACAAAAGAAAAAGAAAAAAAAACAGCTAATACAGAAAAAACTCCCCAAAACACTAAATTCTTGATGCAAATGTCTCAATGCTACTGAAGTTATCTGTCCACTCAGTAAACTTCAAAAGAAATTCTGTTTCCAGAATAGACCTAATAAGCACTTAAGGGTTGCAAACAAGTGAAAAACAAAACATTTAAGATGAAGTTACTTAAAAACAGACTTGCTTCTGCACAGCTGAAAAGACACTGAACATTTCTACATATTTCAGAACTTTTGGTCTTTGGAAAAAGAGAAGACATGTCAAGTAAGAATAAAATAAAAATTAAATGTTTCACTAGAACTAAATCATGTTCACTTAGAATTTAGTGTTTTAGCTAGCATGTTTTTTTTTGCAGTGCAGTAACACAAAATTAACTCATTAATGTCAGCAGAGTATAGTAAATAGATATGCGGTTACTTGAATCCATATTGTTATTGTGGAAGCAAAAGATCAAAGCTGGAATTCTTGGTATTGATGTTTGTTTTAACATAAATAACTACATTTAAAACTAGTTAATTAAGACATAAAATAAATATTCCAAAGTTTTACACAGGTATATATGGAATAATTAAATAAATTATATTTAAAACAAGCTAAATAATAGTCATATTTTCTCATATTTCCAGATCTAAGATTTCAAATCTTCATAAGAACAGAACAGTTTGCAGTGTAGACTGTATAAAGATAACCGGACAAACCTTTCCACGGCGTTACCAATAGGTTTCAGGCCCTGGAGTCCCTTGTGTTCAACTTTTCTTATTTCTGAAAGTAGCTTTAGCTTTGAAAACTGGATGTTGCCCCTTGGTCATGATGCATGCACATTAATTATCAGTTAATGCTGAGTTGCAGAAAACACTGATTACATTTGACAGCATGCATTTCATTTGAATAGCGGTGAGAACAGACCATCACATGTATACATGAACAAGTGCTTGTGTATGTGTAAACATGCCGAGGACTGCAACATGAAGGCGAGTACAGCAAGGCTGGACCAGACAGAAAAAAGAAAACAGACATGTCTGCAGGGGGAATCTGCCATCCAGCACCATAGAGCACAGAGACTGAAGTCCTGTGTTTAATGTCTAACCCACACTTCTTGGAGCCAGAGATGTGGTCACACCTGACTCACCCTGCCTGAAGGGGAGAGTGTAAGTAAACCTGAAAAATAAGGGAGAGATTATAAGGGACATTTCTTCAGAGGCGCGGGTAGATGGAGGGTGGGAGAGAAAGGTGGTGGCTGAGAGGCAGCAGAGCGGATAGAGGAGGAGATGAGCTCAGAGAGAAGTGTGAAAGACCAAGGGCGATAGCGGGGAACAGGGAGGTGAACAGAAAAGAATCTTGGCAAAAAATCAGGAACATACAAAAATACAATGCGGACGTCACTGCTACATGAACCTTAAAAAAAGATTTTCCGTTCACTGTGTATGTCCATTCTGTCAGAAGGAAAACACGAAGACAGATCCTGACCAAATAAACAAGCCATTGAAGGACTGAAAGAGCACGGGTAAAAAAAACAAAAACAAGACTGCATGGATATTTCTAAACTTGTGATCTGCTTTGCAGACATAAAGAGTCACTATTTGGTCAAATAGCAAAAGAAAAAGCTTGTTTTCTTTGTGTCAAAATGAATGCTGTTTCGGACACGGAGCTATGTGGCAATTTTTTAGTTTACTTTTTACTTTAAAATGGAATAATCTGGGAAACAATAAGTGAGGCTGTTTGCACAAGCTGCTCGAGAAAGTAAGCCAACAATGGACTAAAGAGGCAGATGGGAAGGAAGATGTTGTGGAACATCCACTTTGAAATCCTCTCCCTGTGTTTACAGACTAGAAGAAGCAAACTAACAAGAGCGCTAACTGGATTAGAGCTTCATATGCTTATTTTATCAGTGACGCACACCCACAATCACACTTCCTGTCACCTCCCTCAGTGTACTTTTGTCATTCAGAACAATGTTTCATTTGACAGCTCTGTGTTCAGAAAAATAGAGAAAAACATTATTGGAGCGTGTTTTATTATTTCTGGGTGGTTACACTATAGAAAGTCTGTCTTTTCTCTGACATGAGCTGTTGTTCTTATGGAGACACTTCACGCAAGAATAATAAAACTTATACAAGTTTCCCCACAATTTACTCTGTTTTAAGAGATATATCCAAATTTGTGATCGGTTCTGGCAACATAAAACTTGCACTCTGAAAATGTAATCATCTGTTCAACTTGTTTAGTTACCTTCTGGACCATATCCAGATAAGGTACTTAAAGTTTTGTTGCTTTATGACACTGATGCTGTAGTTTACGAGCGCATGAAGAGAGAACAATTTCCTTATTATGGACTTAAATAGTGAAGACATTACCTTAAGTATACTGATTTTATGGCTATTAGTGGAAACATCATCCACCCTTTTTGGGCTGTGCAGAAGTTTAGATCAATGCACCACAACGCCAGCTTAACCACACACCTGTTTTTGGTCATTTCTGAACAGAAACAAATTTGAAATTATTCCGTTCAGCTAATGCCTTTATCCAAAGTGACATGGAGAGAGAAATATGCTCCAGAGGCATGAACCGAACAGAGCACCAGTTAAATCCTGCTGCTCAGGAAAGTGAATTAACAGAAGATCAGTGGTGAAATAACTGCATTTATATCAGAGACTTGGCTGAGCAGACAGGTAAACACGCCCTCCCACCCATCCTGACCCAGACAGACAAAATATTTGCACCTAAACTGTTCTTTTGGCACTTATTGCTCAATTAGATCGGTGCCAAAAGTTACGTGTGCCAGATGTTTGCTTTACGTCATGACCTTGACTGAACTTGGGTAAGGGAGTGTAAAATCCAAAAAAGCTAAGATTTATTGTCATAGTGCACTTGAGAATAATAATCATATACATATATATATATATATATATATATACACATATATGTATTATTATTCATTCATTTATTTATTTATTTTTAAATGAATGAAAACCACACAGACACACGCAATTGGCCAGTGTTATACATGTTATGTATAACAGGCAAGAAATATCAACAATTAGAAATTCTTCTTCTTTGTTTCAATTGTTCTCTTCATCTCCATCTAACCCTTTCCTCTGCATCATCTTCTCTCACACCAACTAACTTCAAATCTTCTTTCACTTTCAAGCCCGTGAAACTCCTCTTTGGTCTTCCTCTTGGTCTCCTGTCTGGCAGTTCCAACCTCAGTCATAACAAAGTGTAACGTACAGTAAATTAACTATCTACCAATTTCACGTCATGCAGTGTGACTTGAATTAATCTTATAAGACTGTAAAACCTGTACAAGTGTGAACCCAACATTAAGGAAAGTAATGTGTATTTAATGGTCAAGTCATCAAAACAAAGAGGTTAACTAATCAGAAATTAAGTAGTGGCAAGTCCTCATTTGTTTCCTGATAATTAAGTGGTAATTAAGCAACATTTTGTGTGCCTTACTGTAAAGTGTTTAGTCACTTAAGATATAAATAATCATCTCAACCGGCACTAAAAACCAGTAAGAAAAGAAATTGTGAATTTAAGCGGCATTTTATGATTATATAACATCTGGAAAATTTATGAGCTGTACCTGCAAATTGTTGCCCAGATGTCATAAGATGTCTTTGGTGTGGTTTATTGTGTTGTGTTGTGAGGGCTAGCTGTGGCCCAAGGGCCCCCACCCCCACCCCCCAAAAAAATGCAGATTTGGTCCATGTCAGATGGAAATGTGGGCGAGTTAATACAGCGACACTCTTTCTGAGTCCACACTGTCAGTCAAGATGTGGGACAAAGAAAACAGCAGATGTGGGTCATGTTTGGGTCAAACGCTGTATGCTGTCTGATCAAGGTCCCAGTGCTAGAGGATGACAGCTGGTTGGTGGGACAGCCGTCTTCATACCATCTGACACCTAGAGCAATCATTTACATTCAGCTCACCTAACAAACTGTAGAACTAAATATCAGATCTGAAGTTAACATATATGACAAACATATGTCATCATGAAGTTTTCATGCTTGAATGCTCTCAAATTAAAACCATGTTGTTGTTATTAGCCAAACAGTAGCTAAACAATTAAAAGTGGCGTCTTTGCTTAGTCTACTCCACTAATTTATGATTTGAGCATTGCTTTTCAGAACAGTCTGCTAGTGTTCTGTCATGCATAAACATGTCTGCGTCCAGTACACAACCACACACCGTCCCCTTAGCAGGGTCAGTGGCCCTGCAGCCTGCTCGCCAAGCTGCCAAGACTATTCTGTGAAATTGCACTGATTCCTCAGCTTTCCAGGTTCACTTCAACACGTAGCAGTGACTAACATGCACATCACACATAAACAAAAAGATGTGCTTTGTTTTGCAGAAACCCTAAAACATACGATATGACTAAGGCAAAAACAGGCATTTTGTGTTGTGATGTCAGACACAACACTGTGGCCTTTTAGCAAAACTGTCCCCACCCATTAGTGCAGTATTAACAGTGCCCCTTTTGTTATCACAGGACATCTATATACCCCCATGTGGTCAGAAGTGGTATTGCTACATGGAGTGGCTTTAGTGGTAACCAGTGTTTACAGCTGCACTTTTTTTTCTCTCTTTTTTCTTCCCCCAGACTGATATTTACAGATATATGCTTTATTTGATGCCTCGCAGTAAATATTGGCTTCAGGGTCACAACTAAGCTCAGATTTAGTTAGGCAGAGAGAACAACCATAGCATATTGATGCCATCTTAGATACCAGACTGGATGCAACAAAGTTTAAAATCTGACTTTTCATCTGCTATTTTGCTCTGAAACAGAAAATTAAGGAACTTTGAAAAGTCTTAAACTTGTGAAAACAACATAAAAAACACAAAAATCCATAAAAAAATGTTTAAAAAACATATAAATGACTAATTAACTCCACTTTGGTTTCTTCCAGATGTTTTTTATTTGTTGTTTTTTTTTTGTATGTTTGTTTTTGTATATATATACTATTTTTGTTCCCTGTGGGGAAATTCTGCATTCTGCATTTTTACCCATCTGGGCTAATAGACCCAGAGCAGTAGGCTGCCGGGGAGCAGTTGGTGGGCTTGAGGTGCCTTGCTCAGGGGCACCTCATCCATGGATGTGGGCTGATCTGTAACATTTTGCCAATTTGTTTGTAAAATGTTGCTTTTCTTAAAATCTTTCTGCATGTCCAGAAGATAAGCCACTAAAAAGAAAATTGCATGGCAGTGTCACCTGCACTACACTTGAGAGGCTACTGTTGTGGGACTCACAAAAAACTTAGGATATTTGAATTTTGAATGCAATTTATGGAAAATGCAAAAAGTTCATGCTACAGTTATATCATGACAGTAGCAATCTTAAGTAGAAGCACACAATTGTCATTTCTTCATCTGAAACAACAGTGGTCAGCAGGGCGCAGACCACAATGAAGCAGTCATCAGCATGGAATGTGGCCAAAGGACATCCACTTCTATGTCTATCTGTGACATTTCCTGTGACTCTTCCAGTCTCTCTGAACCAGAACATTTAGTGGTCAACTCATGGATGAAGCTACTGGTTGGTATTTTTGCAGTTTATCACCTTGTTGGAGAACGTGTCATGGAATCAGTACTGGAAATTGAACTGTTGGACATGTGCATCCAAAAGCCAAATATCCCTGAACTTTCTGTGAGTCGTGAATGTTTATGACATGGTAGATTTTTTTTTAAATTACTTGAAGAAAATGCAAAAGAACCCTCTCTCTCACAAAACTTACATTTCAGTTATAGCTATTTTCATCAACTGGATAGACAGGTTGATAGTGGACATATGACCACTTCTGCAAACAAATTCTTGCCTCTTTTTTTTATTTTATTTTTTCCTGTTGAAGGTCTTTGTTGTGCAATCCCTCAGCCCCAGAAAGACAGAAGGGATCACTGAACCCTTAGTATAGTCTTGACATTCATGTCCATGATCCATATGAACTTCTGACCGGAACCGTAGTCCTATTGGCCACCCATCGCTGCACATGGAACACACTGTGTACGTTCATTCTCCAGTTGAACTCAGATTTATTTTGCCATTTTTGCAGAACGCGAATGCAGCACTGCAGTGAGCTCATGGCAGGCCCACGCACATCTCAATGTGTGCCTGATGGCTTTGGTGCAGAAATCTGGAGTCATGCTGGCGCTAAATATAGACAGAGGTTTTATGTAAGCTGAGGTGAATCATTCTATTGCACACATTTCAGCACATTTACTCACACACACAGAATAAGTGACATGGCACAGGTGAAGGAAGAGAATACGAGTGAGAAATACTAAATGCTATCCACGTGAAAGGGATGTGGAGGACTGTCTGTTGACTGAAATCACTCATGTTCATATATGAATGCTGATATTTGTGTGTGTTCCCCACTGCGCAGGTAATATCAATGTTTTAATCAAGGATGGAGTGAGGGCGATTGCACATGTTTTGCTTGATGCTCATTCGTCTTGCAAGCATTAGACAACACATACACGCGCACAGATTTTCTCAGCTCCAGTATTTTGGAACATATTAGTCAGCACAACATCTCATAGTCAGAGGTGCACCATCAGTGCATCAGCTTCACCCAAAGGGACAGGGCGGGGGACTTCCTCGAGACAAACTAAAATTATCCGAGAGGATGCAGAGCAAACGCGGCACTGGAGATCGATGTTGTCTGACACAAAATAATGAAGACAGGAAGTGTTAAAATGAGTTATTTCCAATTAAGAATGGAGGAGGAGGGATGCAGTCGCACTCAGGATTTCACCAGGAGGAGGAGGATAGAAGGCACGCTTCATCAGAGGAAGATGATTCAGTGTGCAAAGGAAAAAGGTGAGAATAGATCATCGGTGCAGGGGCAGACAAAATAAAGAAAAAAGTAAAAACAGAATGAAAGGGGTGAAGAAGCAAGGAGGAGATGGAGAAATATACAGAAATGGATGACAAATGAAGGAGAGAAGAAATCAAGGAAGTCATCACTTCACATAACACAAACATGTAAAACACATGTTGAATACTAACCAAAAATAAAGCAAAGGACGGACGACAGAATCCCACCAGCATTTGTTGTAAAAGATCAGAGGATGAAAACCTATTCTCACAAATGAATATCATTCTTCACCTACTCTTTTTTGCATTTCCCTTTAATTCAGCTGCACACAAATTTCTCTCTGTTACATCAGATTATCTTATTCTAATCCTCAAGAGTCACATGCACATGCATAACAATGTGTAGGTGGATCTTTGCTCTGTTTCGATTCCACTTCCTTGTCTTTGTCACTTCATGTAGGAGATGCTGGTCAGCTAATGAGGGTTGGAATTGTAGTGTCTTACTTTAACAGCTTTGAATTTGAATACAAAAGATGTTTTTGATCACAAACTCCTGTGCATCAATTTTGCATTTAAAGTGTAACATTACAAAAAATTGACTTATATTCCCAAATAGACTTTTAATCCCAGTTTACATATTTTTTCAATTGTCCATTTTACAATGAAACAGATCATTTAAGCACAGAGCAACAGAAATAACTGGCATTTGTGCTCAAGGCTGGACACAAGGAAAAGTTCAAATAAAGCTATACTGCCATCTATAGGTCATCATGTGTAATTACTACTTTTTTCACTTTCACCTCCACTGTGTGACTTGAGCAATACAAAGAACAAATAATAATTTTGCATTTGAAGAATATAAAAAGTAAATTAAAATATTATTATTATTATTATTATTATCGTTATTACTATTATTATTATTAGTAGTAGTAGTAGCAGTAGTAGTAGTAGTAATAGTAGTAGTAGTAGTAGTATTAATAATAATAAATATTATGTTTACATTGTTTAGATCCATAGAGTGAAAGACTATTTGGAGAATATTCGTCATACCAGTTTTATTTGTCATTAAATATATATTTTTCAACTAAGGTTTATTGAGTCAAAGCGTCGTCTTAACTCTTTTGGACTGTAAAGGAATCTTGCCTGATGATTACCAGAGTTTTAACATCATGGTGCTGAGTTCTATTTGTAATTTGTGATGTTCCGAAGGCTCGAAGCCAAACAATGAAAACTCATCAAGCATATACAATTAAAAAGAAAGAGACAAATAGTTTTCAAAAGCAGAAACATTTTAATGGACAAAAAAGTAACTTAACATATTTGTGTGGCAGGTTTAAGGAAATGGCAAATCCATGTTTCTGAAAGTAGCTGCTTTAAATTATGCTCTTACAGATCAGCGTTGCACTTGGTTACAGCGTCGGAATGTCAAAGAAACATATCTGAGCACTTCATGGCACATTAGTGAAATGTGATGACATTCCATCTGGTTCTTTTTAACAACTCACACTGCAAAGCTAAAACTCTTTAGCAGCATTTATGCTTGATTTGCTTTTTGATCAGAAGCTCCATCATATGTGTAGAAAGGCAGTTCAGTCACTTTTTTGCAGTACTTTTGTGTGCAGATCTGAAGATTGTGACTTTGAATGCAAAGTATAAATCTACGCTTCTATGGTTGCTTGCATCAACTCTTATCCAGCACAGTAGGTGAGATAAGCATTTAAAGCTGGCAGAGTTACTATTCAGGAATTAGAAAACTTTCAGCGACATGTTTTCTGTTCCCAGAAAATCAAATATTGAAGAAAATGAAAATGAAAAAAAGAAGAAGAAAAACTCAAATAAATTCCAGAGATTCATGGAAAGATTGAAGTTTATTTGATCTCAAAGCTTCTGATACGAGCCTCCCCATCAAATCTGAAGAAAGAGTATTTCTCTGCACCCATGCGGTTGGGAAAGTGGATCGTCGAGTCATCTGACAGAGTCACCACAAACTCCGTCGGTGTGAATTCGATTACGATCTAAGTGACAGGATGAGCCAGCAAGACAGAGACGGGGGAGAGGGAAAACAAGTTGATAAAAATCCAAAGAATGTGTTTTTACATCTTAACTTCTATTACCTTTAAATGCTGTCACTAAAAACACCTAAAACTAAAAGTGCTTTACTTTGTTCAAAGTTAGAGATGGAGTGAAACATAAAAAGTAAATAAATAAATAAAAAACACCATATAAGGGGACTCCATGCACATGCAGAGCAATAAAATGTACCCAATTAGTGTCTCACACCTTGAACTCCTCTCCTTGCTGGAAAGGAAAGCCTCCCTCTCGGTGCTCCTCACACCAACAGCCTCCCTCGAAGGAGTTGCAGACAACTGTGTTCTCGTCTCCGTGGGCATTAAAACGAGGGTTGATGTGCATCGTGATATCCTCCTCATTGGGGCCGATATTCACCTCAAAACTACCATGCAGAGAGTCACAAAGGTCTGTTAGGTGTTGATGTGACTTTTGAACATCCAAGCATTTGAAGAAATTGTTGAATAAAAAAATAATTGTCTCAACAAATCATCCTTTCATCCTTAAACTCACTGAAGAGGACGTGAAAAATAATACACAGGATTTTAATAAATACATACGGAGGAAACTGCACTTCATTTGTGCTTGAACACTCACGTTACATTAGCAGACTTTTCAGACTCAGAACAAGAACTTTTTTTGTGGCAAGTGGATGCAGATTTTATCATTAGTACAAATACTCATCGATATAACGAGATACAGTTCAGTGCTTACTTTGAAGCGTCAGGTTTAGCCACTCCAACAAGAGTCAGGATTTGTCCAACTTTGAAGGACATGTTCTTTATGGTCATTCCCTGTGCACAAACAGAAGGGGAGGGCAATGATACACAACATTATCGCAAGCTACTATCTACTTTTAGCAATTTTAGTTAGTGTAACAACTCCAAGGAAACAACTGTCCTGATGGTGGACTTCAACTCGCCAGGCTTCATTCTGTCCTTAGAAACAGCAGAACATGTGTTTTCAATTATACTTCCATTAACTGGCTGGGCGGAGATCCAAACTCTCGCTTTTCCTGCTGTTGTCAAGGAAATTTTCAAATTTTGGCACAAGATGTTGGATGATGTAAAAAAAACTCTTCAAGTTAAAGTTTACATTGTACATTAGTGAATAGTAACTGCTGAGTGGAAAAAAAAAAAAAACTAAGCACAGCCCACTCAAGACAACTCAACTGTCCACGTGGAGGAAACTTCTGGCCTGTGGCACAATGAGGCATTTATATTTAAGCAGTCATTTGCTTAAGTGTCAAACACATCTAAGACTGTTTTAAGGTGAGAAAAAGCCAAATTAAACAGCTAGAGAAAATTACACCATTAATAGCTATAATAAATTAAAGAAGAAAAATGTCTTGACGGCCTTGACAAATGTCTTTGAGGATTTAAAAATGAAGACAACGTGAAATATGCTTTAAAACATATATTGTTGTCTCGTAGATAGGGGGGGGGGGGGGCTAGTGTGTGCGTGCCTTTATGAAAAATGCTGTTTTCTGACCTCTCACGGGACATCATACGGCAAGGCAAAAGAACATGCATCAGCGTTACGATTAAATGACCAGCAGATATGATTCAAAGGCTCCCACGATGTCCCTCTGAGCACCCTTTGGAACGTGTAGAAGGCTCTTGGCATACAGACGAGCTAATGGGCAACCTATTGGTCATGGTAGATTCAGTTTGAATCTCAATGAGGGTGTCAGTGTGTGGCTGCTCCATGACCGACAAGGTGTGGTAGGCCTGTTGGAGTTGATTTAGCCACATTGCCTGTCATAGCCAGTCAACATCCATCAATCGAAAGACTAAAAGGCGTGTTTTTCTTTTTTCTTTTGAAGTGCCAAGAGGAAACTGCTGTCTTAAAGATGGATGGAAAACGAAAGCCTGACGCAATTTCACATCTTTGTTTCCTCTACATGATGCGGAACCTTGATGGTAATAGGGCATTCATAAATACATACATACATATAAGTATATATTTTACATCAGCATGACAACATACTTAATAATATGGTTTGCGCCAAAATGACTTCAGCAGCGTGTAGCCCAGAAGTGAAGCCTGGCTGGGCAAGTCAGTTCTTATAAAAGCCTTTCAAACGCTTCACATCAGTTTTTTTGTGTATACTGGGACATGCTTGTGGTACATGAAAGCAGAAGGCTTGAGTCAAACACAGGCTAAACCCATTACAGGTCCAGAGGGGTGAGCATTAACCCGCCTTGTCCTGCTCCTCTAAACAAGACTCTAGGTGCTGGATGCTGGAAAGAAGCCTTGTATCATATACATTAAATATTAATTGTTTTACCCCTCCCGCCGCCGCCCCAACCTTTCCTTTACATGTCTGAAGTAGCAGCTCTTGAAACCTAAAAAGTGTAATGCCAGCTAGATTTTCATGGCTGTGCCTTTGTCGAATAAAAGATATATGTGCAACAGCGGAAGGAAAATAATTTACTCTCCGATGACGGAGGTAGACAGTTGCTTTTCAAATTCCAAGTTTTGGTCCTTTATTTTATTCAGCAGTGAAATGCCATGAATACAGAAAATAATGTCTGTTACAATTCTCAACCATGACCTTCTAATGTCAGAGAACCTTTAACGTATGGACACAGTACACAGCAATTAGAAGTATCAAAAAAAGTAGTTGAATCTTGATGGAAAAGAAATAAAAAAAAGAAAGAAAAGGAAAAAAAAGTTTTCACCAATTACATAAACATGTTTGCTACAGTCCCAATTTACTGTATACATAGGGGGATCATATTCTCAAATATTAGAGAAGGATAGCAGTAGAAAGGATACATGACTCAACTGCCAGACATAATGCTTCATAAAGTATGCACAGAGGTACAAGCAATAAATACACACATTAGGTTAAGCCTTACAGCTACGCAAAGCAGATGCAGAAAAAGCAGGTTTGCTATTCTTAGCGAGCAATGAGAGAGAAACAGTAAAAATTCAGGTAAGTCAGAAAAGAAACACTGATTTTTTTTTTTCCTCTTAGAAAAAAGTCTGGTAAATTATGGGTCCACCAACATTTTTTTTTCCTTTTTACATAAGTATGCACAGTTATCAAAATACAGACAAAATCAACCCAGAAAATCCAGACAATCCTAAAATCTAGTGGAGGAGCAGATCGCAGTTCTGGAGGTCTTTCTGGTATTATGTGCAAGCAACTATTTTAGACTTTTTTTTTTTTTTTTTTTTTACTTAATTTATACAAAACCCATGCAAATCTACAGGTAATACGCATTCTGTGGCTGACAGGTTTTTATCCCTCCCAAAACAGTACATCTGAGGTAACGCACTCCTATGCATTGTACATTTAGGCCATCGTCCCGATGATTTTTATTATATTCTTTTTATTAGTTCTTGTTTCCAGTCCACCAAGTGATTTTTAGACATGCATTTTTAAAACACAATATTCCCTTACAGGTAATCTATACATCATCATTCTACAAATGTTTGCGGAGAACCTATTACAATGCAAATCTTCCATCTTGACGCAGGGAATGTAAACGTTGGTTTGAGCCACGTCCTGTGAGACAAGCGCAGTAAAGTGTAACAGCTCTTGTGGCATTCTCATAACTCGTGCAATCTGTCATAATTGTTCTGAATTTGTTGTGCAGAGGTAGAAGCTTTCAGAAAGCCTTTTTTGGGTAAGTGGGAGAACCCTTTTTTTCTTTCTTTTTTTTTTTTTTTTTTTTGAAAGACGCAGCATCCTTTTTTTTATTTGGTGTGACAAAGTTATAAAGAATGTCGTCTTCCGAGACGTTTTGCTGACTCCGGCTCCGTATTGAAGGGATAAGTTTTGTTCCTGGGCCCGGTACCCTCTTGATGTGGCACCTGGCAGGTGTGCATACGCGCGTACGGGGGATGGGTTGACTCGTGTTGTACGGTCCTGCGTGAATCTGAGTTTTAAGCTCTTACAGCCAGTTCTGGGGCAACGTGTGCACAGTGTGTTTCCATTTTGGTCAAAACAGGTAGACACATTGGTTATTTAACAGATTTTTTTTTTTTTTTTTTTGCAGCTGAAGAGCCAAACAACAAAGGTGACCGTGGGATATCTATGTCTTGTGTGTGTGCATGTGTGGCTGTTTTAGGATTTTTTTTTTCTTTATCCCATACAAGAGGAGGCAGAATTTTGTGTAACTTTGGTTTACTGAAAACAGAAATGACCTTTAAAGCAACAACACTTTTCCAGATGACATAGGCTGAGAGGAAAATAATGGGACTTAAGTTTCCACAACTACTTCTTTTTAGTCGTGACTGTACGTACCAAGCATGTTATAAAAAGCTGGCTATCTATAGAGTACATCAGTGTTGACACCAGTTGTATCTATATATGCGACCCACACAATGAGTATTAATGACGTTAAAGCAAATATCACCTGGAAAAGGTCACCTTTGACTCCAGATATCCTCTTCTGCTAATGGCTAATAGTATTTGCTTTTCCATGGTAACCAAGCCACATCATTTCATATTAGCTTGAAAGTGTGACTTTTTTGGCTTCACTAGATATTCTCATGTTTGGTTAGCAATGTTTTCAGTTTTCGCTTTTGATGCTGCTCAAAACAAATCTGCCACTGTCTGATGTGACAGCATCCCACTTAGAAAGAAAATAAAAAAAAATAAAAATAGAAAAGAGAGACTTCTGATGTATACGGTGTAACAAAAAAGGTAAAAATAAAAATAAATCCCAACACAAAGTTTCTGCACTTTCATTGAATACACAAATGATTTGTTTTGGTCAGGGTCCACTTTTAAAGTTAGCTGCTTTCTACCAAAATGCTTTTCGTTCAAATCTCACATCAAGTTTCTCCTGCAGTAGATTTGTCAGAAAATCTCCAAAGTGGACGTTTTATGAGATCTTTTTAGTTTTTTTAGTTTTTTTTTTAGTTTTTATGTTTTTTAAACGTATTACACATGAAAAATCAGCATTTATTTCCGCTCTCTCTTTGTTATGATCATCTTTGTATAGGGCTGAATGAAACAATCCCAGAGGTTATTCCAAGGTAGTTTGCGGAATGAAAGCTTCTCTTTGTACGAGTTTAAAGTCACAGAAGGCGGACCAAGAGGAGTTTGGTGGCTTCTGTCGATAAGCTATTGGCCATTGCTAGTGTTGGCTTTGGTTTCTAGCTGTTGCCTGTGACTGTTAGCAGGTAGACAAAGCTTTAAAACACGGAGGTAAGGAGAACAGCAAGAGGAAAATTATGCAGAAATGCATTTGTTTTGTAAATGGCGCTTTAAACAAACTATCGTCGTTTCCTCAACTTCATTTCCAGTTTTTTTTTCCTACTTTTAATCACAGAGAGAATCACTGGAACCCAAGTTTTCCTTTTTTTTTTTTTCCTTTCTTTTTTTGGACAACTGCAACAACAGTCTTGGTACCGCAGATTCATTTCTGGCATGATTCAGGAAATGGCATTTACAGTTGGTGGTGCCAAAAAAACAAAACAAAACAAAACAAAACAACAAAACATATGTGGAAACTAACAATGTTAAAAAATAAAAAGGTAAAAATAATATATTGGTTTTCATAATAGTAGCAACATACAGGCAGTGACACAAATTTCTGAGACTACTCCTGTGCAAATGATAACAGAGCAACAACTTGAATTGAACCAGCAATTGTCTCTGGACATTAACAACTACTGTGGGTTGGATTATTCACAAACATAAAATGTCTTCCTTTTTGGCAGTATATGAGGCTGCTAGCTTTCAACGGAACATGATTTGCTTATTTGTCTCATGTTTCCCCCCCCGTCCCATTCATGAGTCCATCACCTTTGTACTGTATGTGGCCAGGCCACCCCTAATGAAACAGCTCTCAGAGAGTTCATTATTTTTAAAACAGACCTCTCATGTTTGTCATGTTTGGGGATCCAAAAGGGCTGCAATAAAGAGTTCCTTTGGATTGGTATCTGTCCGGACACATGCTCAATAAATAGTCCCAGTGGTGAGGGAGACAAAGAGGGTCGGTTGTGGTTGTTTTGACTGTGAAGTGGTTTTTTTAGTCTTGAAGGTCTGTGTGAGAGAAACAGTGCGGTTGGGTGAAGGGATACGTCGACCAAAAACTGTATCCTAGTCACTCCAGGTCTTCGGATAGGTTGCCTTCCTCCAGCTCCCGGTCGTCCTCCAGCTCTGGACTGTGATTGGCTGTCGTCACGAGGGACATCGGACAGTCGTCGTCGTCCATGTTGAGCGGCTCCTCCTTCACGCGAATAGATGGCCTGTGAGAAAGTCACGTTGGCAAACAACTGTTAGATCCCGTGAGCAAAAAACTAAATGGATGACTGCTATAAAATAACGCAGAAAAGAATGTCATGGTTTTAAGTAATTAAGTCTCTTTTCTGTGACATAATACGCTGTTCGGTAAACAAATACTTATTCAGTTTTATCACAAAGAAGCCCAACAAGCAAGACATGCATTATCCACTTAAAGTAACAACCATGTTGTTTGCAAGATGCTAATTCAACATGATGCCTCACGTCTACTGTAAGTAAGAGCATAAAAATTGCATGAAAAACATGGCCCCGGTAAGGCCGATAAGCTGTGATGTTCCAGACATGTTTGGCATTTAAAAGTTTACTGATGACACCAGGTTGAAATACATGAAAAAGAAAGGGAAAAAAAAAAAAAAAAACAGGCCACATGATAAATAATGGAGAATTTCTCATCCCTGAGCCCCTGGAGCAAAGGCAGAGGAGAGGCTTTTTTATCTAGTTAATAGAAAGCGCAGCCACTCGTTAATATGCAGGGGCTGTGCATGTCGCCCCTCAAGAGGAAAAACCGTCAGCTAGGTTCTGCCATTAATCAACTTCAGCCCCAGCAGTTCGCTCGGACACCATGATACATGTTTTTAACTCTAAATGGATGAATATCTTTAGCCACTGTCAATAAGCGCTGGGCAGGAAGCAGCAGCTCACAGGATGTATTTCCCTTCACAACAACAGAAGAGTGGGTGAACAAAAAGAAGGAAAAAAAAAAGTGTTGGGCGGCTAACAAGAATAATAATGCTGTCACACACAAACAAGGCATAACATGATCTGGGGCCCGAGTCAGGGAACAGGGTTTGTGCCACGATGATAAATCTGACAAAACCTAATTATTTCTGACACATCGGATGCATCAGAAAATCCCCCCAGACTTTGAAAGAGGAGAGGGAGACTTATCAAGTGGTGGTACGTTAGGATGCGTCTCTCCTGGGCTGCCTTCATCAGTGGAAGAGGGGAGGGGTGGAGGGCTCCGAATTTGAAAGGAATTTTTAAAAGGTACAGATGACTTTAGTATTCTGAGCCAAATACTGTAAATTAATATTCTGATGTGGCAGGATGAGGAGAGGAGGCTGATCTTAGCAGCAGGCAAGCGGAGCGATGAATATTTCTGCTTCTGTCCCCCCACATGTGTGTCAAAAGTGAGAGACAGAGTTCACAGAGTGAAGAAGAGGCTACCAAGAAAATAAGAATTCATTTCCTGCATGTATATATTTACTGGTTTAGCATGCATTTACAATTTAAACCACTACAATGCTGCTGCACTTGGCATGAAGTGGTTAAAAAAAGCATCAAATTTGTGTGTTTTTAACATTTATTCAATGTTTATAGGTATATAACATATATATAGGAGACGTTTATTGCTATATTAAGTTTTAGTACGCGTTGGGACTACTTGTGTCAGATTACACAAGAATCCAGGCTTCATTCTGCAGAATACAGCCTGTTTTCTAAAAAGATCCTGATCATCTTTTAGTCACCATTACATCAAAATGATAATGAGTATATCCCATTGATCATCTGTCAGACTTGAATGTGCGCAACCCCCCCTCCCTCCATGTCCTTTTAATATGCAGCTCATTAGACATTTGTGCAGCTGAGAAGAAAAAATATGCAACACAGTATTCACAGGCTTCAGTTTTTCCGACACTTTATTAAAACATGTGGACGGGCTATTTAGGAGTTAATGGTGAGCTGCCATTATTGAGCCACTCAGGAGTAAACAGCGGTCTTTGCGCTGTAATAAATATGTGATGCTCTCTCACAACAGCTGGAGATGAGCAGCGGCAATCATATAGAGGTTATTCAGCGATGCAAATAAGGCCATTAGTCCAGGGGTTTAACAGTGGGTTGAGGGGTTCAGAAGAAGAAGGGGGACATTCATAATACTGCTCTTTGATTCATTCACTACCTCTAAAGCGAGGCGTTCACCAAACAATGGAAAGGGACGACATAAAGACACAGTTCACAGCTGTTTTACTCAAGATGTGCTCGTTTTGTGAACGGCTACTAATTTACTTAAGTTGGAAAGTGTAATTGTGAGTTTTGGTCTTACAGGTACTGCTTCTTTTAAGCATACCCCTTAGGGTGGACATGAGTGTTATTACACATGCATGCTCACACACACACACACACACACACCTGCGCATAAAGCCAGCATGGCCTGGGGCAAGCTGGTCTGCGGTTAAGCAGATATCATTAACCTTTAGACATTTAGGGGAAGCAGAGGTTTGTCTAACTGTTGAATTGACTTGGTTGAGCAGAGGACCCCTCTCTTGAGAAGGGTCTTCGAGGTGATGTACTATTTAGTTTAGTGCTACGAGCCACTCTATTATTTAAACACATACTGGAAAAGCCGGTCATGAAAAACACATTTCTTCCATTTTGAGGTTGTAGTGGCGGCGTGAAGGCGGGGCAGGGATGGAGGTAGGGAGGAGGGGAGGAGGACGGATGGCTGCATCTCATCCTCCGTGGCCATTCATGTCCGTGTCAAGGCAGAACGGCCACAGAAAAACAAAAAGAAAAGATAAAACCCAGTGCTGTCCTGTTACTGAAAATTAAATGACCTGAGGGAGCGCTAACGCTGGCGTTCTTTATGGAGAAGGGCAGAGCCGCTCCACTTAACAGCCCACTTCAGAGAGGGAGTAAACACCTCGAAGATGCTTGGTAGGATTAACTAAACACTCTTCTTTTCTCATAAATACACTTGGCCACATAGAATTGGCGTGTATCCTTTATCCATTACAGAGAGTTTACGAATGTGGACATTTTGCAGCACGAGCTCTGACGGACAATGAATGACTCGCAATATATATATATTTGGCTCAGACAGTTCTGAAAGTCACACAAGATCAATCTTTTAAAACACTCTGAGCTACATTAAACTGGAGATGGGAAGGGGAGGATGTTTAAAGTAATTAATGCAACACTTGCAAAATATTAATAGGAACAGCCTTGCATAATATATAGCCGTTAAACCCCTATAATGCACACAGCGGTGTAATCAAAGACGAATGAGTAATAAGAGACTATTTATAGACTAGAGCTGTTGCCTAAAACTCCAGGCTCACTTCAGGTATAGGAAGAGAAAAATCTCTTTTTAATACCACCCAGGCTGGAAATCGCAGTGAGAAGTCATGAAACTGACACTGTTGGTTAAAAGATAGTGGTTGGAGTACTCTAAAAAACACGTTATAAATTTGTATATTCCCATTGATTTTATCTTTTTTTTTGCACACTGAACTATCCCAGGATAAGATTCATTTTGATATTTGATAGAGAATGTAATTAAAGCCTATGTGCACATGCACACCCAAACAAAGCTGTAATGAAGCATGCAGGCTGGAGGTTCAATTAACTGCAGAACTCCTGCTTCTGTCTGCAGCAACTTACATGTGTACCGGAGGGGAATATCCGGGGCTGCTGTGTCCGTTGGTGTCCAGGTGGTCGAGTGAGCCATTGAGATCCTCATGGGAGGACTGCAACAATGTGGGGGGGCTGCCGCTCAGTGTACCTGGTGGGCTGCCACCCAGCATGCCGGGGGGACTCCCGCCTAACAGTCCAGGCGGACTTCCTCCGGTGTGTACGGATGGATCTCCGCCAAGGAGGCCGTGGCAGTTGCCTCCCATCGGGCCTGTGGCGCTGCTCATGAGTCCCGGGGTCCCGAGTAAAGGCAGGGAGGTCTCTGCCAGGGCAGCCTGCATGAAAGAGAATGAATAATGGACATCAGCACCTGATTAGGGTGTTGGCCGGGGAGAGGAAGGTAAAAAAACTGAGGGATAAGGTGCAATAAAACAACAGAGATGGCTTTTAGCTGGAAGAAGATGGTATATCATGTAAATGTGTAATTACAAGAAAAGTTCTTGGGAAAAGAAGAGAAAAGGATCCGGTGAGCAAATGATATAACCTGGTAATACACATTCGTATTTGTCTTATTCTGTTGCAAGCAGTTTTTCAACAGTGTAAGACCTTGCAGACTAACTTCAACCAAATGCCATTTCTATGCCCTTGAATGAAATGGTCATGTATTAAAAAGAAGAAGGAAAAAAAAAAAAGTCCCCCAAAAACTTTACCTCAAAATAATGAAAACTCATGACACTTTCGCCTGCTGCGCATTAAAGTTATATACAGTGATTAAATTTTTAAAGTTTTTGCCATGAGCACCTCGCCAGCGTACACTATGAAGCCAAATCATTTATGACAGCTTAGATAAATATTAATGCACATGCCCTTGCATTTGCACATGCCGCAATCAATCTAGGGTGGCTGCCACAGCTGAGAGAGAGAGAAAAGAAAGGAAAGAAAGAGAGAGAGAGTTGCTTCTTGGTTCAACCACAGGGTGGCCTTCTGAGTCTGAGGGTGGACAGGAAGGAGAGGAACAGAAAAACAAAAGCAAATTCTAATGTGGAGTACTATTACGCAGGGCAACATTTTGGTCACTTGGATGTCAGTCCTGCCAGTCACGCATTTCTGCTTTTTTTTTTTTTTGCTTTTTAAGCTTTTGTTTCTTACCTGTAAGCTGGCATTTAGTGCAGTTCCATAGCCAAGACTGGAGGGCAGGTTCTTGACGAGAGATGGACTTCTTAAAATGATGAAAAGAAAAGAAAACAAAGCTGTTAGTTCACAATCTGAATTAAAACAGGTAGAATTTATATCATATACATTTATTTGTAAGGAGCAAAAGAAAAACTGAATGATAAGGAAGGAGAAAACAGAACAGGGGCTGGGCCCGCTGAGTTCTGGTTCTCCTGTAAAAAACCTTTGACCCGCAGCTCTAGATCTAAGAAGAAGTGCTGGAACTCGTACCCTGTGATCTTCTGCGACCTGCGTTTCTGGTACTCCACCTCATCTACAGTCCACACCGCCCCCTTCACATTCTCCACACGCACAAAGCACTTGTGCAGGCTGAGGTTGTGGCGGACAGCGTTCTGCAGAGAGATGGCACACGCAGGTCAGACGCGTCAAGGTAAAAACAAATCATATTCATTCGTTCTCCATAAGGAGGGGGAAAAAAAAAAAGAAAGAAAGAAAGAAGGCTTGGAAATTGATTTTCTTTTTTCTTACACTTTCAAAAAATTCTTAACATTCATGCACCATTGATTTAATTAGTAAAAATTGAGTGAGAGCGAATGCTCTTACAAGTCCTGCACACAGTACGTATCAATCAGAGTAAGTAGGCTAAAAGGAGGTAATCAGCATAGCGAATGGCTTATGGTGGTGACAGAAGTGCTAATGCCGGCCTTGATAATGGTGATGTCAGTAACCCTTCTTGCTCTGGAAAAGCATCGCTCTTAATGGACACATTTCTTTAAAGATGACAGCACTGGATGAAGAAAAAAAAAAAAAAGTAATCAGGAAGCGCCTGTGTCATTGTGTGTTTGTGTGAGTAAGAATTAGGTTGAACTGCATCTGACATCTATATGTCCATTTATTCTCCATGTGGTGTCACATCTGGTGTTGAACATGTGCTTACATGACACACTTATCTTTTTTCAGTGTATTATCAAAGCTGCTTTCAAATTAAAAAATGGGATATAGTGTTCATAAATTAAAAAAAAAAAGCTCTCATATTAATATGACCGTATGGCCATAATTAAAACGTGCATCAGAACTCTACAAATAATAACCTTGGCTTTAATATCCCTGCCTCCCATATTTATCATATCTCTTAGGTTGGTTTGTACATCTCTTTCTCCAAGAGAAAGGGATTCAGGGGGAAAAAAAGAAGAAGAAAAAAAAACTCATAAGCAGATCTCGCATCTGACCTGAAAATCCCAGGATTTGATTGATCTTAATGCCCATGGCTCTGAATATGATAATTTTAATATTAATGAGCAAATGAGCAGTTTTATTATGCATGCTATATAGTTAGAACTAATAAGCTTCTGGGTGAGAGAAAAGAGAGAGAAAGGAAAAGCGGGGTTTGGGGGGGGTGGGGGGCAGATCTCTCTTTTGAGCTGATGAGACCAAGCTGAGATATTAAACTACCTTTCATTTCTTTCTCTCTCTTCTTTCCCCCCCTAACACATTCTCTCTGTTAATCAAATGACAGGCCCATCACTGATCATCACACTAATGCTTACAAAGGGAATTGTGGCGCTGCAGATGTAAATAGATCACCTTGGTTATTGTGCTGGGTGCTACAAGATATTTCTGAAGTCAGTGTGACATCATTGCCAGGAACAATGGAAGGTATTCAGGAGAACAGGAGACGCAGCATTTAAAGCCAAACACATGAGCAGATTGTGACTTTTCGGGCTGCAAACAGCTACAAAACATATCTTGCCATAAAATTATTACACAGCAAAACATGCTGTATGCTGTACCTAACAAACTGGAAAAGGGCACCAATCGTGTGCAGGCCCTCCTGAATTGGAGATCACACACCCATGTGCTCATTTGCATCCCAAATCCAAATTAATTCACTTTGCTAAATCTAGTGCTGCGACATGCTCTGCATGCTGATGAGCGGCTGCTTGAGTTTTCCCTCCAGTCTTCTGTGCAGCCACAAAGGCTAAAAGCAGAAAACGGATGACGCGCAGGGGCCACGGGATGAAACGCTGAAGACAACGCCGCTTGGCGAGGTGTGTTCTTTATCAGCGGGCTCACATACTCCTGGCTAGCACGTCTGCTGCAGGCGAGGTGTTTTTCACCATCTTTGTGCAGGCAGGCAGAACAATAAAGTTGTAAGGACAGACATACAAATGGGCCCTTTTGTGCCAGTAAATAGAAAAAGTGCTTCCTCCATGACAGGCCTGTTCTCACTTCCCCTGCTGCTTTAGCTCCACGTGAGGACATCCTGAACCCCTTCCTTAGAAACGTTTTCTGTATCTGAGTGTGGACATGTGAGTTCTTGTGTGCATGAATCCTCAGCCTACCCCTTTAGAACAACTGGGAGCTGGTTAACAGCCATCTTTACCCACAACTAACCTATGATATGCCAGACTAGGTAGTCTCAAGGATAGGAGGAGGGGTGTATCTCTTAACAAAAGGTTCTGATGATGGAGTGGCTGCTGTATAATTAGTGCGTCAGAGCCCTCTCCTCTCCACGTCAAGCCTCCACTATTAATTGCACCAAATTAGAAAACGATATCAGAGGTGGAATAATTCTTTCAGCTGTCCTTTTCTAAATAGAAAAGATTGTATGGTAGAAAAGAAATAGCAGGATTTTTTTTTTTTTTACCTTTATTTGAGAGAAAGGTTAAAATGAAGGGCAGAGTAGTACTAATCACCTTCTGCTGAGTAAATATATGCTTTCTGCAGGTTTGTGTTTGACTTCAGCAAAGAGAACGACACGCCTTTACGTTAAGAGGAGTGGAAGTGACGCGGAGGCTTGTGAGGAGCGAGAGTGTTCACGCAGATTACCTTCCAAGTTGCCGCGTTGCGTCTGAAGTAGGCGAACGTGCGCGTGAACCAGCTGTAGATTTCATTGAGCGTTAACTGCATGTCGGCAGAGTCCATGATAGCCTGGAATGAGATGACATCAAATAATGGTTTACTAACGAGACCTGGTAACTAACGCGCGTGTCAATCACCACCACCATGATACACGCGGCAATTAATTTTAATCTAATCAGGCAAAGTTAATTTATTTCCCACTCACCTGTCTTATGAGGGTTGCATAAGTAAATGGCGGTCTGACATCTGCGTTCTTATAAAACTCGTAGTTTGGGGCGATCTCTGGAAAAATAAATACTGTGTCACCACCTGAAATAATTGGTAAATTTTATTCCTTTAGGTACTGAATTTACTCAAGGTTTCAACAAATTAAAACACAGAGGGGAGTGGGGGGTGGGGAGGAGACATCAATTCAGCATTTTTCATGTCTAACAAAATGCATTTTTAATTAATCACTCTCATGAGAGATCCTAAACACTTAAACATCCATAATATGAGATCCGTGTAGTTAGTTAGGGTGAAGTTGAATAATTTATGCTTCTTCACACTAAACACAGAGAGTAAATATAAATATCAAAGACAGGATGTTAAAAATTAAAAACCTTAATACACGGAATATCTTCATGTAATAACTATACATTTATATGTGTGTGTGTGTATATATATATATATGTATATATACACACACA
>JBAMYA010000016.1:2071554-2112726 GCA_037176975.1 Arrhamphus sclerolepis
AGAGGGAGTTTCAATATGTTTCGCATCTAAGGGTTAAAATGAAACTGATCCGCATTAACATTTCAAATATACACACACACACACACACACACACACACACATATATATATATATATACATATATACATACACACACATATATTTTGTTACCATTATTTGAATTTAATTAACATTCATGCAACATTTATGCATCAGAAAAATTATTTTCTGTTTACATTCAGAGTATTTAAAGACATGCTTTCTTTTATAAACTAACCAGACTTGTCACATTAGTAGGAAAAGCAGGGCTTAGTGAATGTGTGTGTGTGTGTATGTGGATGTTCACTCTGTGTGTGTGTATCCATGTCTGTATTTCCTAATATTGACAGTTGAGTGTTTTGGGTTGATACATCACTATAATTTCATATTTATCCTTTACTAAACATAAAAACAGCTTCAAATATTAATAAGAATAAAAAGAAGTAAAAATTTATTTAGTCACATGAGAATTCAAGCAATTTGGGATGTGACTTTTCATCAAAATCCAAAAACACTTTTCTCGTTTCCTGTCTGATTTTAGTGATTTTGATCTACACAAAAGTGAATTTTCTGCACCAAGTGAACATATTTGTGTGTGGCGCTGAGTAGTTAGTCCTACCTGACGACAAGGGCATGGAGTATTTGTCCGAGTGGCGTCTGCGCATGGCTCCCATGCTGGGGACGTTTGCTCCCCCCAGTACTGATGGCACCTGGGGCATGGCGGCCATGGGCGTGATGGGGGCCGTCGGCGTGGTGGGGGTCTGAGGTAAGTTGGGGGGCGATGCTGAGGGCAGGTTCTTAGACATGGTGACGCTGGACACCAAGTTGAGCTGCACGGGGGAAAAAAATAGAAAAGAAAAATGTGATGTCACAGAGTGAGAAAGAGAGAGCCAAAAGTGGGTACAAGGAGGAGGAGGAGGAGGAAGACGTTTTGCGGTTTCTCTGACAGAGCAGTGTCTGCACTCCTCCTCTCTAACACAGCTGTGTTTCCACTAACAAGGCTCATGGAGAGGAGCCAGCCCATCTCCACTAATTACAACCACCAAATTGTATCATAAGAATTCTAATTAAAGCACGCTGTTCAAGATTATCCAACGATCAGCACCCGTGTTATCCCGGCCCCATCTCTCTTTATCTCTCTATTTATCAAACCCTCCCTCTCTCACCCACTCCCTCGCTACCCAGCCCACTACAAACACTCATCGTTCTCATAAACTGAGGAAATGAGCCCCTAAAAACTCCGGCTGTTGCTGCGATCCTGCAAACAAGGATTATCCCGTTTCCACGAGGAAAACCCAGATCTTGACATAATGCCACTCTGTTGGGAAAAGGTGAACCTCTGAACGACCCAACTGTAAGAGATTTCTTCAGCTAATCTGAGCCATCTCAACAGAAAGTGCTTGTGGGCAAACTACAGATGATCATATTCAAGACCAATACTGCTGCTTTTAATGCAATGATTGTTGCACAAAGATATTACTCCTACGCCACTTAAACAGACCCGTTCTTTTAACATTAGCAATTCAAAATGACCATCTAATCCATTAAGACCAGATGTAACACATGCACAACGAACACCTAAACAATTACAATAAATGCCAATATTATGGTGAAGATAATAATACAAAAACAACAATAAAGAAAAACTGGGCACCCAAATGGTTTAGGTAAATTGTGAAACTAAACAATAAAGGTGAACGTTTATAAATGTGTCTGAGAACCTTTAGGTTTTCAAGCAATGTTTAGGATGTGGAACGTGTTTAGAACAAATCTTTGATTTGAGTGAGTTAATATCAGTGACAGGAATTTTCATCTGATTAAAAACTGGCTTCTTAATGGTTTCACAGACTTGGCTGGGCTCATTCCCACCAACTGCAAAAATTCCTGCGCCATTACTTTGATGTGAGGATTTAGAGAACAGTCTGTTGGTCCGGACATCCAGAAAACCACAAGGTCATTGCAAATTACAGATGCAAAAATGATTTGCTACGGATGAAAACTACATGGAAAGTTACATTTTCAAGTCTAACTTAAAATCAACATCACAGTTGGAGGTCATTATTACTCCAGAGCGATTTACAGTTACTGTATTCATAACGTGATGCCCCTAATTCAGTGTGACTTCCATTGGAAAAGTTAGAAAATAAAGTTCATGTTCTTTCTGAGGATGAGGCTGACAAGGCGAGTTAAAGGGATCTGCACGGACAGTTCTGGTCACTTCAGACATACATGCGCTCATGGATCTTTTCCTCCTCCTCCACTTCTTCACCATCAGGGGTGAGAGAGTGCTACTTACCTCTGGCTTGAGTGCCAACTATGCTTGCTAATCGTCCGGCTTTTCCACCACTTTTGCATTCGCTTCCCAAATCTCATGTGAGGGGCTCTAACCGACTGGAAAATTCCTAACTGACCTTTTAGTCTCCGCGCTAATTTAGTTGGAATGGTAATGACATCGTTACATATTCAAACCAAATTGCCTTAATTGTGAGTCTACAAGTGGAATGCATCCGTAGCAAGGAGGCTGAATTAAAAGCGACTTGAAAGATGGAAGGCCGTGTGGGGCTGAAGGCGCTCAGAGATGGAGGGGCAAGCCTGAGGAGAAGGTATCTGCGGTCATTTGCGGCGTGTCTTGATAAACACGATAAAATGTCAAGTTTGAGACACTTGGTTAGAGGATTTAATGATAATTATAAACCAACTTTGCCGTGATGAGCTGCTGCAGCCATGGACAAGTTAAGCACAGATAGCTGGGGCTACAGAAAGGTGAATCTACTGTACATCTGCTTACATCATGACGTTGCGTAATGTTTTAATTATAAAATGCTACCCTGCTGCTTACAACCGTTTCTTCACTGACGTCATCATGATCCTGCAAGCACCTTTTATTTAGAAAGCCACTCTTGAACGGAAGACATGCACACATGAGTGGCATTCACCCAAACAAATCTGTATTTTACCTCCCTCTAAAAAAAAAAAAAAAAAAGGGGTGGGGGGGGGTGCTTAAAACTGAAGTCTTAACAGTTCGTTTAGGAATTCTGTCTGAATTGCCCCCACTATCAAATGCAATTAGCAGCTCTTTCATGTGTGCTTTATGTAATGCAATACTTCATTAGCATCATTCATTCATATTCAGGCATGGATTATAGGCAGCAAATTCTTTATTGGACGAGAAGGAACCAAGCTGCTGGAGTTCTGAAGATTAAAAAAGAAAAAAAAAAAAATACGAAGAGGGAGAGAGGAAAAAGAGAGATTGAATAATGAAAAGGGAGTTTGATTCCTGATGGAATTATAGGATAATTATGCTATCTTGTGATTATCTACATTCTATGATGAGAAGTGATGAGAAAAATTATTCTGTTGAAAGTAGGCATTTAGTTAGCAGCAGAAAGACGCTAACAATGTTATGCTGTCTTATATTCCAAAATGTCTCAAATTTGTTGGGGGGGGGTGTTTGTAAAAATGTATAATCCTCATAAATTTCAAATGCTGGTTGGAATTAATGTATTTATAATCATTCAATCTAAAAGTAAAAGGCGAGAGAGAAGATCCAGAGTGACATCATTTTCCTTCTTCAATGACCCCTTTCACAATTTTGAGCTTTTTTTTTTTTTTTTCTTACACCAATTTCAGCTTCAGTGTGTGTATTCATGTCACCATCACACCATCTTCACCACAGAGCTGTCATTTTCAGCTGTTTGTTGTGAAAATGACATACCTTCTCCTCCCTCATCCCACTTCTGAGCGCTGATGCGGCCACTGAGCCAAACAGTCATCAGCAGCCAACAGGTTGTTTTGGCCATTATATCCATCACAAAGAAATGACCCTGCCGTTTCAGCCCGAGGACTCCGCCGTCTCTGCCATCTAATACACTTCTACGCTCCATTGTCCCCTCCAATAAGTGATAAGAAGTAGATGTAATTCTGCATTACAAATCCCACTCGCACAACTGCTGCAGTTAAACTGTTCATTTTCTTCTTATTCTTCTTCTTTTTTTTTGTGTTTACGATAGGCAGAGCAATATGCACTCACTGGTTTGGGAGATGTCTTGGGTTCTGAGGGCCGCATGTGCAAGTGGGTCATCATCGCCTGAAGACGCTCACGTTCTTTAGAAAGCTGTCAGGAGGGACGGAGAGGAGAGTGCATTAGGACAGATTAGAGAGCAAAGAAAGAAACAACTCTCGTGATGTATGGAGAACATGGAAACAGGGGAGAAGGATGGAGAAGGTGCACACAGGTCAGGCAAAACAAATGCCATTTCATCTTTTTGTCAATAGCAGAATTTAGGTCAGCGAGACTTTGACAGTAACAAGCTAGTTGAGCCATAAATTAGGCAGTCCTGAGTGTCTGCTCAAAGTCCTGTGGACGCAGTTAGGGGGATGGAGCGCAGCCAACAGCTGCCGAGAGGTGAAAGGGTCTTCCAAACAGGGTGTTGGGTGGCCCCGCCTCCCCAGTCCAGTTAGTGGCCCCAGCCGGAGCCCATCATCAATCTAATTCACATGGAATGACAGAGAATATGTGAAAGGCCGAAGCCCACCCTCCTCCACCCAAAAGAAAAAAGAAAAAAAAACACCACACACGAACGGAAAAGTAAGCAGGCATGCACACACAGACAGATACACACATCTGTGTGACTCGACAGAGCTGGGCCTCATTACCAGTGATGGCTCTCATTGAAAATGAGAGAAAGAGAAGGATGATGGGGTGAAGGAATAAAAGAAAATATGGAAAAGAAAGGAGAGAGGACACTCGGTGCAAATGCATCACTGTGAGTGGTCACGCTGTACAAATCAAGCTTTTAAAGCCTATCGCTACAAAGAAGAGCAAAACCTGACAAACTGAATAGATTTTCCCCCTCTGTTTTAAACAATATATTTTCTTTTCCGACTCCCTCCAGATTTTAGCCAGCTAAATACAAGCTGCTGAACAAAAAAAGTGAGTTAACAGAACAGGTGTGACAAGTGCTCAGCTTTGAGCGAGCCTCAAATAGAAAAAAAAAAGAAGGTTCCATTATCAGGTCTGCCACACATTTCTATACAGTACACACTGAGTTTTTAAAAGAACCCAGGCCATCTTTAATATTAAAATCTGTCTATCATGGAGAACCATGTCGCTCTTAGCCAACCAACACAATGTACTGAGGCCTTCAATCAGCTGAACATTTCCAGTTAAAAAGAAAAAAAAAAACACACAGACCTACTTGTTTTGTTTCTTAAGGAAGACGAGCGCTTGTCGGCAGTGCTGAGTAATAAATGTCGCTCAATCAGCGCTCTCATTATCTGGCCAGCATGACTTCTTAATAAGGTCACGCTCCACCTACTGAAAATAGTTCCCTCCTTTTGAGCTTTCTTCAGGTGCAAAGTGCAGTTAATTAACACAGCAGACTGGGAGAGATGCGCTCGCTATTAATTGGAAAGAATAAGAGGGAAAAAAAAAAAAGAAAGCAGAGAAAATAAAGCATAGGCTTAATTCAATTAAAACAGCCATAATGGCTTTCGTTGTAAGGCCTGAGGATTCTTTTGTTTAGTGGCTTTGTTGAATTCAGCAGGTCCTGCTTGTCTGGAAGTATTAAGCAGACCACAATGTAGCCCCTTTCCTACTTGCACAACTTTCAAAAATAAAGTTTGGACTTTATGTAACACATGCCAATGGTAGAGTAGAATCTATCAATACGTGTCATTTATTGCTTACTTGTATTTCAAGCTGCTGTACAACTTGCATCTGGACTCGACACTGCGCTGTGCTCCGATCATCGAGGGCATGTTCATTGTTTAGGTGCCTAGAGAGGGAGACAGAACGACAGATACACAGAGGGTTATTATAAACCAACTTTAAATGTGTCACAGCTAGAAGGAAAACTGCGAATTACATTCATTTTCACCACGATTCAAATTGTGCAAGATCATAATTACAGTATCGACTTCAAAAGTGTTTTGTTTTTTTTCCCTATGATAATATTTCTATATTAGGACAATTATCTATAGGATCCAGTTGGCAACCATTGTTTCACACTGAAATTAGGTAACATGACAGTGTGCGGTGCCGTGTTTAACATGACAATAGGCCTGCGCCGGTTTGGATGACTAACTTCAGTGCCACCCTGAGCGCTGCTTTCTTCTGAGGATAAAAGACTCTGGCCCAGCAGAATGCCTTTGTCGCCTTAATTTACTGAAAACAATACACATAATTTAACACCGGCAACATCTGACACAGAAAAGCAGCTCTTCATTCAAAGGTACATTATCCTGCAGCAGACATATTAAATATATCTGGCGTGTTCGCCTCATTAGAAGAAAAAGGCAGCCACACAGCCATAACAGTCAATGAGGGTTTGTGTCTTGATTGGATTTCATCTGTAGGATACAAAAGCTCCACCATTAAGATAGACCTTTATGCCTCGTGCAGCACACATTCGGAAGACACGTGTGCAAAAACAAATATGAGGCGAAAAGGGGTTCCTAAAGTGTTGTGATGCTGGGTAATGAGCCTCTATCTAAATAATCATTGGTGACAAACTCACAAAGCGAGCTTTGAGGAAGCATGCTTATGAAATGCCAGAGCTGCCACTTTATCTCCAGTAATTATAGGTTAGCTTGCAGACCCTTCAATGATCATTTACAGTGCTGTCTCCAGTGCATTAGAGGGAATACAAAATCTTTCCCTCAATGGCTTTCACTTTATCCAAGAACACACACACCAGCTTACATTATTGTGAACTTGCACAAACACTGATTAGCTAGCACAAGGAGGACACACAAGGATGCAAAAACACAAAATATACACACTCCCGCTACATATTATACTCTCTTTTGCACCCTTAACTTCTTGCTTATCTGCCGTGTGATGAACAAGACAACTCCATGAGCCTTCTTCTCTTGGACTGCCAATCAAAGATGGGCGGAGCAACTGTAATCACAATGTACCTCTCAATCAGACAGCGCACATTTAAAACCTTTCATCTGGTCCTTTGCTTAAGCTTCCGCAACCATTTCAGGTCTAATGTTCAGAAAATTCTCATTATAAATCAAGAATGAGGTAGCAGTAAAAAAAAAAAAAGGGGGGTGGGGGGTGGGTAGAGGGACAGATGAGGGGTAACAGCAGAGAGGGGAGGGACGAACTGGTGGATTTCTTCAGCCCTTTGCCTAATTGCTGTTTCAGAATGCGCATGCAAAAAGGGGAATTTCATTAATCATTTAATCATGTCCCTTGCAGGATGAGGGAACTAATGTTGCAAATACCCTTTTCATTTCACTGCCCATAATGCTATCTTATGCACTTGATGTATGGCGTGTGTCATGAATTACAGCTGCTTCAAAAGCAGAGTGCTGCTCGCTGTCCCTGAAGATACCTCATTACAAAAAAAAAAAAAAAAACAGGAGAAGAAGATGGTGGAAATCTTAATCAAGCTTGTCTCTCATCTGCAAGCAGCTTGTGTCTTACATTTTGTCAATGTGCATGTGTTTGCATGCCAGGACCCCCTCACAGTCCTGCAGAAAGTGTAAGCTTGTGACATTCAGCTTCACTCCTTGCCAGTTACCACGACCATTACAGGGAGATTACTATGTACATTTATGAAATATTCAAATCAAAGCATGTCCTACTGCGAACTCATAATGTCAAATGAGGACTGAAACAAACGAGGAAGGCCTTACCATTGTAATTTTATTTTCTCCTACACAATATCCTCTCCTGTATGTGTATTATTTATTTATTGATTCATTTTGCCGTTTTCATTACGCTTGTTTTTAACTTTACCGTCTCTCAGGCTTCTTCAGTTATAGCCAAATCTATGCTAATGTTCTGAAGGAGAAAATCACTTTGCAACAAAATGAAGCAGTCAGAGTGACCTAACCGCAGCATCCAGGTGTAACCAGTTAAACTTTGAGGTGGACCATATTTATCTCAATATCAGGCCTTGCTGGCTTCTGTTTATGTTTACTGTTATGATAAATTGATTTCTGCTGCTGGAGGAAGTACCCGATGAGATGAAGACCAGGTTAAACGGGGGAGGGGTTAGAGGATGTAGAAGGACAATGAAAGATGAAGCTAAGGTGGAGAAATCAAAGCAAATAAAACACAAGGCAAAATACAAAAAAGGATAAATAGAGAGTGAGGAAGGCGAGAGACAGAGCTTTTTTCAATCACAAAATCAAACTTTCTTCTCTTACAGGATAGAGCAGTTTCTCTTAAAGAGAACAAGATCTCCAGAGCTTTTCCCCACAGTTACAAATATGAATATGTATGGTCCATCAACGTCCACTAAAGGCCCAATAATAAATCTGCTCAACCCAGCATATACAGAGAAACACTTCTGCTAATTGTCTGTGTGTATTATCAGGGGCTCCAAAGGCCCCCGCTGAGAAAGTCAGGCCCTTAACTGTCTGCATTTTAAATACAAACATGATGCATATACACACAAGCATATTTACACACACATTCTCTGACACACTGTCTCCGTTTGGTGGTGGTGCCCTCCCTTTTAAAGGTCTTGTCACAGTGCAGCAGACACGTGGAAAGGTGGTGGAGAGCTTTGCTTTTCTGCAGGCTGGGGGCCTGTCTGAGTGCACGCCTGCCTTCACAGTGTGCATATGTGTACGTTACAGGGAGACAAAGACATTTGGCTGCTGCCTTGTGGGTTTAATTAGCGGCGGGTTACAGACACCAGCGTTCAGGTTAGCGGCTGAGCTTGCCATTTTAACATGGAACCTGCCTTGCTGCCAGTAATAAGGAGAGCAGAGTGGTGACAGAACGTGGAGGAGTTCAGGGTGTGTGTGTGTGTGTGTGTGTGGTGGAGACGAGAGGCCATGTATTTAACGGGGGTATATGAAGTGAAACGCCAACCTACAGGATATGTATATTCAAAAGATGAAACATCAAACTAAATAGGCAAAACCACTGCAGAAACAAATACATACTATTTAGGTGTGAGAAAGACGTTCAAAGGTACATAAATGTCCATACATCAAGTGCATTTTATTATTATTACTTACTTATTATTATTATTTTAACCAAAGGCTTCCCACAGCAACAATACTCGCAAAAAACCAAAAAACCATTTAACGTCTGTCATCTCATTTTTTAAAAATACAAATACACCCACAAACCATAACAGTCACCACTCAAGATACATTCCCGGCAATATTATTTCATTTTGAACTTCACAGAACTAATTCAGGGTGCCCTGCGGCTACCTTTTCCAGGTGAGAACACTTTAAAGCGTACTGAAGAGCTACTAAATGCTGATCTTGACAAGTTTCTTCATGCAACAAAACAACAGATGACTAAACGTGTCACTGCCGCTGAGCTGTGCTCCTGCAGCGAGCTGTGAGTTACCACCTTGACTCGGGTCTCCCTACCCACCCCAACAAACGACATCTAAACTGTCATCTAAATCTTGACACCCGCTTTATGTAACCCCGTTTAAACTGTGTCTGTGCAAGCGCGCACGTGCAAGTCGTATGTGTGTAGTCAACTGGCATCTCCGGAAACATGAAAGGACTCCCTCTGACACCTACAATCACTGCTCCGAGGCATGCCACCGAGCAGCCATCTTTGTTCTTATGACGAGACTGCCTTCTTTGTTGGTGTCTGTTTTCATGTGCTGGCTGGGTTACAGTAGGTGCAGGAGGGCGGGGGACTGAACCAAGGCGCTCTTCTGTTTTCTAGCAGCCAATGTTCTGGCAAGTATTCTTACAAAACTGTCTGCCAGCCTGTGTACTTTCAAGTTTGAAAATTCTCAGCTTGTCTTTACAAACCGTGCATCCTTTTGCAAAAGCTTACCAGCTTACCAGATTTACAGACAGGCGCATCTCTTTATACAGCGCATCTCTGGCCTTCAACTAAGTAGCCAGCTAAGCCACCAAGGCATAGTATCCATAGAGCACACAGACTCGTGTGTGTTTTTGTGTGAGCAGAGTGTACAGTGCAAAGGAGTAGGCTGATGCCTTCTTTAAGTAAGTGTGCTAAGGTGATAGGACACAATATCAGAAAACCTGCTAATCCGATGCAGCCTTGCTGAATCACACGCACCTCTGTGCCCAAGCTGCAAGACAAACTGTCCTACCTGGTCCAGAGTAGTCCAGTTAACACACAGCAAACTGGCTTTTCATAATTGTGACTGACAAAATTATAGCTGAGCAGATGATGCCTATGGATGTGCGAAGGCGCTCGACAACGCTGATATTGACACTGACGTGTTTGTGTCACTTACTCCACTGGGAATAAGCAAACACACTTGTCAGGCTTTAGCTGTAATATATATTCACGTCTGATTCATTTAAATCCACTGCTGTCACTTATGGCACCTTTAACTATGCTATATGCCTTGACAGCGTGTGAAAACAGGGCCTAATGTACTGCCTGGCTGTGTCTTTGAAAGACTAGTAAACACCATGTTTATTGGAGAGTCATTTCAATCCACAAACCCAGTTTAGCTTTTATTCACAAGCTGCTGCAGAATAGCAAAAGCCTGACCTAAATCTTGCAGTGCACCCCCCCGTGGGTGGACCAGTATGTTTTTCTTTGTTTTTTTTTTTACCTTTCTGCACTTTATTTCAGTCAATACTGGAGAAAAAAACGCAAAACTTTCAAAATAAGAAAAAAAAAAAATGTCCTGATTTCAAGAGTTTATGTGGATTCGCATGGACATTTACAGCCCATGAAAAACACTCACCAGATCGTTATTTCACAGTTAATTACAAATCTAATTAGAATATTCAAATTAAAGCTTTCCCTTTCTTTTCTTCTCTGTGTGAGAGAAGGGAGCCAGGGGAAGAAGGAGGGAGAGAGACTCAGTGAGTGGCAACGTGATAACCTGTAATCGGCAGTGCTGCAAACACCTTCTTCCTTTGATGTCCCCCCACTAACATCCTGGCAACAAAGCCGGCCAATTACAAATGAGCTAATTAACTAAATTGTTGATGGAGCATGAAGAGTTCATTTGCTCTGGCGCCTGCACCATGACAACAGTGAATGGGGGCTTTTGTTGTGGAGGTAAGTGTGCGGCCGTGCGGGTTGCCATTAGCTTTTGACGCTTTTTCACAAACCTATCAGGCCCCTCCAGCCATGGAGAGAAATTTGTTATGGATCAGAGTTGGTTTGAATTGCGCTTTGCAAGACTACAACACAGTCAACTGGCTGTCTAAAAGGTCAAAAGGTGCTCTATGAGGTCGGTAATATTTTCTTCGGCGGGGTACTGAATGAAGAGGATAACATTTATGTTTCACAGTTTTGCATCATCGTCACAAAACATGTTCTTACTTTAAAAACTGTCCAAAGTCCTCGCAGATATTCTCACAGCCGGGCCACTTGCACACACCATGACCATAAAGGGGGTGGGTTCCTCCATTTTCTTCATGTAGTGAACTAGAGGCAGACCACAAAGAGGAGAGGAAACATAAATGTGCAAATAAGAAACAAGAGACGAAGAGGGGAAGGGCAGTGTCACAAAACTGCTTGAAAAAATCTTCTGGGCTGGACAAGGTGAATGCATTTGGATGTTTTAAGTCACTACCAACTCAGAAACCTTGACTTAACACAACTTTGCCACTTTGCTTGGGGTCATCTTGGTGTGAAAAATTTTAATCCGGTGAGTCGTACAAATTTGCAGGGTAGCATGACTTCACAGACCCACATCAGAGCACAATTACCCAACTTCCCCACGTTGATCTCCACCCAGCTTCACATCAGGCTGAAATTGCTTTACCGCTGAAGTGGATTGTGCAAAGCTGTAACAGCAAATTAAAAAAAAAAAAAGCAATGGCCTGCAGATGAGGGGGTGGAGTCACGTGAAGTGTCTGACTCCACCCCTAAAACAAACTCAGAGGAACAGAACCATAAAGAAATGGTTAAAATAGAGCTTAGCAGAATCCTCTGTGTTATTGTGACCACAATATGTCACAAACATTTCATCAAGACCTCATAAGTCATTATATGTCCCTTTTAACACAAGTTTACATAATGATGCCACTTGAGCAGTGGGCTAATCAGCTACTCAACAACTTAAGATCAGATAACGCGCTTTAAACAGGAATTTGTGAAAACTAAGACGTGAGGAAGAGCTTGCCAGCGGTCACCATTCATTCTACATGCTAACTACATTAACTCAGACGCAGAGTAAGCTAATGCGTGAAGAATATACAGAAGGTTCAGCTAACATCCCCAACGGAAATATAGAATGAGTTGAAGCTTTGTCTACACCACAGTCACCATCACATCTTGCAAAGCCATTACGAGGGGTTGGGTGTGGTGGGGGGGAATGGAGGGGGGGCTGGAGGCTTTCAAGTAAACATTAAAAATCCAGACAGCCATATAATTTTCATCAGGAGATTAATACTCTGTGTAACTTATGTTCTTTGAGGACAAGGGGAGCAGGGGTGTTCTGGCGTTTTTCAAATGGCACCCAAATAAGTTACGACCCTGCCTAGACAGCACATCCTATTAAAGATGACAGTTTAACCTTTAGGCTTGGCACTGGTGTGTGTTAAAATGTGAGTGTGTTGTGCACTGTGTTGTGGCCGCTTATAGGTTATGCTTTGCATGCATGCGTGTGGTCGATGAAGCCATGCGTGCACGCCTGTGTTTAACAGAAGGGCTTTCCCCACATCGATCCGTGGCATGTTAGTAAGCAGTACTCCTGACAATACTCCTTGTTCGATCATTATGAGACACCACACACCCCTCAGGACACAGGCAGATAAAAAAAAGAGCCTTGTTTTCCTTCCTTCCTTCCATTCTCATTCACTCTCTACCTCTTTCTCTCTGTCTTCCCTCTAAAGATATCTTTTTCAAGCGTCCTTTTAGTGGTTCTGGAGAGATAGCATCTACTTTAAACCAATTACACAGCACTTCCACCTCCTGTGTGAGTCTCTACTAAACATCTACACAGACACACATATCTCCACCCTAAGTCCTTATTATAATATCGCCCAAGAAAAGCCTCTGAATAATGCATGGGCCAGATAGGCAGATATGTGTGAACAGACAAGTGTTTTGGTGGTGGGTGCATCTATAAAAGACGCCATCACAAGGATAAACATCCTGGAAACGCCACTCAAGGCATCATGTATTCTGTTTACATGACAAGCAAGCAAGGAAGGTAATTTTCAAAAGAGAAAAAGAGAGAGGAAGCACTAAATACTTAATGTACAAGAGGGTTACCTTGTCTTGTCTGCCACAGAGACATGTAGTAAGTGCGCCAGCCTGCGTTGCTTCCTCTTTTTGATATTGTGTGTGCAAGTTAAGTGCGTTCAATGGCATGCATGGTCTCCTGGGAGAACAATCTTTTATTTTTTTTCTTTAATACTATCCCAACATTAATAAACTATTGAATAAAAAAACAAAAAACAAAACATCCTGTTTTCCCTGGCGATGTGCTGCTACAATGACTCGAGGTAGCACAACAAGCCACCATGAAGGGTGGCAAGTGTGCTGCTGTAATATTCTAATGCTGAAGCAAAAAAGCAACTTGATGAAATTTGCAATTATTTTACCTCTCTCGCTCCCTTTCCCGCTCTCTTCTGTGGTTGAGAGCGGGCGACTGTCCGTTGGTAATGGAGTGGTGAGGGATGGGTGGTGATGCTTTGGCGGGATTGGAGGAGGAGGTAGTTGAAGAGGTGTTGTTTGTGGACAGATCTAAACCGCCACTGCCGCTTACGTTGGTCCCACTGCCAGTGCCGGTGTTGCTGTGTTTGATTCCATTTTCCTCCATGGCGTGACCACCACCGCCGGTCACATCCTTCCACAACTGCTGAAGCTCAGCGGGGCTCAAGCCACCTACATCAAGAGAAAAAGGGAGAAAAATGGGGTTACAGTACATTGTTCTCATAAGCCTGCATAAGTAAATTCAAACTCAAGGATCCTATAAAAGATGTCTTGACTCTGTCAACTTCATTCAACAGCTGGAGAAGTTCCAGACAGCTGCTTAATAGGCCTCGCTCTAACTGAGTGAATATGTCACTGTAAAGCTCCGGTTCAAGATTGAAATTGAAGTTCTTCTCTACTGACTTTAACTTTCTCACAGTTTATTTGCGTAGCTCTGTTTTTGATATGGAGGAAATATGAAACATTGATTGCAGTGAATGTGTGCATGCTCAATCTCTGAAAAGCTTGGTTTTCAATTTGATAACCAGTTTTGCATTATTCACTCCTGTGATTTTCTTTTTCTCTGTTTTCGCCATTTTGGTGGTAAACAACAAACACGGGGGTTTTATTTGGCTCAGGAGGACAAAATGGAGGCTGTTCTCCCTTTTTTCGCTCTCAGTTTGTCCTTTTATTCATTTCCTTGCCTTATCCCTGGTTCTCAGACACAGTAGTAAACAACAACAACGACAATAATCGCTGACAGAAGGAGAGGGCTGGGGAGCGGGGGAATAGAAACAAGAGATGGAAAACAACAAACACAAACAGAGGCTGAGCACAGAGACTGAGGTAGACAAAGAAAACCATAATCAGACAAAGAGAAAGAAAAGGAAGAGGACGAATAGACATCTAAAAAAGACATTAATGTGGACAGTTAAGGGCAAATTGAGAGGTAGAGGAGCATACCAATTAGGGGAAGGCACACAGAAATACTTAAAGATAACGCAACAGGGACACATGTGCATACTGATTAGAAACACAAAGATATGCTGGTATAAGAGGCAGAAGAGGAATATGAAGGGCAAGCTTAAAGACACAAGATGGAAACCTGAGAGCAGGAAGGGATACTGTGCAAAGTCCAAACAGTGACAAGCACATAACACTTGCAGACAAATCGCATTAAGTATGAGATTACAACTACAAGCCACGTGCTCACTATCAACACGGCAGCATTCCTGTTCCCTCTTTTTCCCACCACCTCTTGTCTGTTCCCTTCCTCTGCTTACCTGGTGGGGGCAGGGTCTGTCCGGGCAGGGCAGCTTGGCCTGGAGCGGGCCCTGGCAGCGAGAGCAGGCCCTGCCGCTGCATGTTGAGCAGGTGCTGCTGCTGCTGGAGCTGCTGCATCTGCAGGAGCTGCTGCTGGAAGACGAGCTGCTGGGCGGCCAGCTGCTGCTGCTGCTGCTGCTGCTGTTGCTGTTGCTATAGAGAGGAGGAGGAGGAAGAGAGGAGCAAGAGAGGAGCGCAGAAAAGTGGAGGGAGGGAAAATTACAGAGGAATTAACAGCTGAGAGGAGACGGAAGACAGGTCGTGTCTGTGGTGTGTGAGTGTTATCAGGATTCTGCACTCACTCACTTCTGCTATGACCTTAGCTACACCTATTCTGCATGCTCTGCCTCTCTATCTGCACTCACGTAGTCTTTCCTCTTGTTTTCTGGGCTGTACCACACTGTTGCAGCGCTCTCCTCTCTGTGTGCAAACACACAAACAAGCCAGCACTCCAGCCTGTCTGTGTATGTGGCTTGTGATTGCGATACTAAAGGCTCTGGTATAATCCTGCTTCCACACTCCACCACCACCCCTGATAGTTAATTGTCTCGCCTTCACTGGTAGTCTGTTACAGCTTATGTGGCCAGAGGGAACTTGCAGAATGAGACATTTAAACACAAACACACACATCCACATGTGCACACTCATACACTGAGCTGCCACACTTCCCCTCTCTCTCAGCTCTCCTTGCTGCCTCACTGGATTGTTTATCGCTGGTCCAGGCAGGCCATTGCGTAAGCATTGTACAAAACTACAATGCAAACATCAAGAATTAAAAAAACTTGACTTCACAAGTAAGAGAAAGTATATGAAGTGATGTCAGATACATTGAATTATGAAAACTCAGACTGTAATTGGCTGTTAGTGCACTGTCTGCCATTGAAAAAGGGAAGATGGACATATATTGTTTCAGCTCCACTGTTGATGTTTGAAGGTTTTTGTTCCCTTCTAACATAGGTCAATGCATGCAGCATGTCACACATGCTTGCATCACGGTGCACCTCGAAAAGTGTGGAGGTGGAGGAGCTGAGAATGAGGAGGGGACGGGTAAAACTTGTGACGAGCTCACTGGAAAACAGGCTGCATAATGGAGTGGCAAAGGGAGGCGGTTTTGCCCCCCACAACACTCCAACGTGCCTCAAGAGAAATAAGAGAGCAATTTCTATTCCATATTTGATGGCAAGGCCCCTGAAAAACTCTATTCACAAATCCAAACAGAAACAAAGCCGCCAGAGGTCAGTCGCGACTTCCTGTGGGGGCAGCATAATGGGCTGCTTGAGGAGAGACAGAAAAGTGCATTAGAGAGAAAAATAAAATGTGTGTGTTTATGTGATATGTTTTTTTTTTCTTTGCTGTTGTTGGATGTGGCCCTGCATTTCTCATGAGCTTCAGCCTCACCACTGTTACACAAATGTGCTTAGTTTTGCCGAGCTTGTCTCCTCTCTTCAGTTAGCAAAGAGGAACTCAGCAGAGCCACGTCTGTCAACCAGCTGCCTGTCACTGTCATTTATGAGTGGCGGGCATTGTTACTCTGGTGGTGGAGCATGTGTTTGTACATCCACAGGAACAGTTAATTAAAAAGCATGATGCAGGACTCTTTGTTTCTGGTCTGGTCTCTGCAAATAAACATGGCTTTATATTTCTATTGGCTGAGACAAGGGTATGATAGTCATGTTGTGTTGCCCATTTGGTGGCATATGCATAGTTTGTGGTTTACAAATCAGGAAAAAACTTTTTGGTGAACAAACTGAACCAAATCACATACTGAAACATCTCTGTTCACTTTAGAATCCAGCTCAGCTCAGTTGTAACAAGGCAGTGAGCAGAGACTGGTCAAGACTGGACAGATGTACTTCTTTCTCTGCAAACACATGACTTGTGAATCAGTATCTCCGTGCATCCTAATCTAATGGCTAATGTGGTACAAAATACATCACTAGCATGCTTTATTCTGGTTTCCTGTTGTTTTAACAGACTCTCTCAGTTACCATAAAATCAAACTGTAAGGGTTGGCCCGTAATACAAGTAAGCGGAGAGTCTTGTTGGTATATCATACATACTCAAATGGCATGCAAATGAACACGCTAACAGCCATAAGTGATCATGAGTGATTCAACCCTCACAAGGCGCTAAGCCCTAACAATAACTGCCCCTGCATCTGCCTCAGCCAGAGGTCATTGTGACCTCTGCCCTCAATGCCTCACAAAGGTTAAACAGCCAGACTCAGACTCAATAAGTCCAAGAGAAATGCCCAACTGTCTAGTTAAAAAGACTTGAAACCATTTCAAACTGAGGTTCATCTTCAACATCATGTGGGCAAAATGTCTGGCGTGATCATCAAAGTGACTGCACAGGTGGAAGACGAGAATCATGAGCGAACCGTTCAGCCATGCAGTTGTAGCTCTGATCACATCCTGAAGCATTTGGTTTATGAATTCTTTAAATTAATCTTTTCAATGAACTCCCCCTGGCTGTGCCCATCACCGGGCACGAGCAGCACGAAGGGAGCAAGCGAGTAAACGCTGGGAGAGAAAGCAAAAGGTAACTGGAGTTCATCTTTCATATCTGTAACTGTTAATGACAGGTGTAAGAGAAGCAAGCCTGTCATAAATATAGTTAATAGGAAGATCCATAAAATAAACTGGAGAGATACAGATTTGTAAAACCCTCCTTCTACCTCAACTCCTCTTCCAGCTCCATTTAGCTCTGGCCGCTCAGAAAAGTGAGGCCCAAATCAGGGGCTAGGTTGGCCATGAGTGGCTCTGTTAAGTGCTGGACATGACGATGGAAAACCAACAGGTCTGGTTCAGCCACAACACACTTGGCTTTGGCTTGATTGTGGGAAAGCTGCTAAATTGGTCTCTGGCTGTGTAAATCATGTGTAGTGTTGGGAGTACCTCTTTAGCCTGCTTGCTAGGATGCTGTTGCTGGAGAAGCTGCAGATGAAGCTGCTCCTGCTGTTTCTTATAAAACTCCTGCAGGTGTTGCTGGTGACACAGACAGAAACACACGGGCAAAGGGTGAAGATGAGTGAATATATATTAGACAACGCCATCCACCATAAATCATCCTGAGGTATTTATAGACAATGCAGCACACTGTGACATCTCTTCAAAAGTTAGAAGTTACACAATTCAGACAGAGAGCCATTTTGGGGATGTTTAACTCTAAATTATTTACATGCAAAGATCCTCAAAGATCAACAGTTGTAATTAACTTAAAATTGTTGATAACTTCTCTTCTGCATTTGGCATTTATAGCTTTGATGCCGTTAACACTTCTCTTTGTTTAGACTTTTATTAGACCCGGTGTTATGAAGGGACAACAATCCATCATATTAAACTGTGGATTTGACAGTGAGAGTGTACAAGCTTCCTTTGGAGAGACTGAAATAAACAGAACAAACTGTTTTACAATTAAGCTCACAATAGCGAGCTACTTCCATGAACACATGGTACAGGTAGCTATTTAAACTTTCATTTCAGTTTTGTTTCAAGTCTTCTTTGGGTGGCTGTTTGACCTGAGACAGAAGTCCATGACCCATGGCTCTTTAAATGCATGATCTGGTTCTGAGAGAACTGCTCCACATGATTTAACAGACAGTGATGTTAAAAAATGAATGGGAGCCCAAGGAGCAACTGAAACATGTTTGAAGCTCCTGCTGCAGTTACACAAACTAAATAAATTTAATTTAGTTTAACCGTGATCGGTGTTGATTAAGATTTAGGACCGGAGTCCTTTGGAAGATGATTAACTTTTCAATTCCAAATCCAACCAAATTAACAACATAATTGTGTAATACAACTACGCAAATTTAAAATGTTGAGCTGAGTTAAATGCAAGATAAGAGCCATTACTTCCTGTAAAAAGGTTGTGTTACGGCATGGGATTGTACTTAAATGAAATTTCAAGCCGGCTCGCAATTAATGAAGAAAATCAGAATGACTGACATTCTTAATTAATCTATTCTCTTTTCCTTAATCAAATCTATGAATGAGAAATCATTTCAACTCTGACATAAGACTGCACCACATGTGTGCTTTTTCAAGTTGGCTCCACATGTTACATCATCCATTACCTATCATTCAGTTTCTGGTGTTCAGGTGTGCCCTACTCTCTCAGTCCCTGATGGATGCTTGTCAGAGAATTGAACCAGCAACACACCAGAGACAGTTAATTAGAGGTGACATGAACAAGTGCATCAATTTCAGATTTCTCTTGGTATGCATGTCAAGGACATTGTGGTATGCTGGTATGAGTGACTGGGGGCCCTGAAACATGGCCACAGGAATAAAGCAGGGCTGCGGGGAAGTTAACGTGTGCATATTTGTGTGTGATAACACACACCTGTCATTAACGGCAAACAAAATTGCTTCGACTTTTCAAATCAACATGTAGGGAGGTAATAAATTTTGGATTTGAACGCAATAAGCATCCGCTTCCAGTTCAATATGTTTGTTTAGATGGTTGGTAAATGTGTATACTTCAAAGTGCCTCACTGAGCATGTGCGTCACTTAGCCTTTGCACACATCTACAGATGATGAGCTGGCTGCCGATGGGGCATGCCTTTCATTTAGGTGTGTTTGCAAGCACTACGGCATTTGTGTCAATATGTTTATAACATCTGACTGCGAGTGTGCGTACCTGCTGCAACATTACAGCCTGCTGTTGCTGGAGGAGGGCCTGGAGCTGTTGGGGGGAGAGCACCTGCTGCTGGAGGATCTGCTGCATCTGTTGTGGTGTGATCACCTGGGGACTCATCATGGCCACTGACACTGGAACCTGGACATGGATGTTGAGTAAAAAAAACAAAAAGGGGGGGGGGGGCGAAGATGGCGAGAAAAGAGTAAATATTGAGATAAACAGAGAGATGGAAGTTCAGGAGTAAAAAATATATAAGAATAGAGCACTGGAAAAAATGCATCAGGCGAAGGGTTATGGATCTTCAGGGAATGTGGTAATTGGTGGTTTTAGAGTTAGGGAGAGCAGGACTCGCATGGCCGTGATGTCAGGCTGCCTAGAGGAGATACTGAAGGACAGATGGGTGCTGTGCCTTTGTGTTGCTCATCTTATTTTCCTGCCTTCATCCCGTAGGGAAAAGCAGGGGATTTAAATAGACATAGACCTTAATTAGTAGGACCCTTGAACTCCCCTACTTTAGCATGCCTATCAGTACTGTTATTGTAAAACAGCATGAACATGCACAGCTTGAAATTTTATTAACATTGCAGTAAAGGTGGACACATGATGTGGGGAGCCATGGCTAGGAGTTCTGGGTTCATCCACAGGATTCTTCCCTTCCTTTCCCCCTTTTCCTTTCTCACAAAAGCAAGCCCAAATCCCACATGTTGTCTAGGCTTTGTCTGTATGTTATTTTGAAAGATTTGTCATTTTTAGGCGATCAACATCAAAATATACACTGCGAAGCGATGGCAGAAGAGCTTCACCAAAACAACACAGATGCATATTTTTGTATCTCTTCCAAATTCTTTTAAGACTGGAGAACATGCGACTTCTGAGGCAGCAGATCAATAGAAAAACAATACGTGTCTTTACAGTCTTTGATTGCACGCACACATTCCAACAGGGGAGCGCAGGCTAACAGTTTATTGGGAAGTTTCAGCTGCTCATGGCTGCTTAAAAATTGAAAGACTTGTGGAGAAACAATAACATCTTTTTTTGTTTACTCTTCAGGAAATAAAAATCGAAATGGGTAAATGATTTAGTATCCAATTCATGGCAGAGAAAATTGTTCAACAGTTCATGCTTTTTGACTTAAAGATGAAATATTATGATTTTTTTTTTTTCTTCCAAGAGCTGATACAATTTCCTGAGGTCTTCATGAAATGTCTGACATACTTTCCTCATAATACAACAGGAATAAAAGACAAAAGGTTCCTTTTTAACCAAGTCTTTACAGCTTTGTACACAATGACCGCTTTCAGGAGGCGGAGTCAGACATTCAACTCCATCCCTCTCGTACCTCCCTGTTTAAATAAGGCGAAAGCAAATACAGGATAATGCAAAGATAAAAATGCTTCGTCTGTTGTCTTGCACTTTGATGCCACAGTACGCTTCACATCTGAGAGGCTTGCTGAGGTAAAAAATCAGCAGACCAAGGTCACCCCATAACTAAGTGAAAAGGTGGTGTTAGGTTTAAATCGATATCCATTTAAGATACCTAAACATGTGCCTACAAACAGAAGAAGTCATTCCTCCTATAGCACGCCCTTTAAAATGACACAAACTTGACCATTCTCAAAGAAGTGGCTTCTTTTTTGTCTACAGAACATTTAAAATGTAATATTACCAACTTAAGCGCACATTAGTTTGATTGTTTTTAACATTTTCAGGCCTGGATGCTCCATCTCATCAACAAATATTTTAAACAGACAACCTCATACAGACTAACACAGTTGAGTCATTAACATGTAGTAACACCTTCACTGATTTTAATTGCAGTGGTGTTTGGCATAGTGCTGCCATGACAGTCGCTAGCCTACATAGCGTGTCAAGGGGGCCAATAAGACATCCCTGTCCTCATCGCCAGCTAATCAAGCTGGCTTGATTACTTTCCATGCATGTCTCTCCTTCCTTCCTCTTTCTCTCTCTCTCTGTCAGGCCTTGACACGTCCTTGTTTAGCTCTCCTCTCCTGAACGCCGCCACCGCCCCCCTCCACCAGCCCAGGTTTTTCCCCCCTCTTTGATTAGCCGAGACATTTGCATGGTCACTACACATTTTTCATTTTAGAAGTCATTATGCATTAGTGGCTCCTGATCGCCCGCCTTGACTAATCCTGATGAACTGAAAATCACAGCTGAAGGTCAACTTCCAGCCGGCCCCGCTGCACATTCATATTCATATTCAAACAAATCCTGCCTCCATTGTTCATTAGGGTCTTAGAGAGAAGGGACTCCATCTAAGGTGGAAAAGATGGAGGAGGAGGAGGAGGAGGAGGAGGTGGAAGATGCCGTGGTGGATCTCTTTTCTTCTCTGGACTCCTCTACGCAAGAGCACAAGAGAAATTGCATTCACAATAAGCAAGGTGCCGAACAAAAGCCGTCAAAAGTTGCAAATTAAACAGTCCGTGTGTAATTATGCAAATACTGTGCTTACACCTTCAGTGCTATTAACCCTTAAAGGTACATTTGTTCAGTAAGTAATTACCCCCGCAGTCACTCCTGGTTTTGTGTCAGATGCCTTTACAATGGGGCGAGGGCAGCAGAGAAACAACACAAGAGATGCGCTCATTTAGACTATTAATTGGGTGCTCGCTCAAAGATGCTTTGGTTCACAAAAAGGATGCAGGCGTTGACATGTGGGATTAAACACAAATGCATGCGCTGGCATATGTAAAGGAGAATTAAATATGAATTGTGCATCAAGCTTCATACAGTTTCTTCATTGTGTGGGTGGTGAAATATAGGCAATCAGTCTGGGTATTGAACAATGAACAATGTGGGATTACACCACACCAAATATAACCAAAGAGCAACTGAAATAAATAAATGAACAAATGAAAAAAGAAATACAGAAGCTCCTTAAAGAAAGTTGCACTTTCTTAACGGAGATATTATTTCATAACTGCTCGAAACAGGGGAAAAATTAGAGGAGAAAGTGAAAGAGAGAAAAGCCAAGAGGAAGAAGAACAGGGGAGAAAAGGCACTGGCCCAAAACCATTGTGAAGTGCAGCACAATGCTAATTCCAGCATTTAACTGCATGCTTTTCTGCTTGACGTATCAGAGGCTCCAAGATGAAAGCAGATAAGTAATTGCTCTCCTGGTTCTTATTCTTCACTGACAACCCATAAATTTAATTTTACACACACGTTCATTTACATTTTCGAGTATATGACATGATAATTGCAGGAATATAACACCTCCATTCTGCAGGATACTGCAGGAGGTTTTGATTGACGTGAGCGGTGAATTGAAAGGAACAGGGGGCTGAATTGCCTCTCCTTGAAATGATTTTGCCACGAAGGGATAAAATTAATGACCATTTAGTAGACGCTGGCATTGGCGTAAACATCAACGCACCATGAATAGACACTCTATCCTCGAAGAGGAGCTGAGATATTCCAATTGGGCTGTGCCTCTGTTTCTCTGTAATTCAAAAGAAATGGATGCATTTCCAGCACTTGGTGGACAAAAAAAAAAAAGTATTAATGGGATTTATTAAATTGTTTGAAATTAGCTGCAGCCGATGTAGCCACTGGGGGACTTAATAACTAAAAAGGTTAGTCTCTTGGTGTAAATGCTGCAAATATTAATGAAAAAGAGAGAATCTGGCAATTGACTTCTTAAAACGTCGTTGGATTGTAACCCCTACTTTAAAATAATTACAAAGAAACATACTTGTTTTAGACTGAGCACAATGTTTATTTATGTACGTTGTCTTAAAAAGAACAACGAGCTTAACCGACATGAACTTTTGCATTACGTGGTTTGACCTCAAAGTTGGAGAGCAAAACAGAGGACCTTTAAATTGGCTCTTGATGTAAAAACATTGTTGGGGCCCTCACCACTACAAGCACATCATTACGCCTCTCTTGTCTCTTTCTCTCAAATGCTTTGCAAAAGGTCAAACTCAGGCATTCCAGTCGGCCAAATGTGGCACCCAAGCCTCCCATTATATCTGATTTAACTGGCATTCTGGGATAAGATATGCTGCCCAGTGGAGAGATGACAACGCCAACTGTATTGATGAACGAACAAATGCACTTTGTGCAGTTACAACTACTTCACTGTGTAAAACTTTATCTTTTACAGCAGGAGATAAGCTGTATCAGAGTTCAAACTTAAACAATTAAGCGTAGCAGACTGGTGTTCCTTTCATTCAATTTTCTTCGATGGAAATCACTCAGTAGCAACCACAAACATTGTGGGGAGGTTATCGTTGACAGATGTTCCTGTAGCAAAGGACACACCGCTGAGCAATGCTGTGGAAACTGCTAAAGTAAATGCAGTGAGCAAATGAAGGCTTTCGCTGGCAATTATTGTGGACCGTTGGCAGAAGAGACTCACTGCTAATTAATCCACTGGTTTAATTTTACGCCCAGAAAAAGCGATTAAGAAATCCAGAGAAGAGAGGAGAAACTACCACACAATCGTGTCTTATACCCATCTCATCTCAATCTCCTCAGCATCCCAGTCGGGGCGCTGGACCGAAACTCAGACCCCCCTCGAAGGCCGTGGACTCCTGACCTTTCACCTCCCTCTTAGTTACACTGCTCACATATTAGCCGATAACTGCCAAACGTGGCTGGACCAGTAGTGACAGGTGGCACGCTCCACTTAGGGACCACCACTGCAACAGAGCAAGCTAACTGGCGAGCATTTGAACCGTAAGTATCTTGTATACAAGTGATGCATATGTGTTTTCTAAATATAATCACACCCGCATACAAGTGAATCACATTTTAATGCATGTTCAGAAGATCAATACTCTAGATTGTCAGGACTGAAGCTAAGTAGATTACTGGATGTTTTCCTAAATCAATTTCTGTTGCAGTTTGGCAGCAGTGCATGGGAAGCGCAATTTATCATAACATAAAGACCCATCATGTTAAAGCATCTAATAAAAAGCCTGAGGAGATCAGGACAGGCTTAACACAATTTCCATAATGATTCATCGCTACATGCAGAAACTTGGTGATTAAGCCTCTTGAAAATAGTTTACATCAGTGTCCCTGTGCGACAAAGCTTGTGCACGTTGTTTGTACTATTATCTGCGAGCAGTGTCACAACTTTATCACTAAACTGACACAATTCGCTCCCGACTGAGGTTTCCCTGCAGGTGTACGCAGTTCAAGAGTAAAAGGGAGAGTGAAAGGAAAGGAATTAAAAGGGAAAGTGTGGAGAGAGGAGAGATCTAAAACAGAAAGAAAGTGAGAGAGGGCGCATTTTCCTCTGATGTTGCAGGTAATATGGCCTCAACTGGATCAGCCTCTTCATCAGTGACACACAGTAAATTACAAGTGCTTCAAGCAGCTCAGTGAATTATAGTTCATCACTTGGAAAGGCTCTCCCCCCCTCACCACCGGGGCCTAGGCGTATCAGATCTGCCGGTTAGGATCCAATTAACACCCTGGCCAGAATCATCTGATTGCATGTGTAAGGGCTGGTATAACTCGTTTATTGCACCCATGTATCTTCTGTCACAAGGTAAATTTGTTGCTGCTACATCAAAGGTCTGAGCTACTTTTTTTTTTTTTTCCTTATCCCTCCCTCTCACTTTCTCTTGATCCCCCAAACTCAGATACCTTGCCTTGGGGTTGCATTTCAACTTCTTTTGCATCACAATGATGAACCCAGTCTGTCCTCGCAATTTAGCAATCTTGTCCTGTAGGTGTTGTAAATGCAAAGGGAAAAAAAAAAGGAGCAGGAGGGAGATGGGATGTAAAAAAAAAAAAAAAAATCTTGTTTTCTGGTTACAAAGCAGTAACCAAGGGTGTTTGACTTAAAATGTGCTGACATTTTTTTCTTTTTCTCTCTCTGAGTACACAGAAGTTTTCCTCATGAATAACATAATATTTTCCCCCACTCTTTTTTCCCATTCTCTGTGATAATTTTCCTCTATTTTCAGATCCAACCAGAGGGGATGCAGGAGAAAGATATATTCATAAATGTAAATGTGAACTAGCATCCTTTAGCCATGCATAGCGAAGTCAGCTAACCTATACTCAAACCTAGCGTCAAAGCCCTTTTGGCTGCATATCTGTGTCCCTGAATGTGTGTTCCGGATGAAAGCCAACAAGCAGGTGAGCGCAGACACGGAGATGATATTGGCTCACTGGCGAAATGTACAGATTTGACCTTTAAAAGTGTGACACTTCCTCAGATGGCCCAGTGCCCACAGCCAGTGTGACCGGCCTGGGCAGAAAGCTGCAAATATTCAGAGAACAAGTTTAAACCGACATCCCTCACGACGCATAAACCAACCGTTGCTTTGGGTGGAGAAAAAGTTGCATTCTATATGAACTGGATTTTAACCACAAAGAGGGGAAGTTAGGGGGAACATTCACACTTTCAAGCACCCATGGGTCATTCTGGGGCGTCATTTTGGCTTTTTAATGTGACACACAAAAGTGCTGGTTGTGATACAGTGGGTGCCCTTGGGTAGTGGGACTTGTCCAAAGATAGTTGGGTTTGTTTGGGTCATTTAAAGGAGACATATTATTCCGCCAAAAGCTGACAGTTACCTTAGGTCTTAATGAACATGTCTGCATCATCACACATAGAAAATACTAAAGAGATAAAGAAGAAAAGGCCCCTTTAGAAAGCAGCAAATTTAAGTGGGAGGGAGGGCGCGTGTCTTGATTTTCTATCCTCCACATGGTGTATATGATGAAAATTTGGATCAAAATAAGGACAGATAGTTCTACCCAAAGCTGTGTCTGTGACAACTCGGTGAATAACATATTTTTTGACTCAGACTGACAGAAACTAAGCAACAAGACTGTTACGTTGGAGTTTCTAGTTTGGAAGTGACTTCATACAACCAAATATTGACCTTTAAGCCGAGAAAAAGTTACTGTTTTTAATATGACCCCTCTAAATATACCTACCCACCAGAAAACCAAACTTTTAAGCCTGACCCTGCTGATTTCCTTATAATAAACAGAGAAAGCCTGCTCTTGCAATGCGTTAACAGTCACCCTGCATATGTTTGTGCATGAGTGCAGACTCTGTGAAGATGCATTATGTGCGTGTGAGTCCGAGCGAAACAACTGTCAGATTCGTAGGCCTCTGTAATCCTCCCCGCCTCTCCTTGTCCGCGTTTCTTTATTTGTATTTCAAATGTCAGTGTATAAATGCCTTTCAGAGGGGGGATATTGCCATAGAGAACAAGAGTGCGAGTGGAGAGAGGAGAGCAGAAAAAAGGAGCTGAGACGAGAGGGTGTTGTGTGCCTTGGGAGAGCCATGTAAGCAGCATGGTGGAGACAGGGGGATTTACAGGAAGAAATAGGTGTTTATTGAGTGCTCCCATGGGCTTACAGTGTAATAATAGACCTGTCACATTACGTAAATGTGGAGAAGCAGCTTGTGTGTGTGTGTGTGTGTTTGTATGTGTGCTTGTGGGGTTGTTGTTTTTCGCATTTTACATGTACGTGCATCTGAGTGCCAGAGCTGCCTGCCTGCGCTTCATCAACTTCTGAGAAACCGTGATGAGCCAGCGGATAGAATTAGTCAGGCGAGAGCCTTTAGCCGCTAATACGAGTAATTAAAACCGCAAGCTGAGGCACTTAGATGCTTGTGTACTAAATAATTTACACCACATGATCTATGGATCACTTCTCGCTTCTAAATACCCAAGACAGAGAACAAGAAGAGAGAAGACTGGCAGAGGATTTATCAGCATCTCTGCCATAAGCAGGATGTCATGGTAATGTTAATCCTTTTCCCACTTTCTACTGCACTAATCATACATGGGGATCAATCCCCGAGATTCCTCGGGTGGGAAACATGTAGCCTGATTGCCAGTGACTCTTATCTGGCTGTGAAGCTAATAAAATATTGCACTGTAGCGCCGACTGTGGTCTCATAATCCAGGTAAATAACACACCTTTATTGGGTAAACTCCCTCAAGACAAGAAACAAAAAGAGGAAAAAATGGTACTGAAAAAAGGTGTTTTAATCAAAGCAAAAGTTTCAAATCCTTTAAAGAAATTAATAAATAAAGTCTGATATTGGCACAATGGCGAATTAACTTTAAAATGTCACCTGAAATGAGGGGCAACAAGGGCATCTTGAACCAGATACATACGGTCTGTTGGTGCAACTGTGCACCAGGACAGTCAGAAGTGCCCCTCCTACAGGATGACACTGCAGGGTGACTTTTTGTAACAAGAGGTGAGGATGTTAATAAAAGCTGGATCAACAAATGGATTAGTTGTGAGCTGAGGACAGGCTGATCGGCAGGCCCCTCTGATTCATATTGATTCATATCGTCAACCAGGGCAAGGATGGAGTAAGCAAATGTAAATATTCAATATTTACCATCTCCTGGTGTTATTAGAGGAAGGGACCTGGACATGGGCTGACAGCTACCATGCGCCCACAAAGCTCTGATCCTGTATTGCTCCTCCGGCCATGCGCTGTACTGAGAGACTCTGCAGGCGTTTGTAAATCTAAGATCCCATTTGTTTCAATTCATTCGCATCGGCATGCAGATTCTCAAACAGAGGACCCCGGCAATAAGATATGTGGACAGCTTATGGTTAATTAACAGCTCTTTCACCACAGCTTTACAAATTAAAAGTATAAAATCAAAAGAACAAAAGCCCTTTTAAAGTATGTACAATTTAGATGTCATTGTGGGTGAATATACTGTTAATATTAACACTCTTGAGGAGTCTTGAGGTTGAATTATTTAAAGGAAAAGCATGACAGTCTTTGGCAACCTTATCTTTTTGCCAGTGCGTAATTAGATACACAGGGGTGCGACTCCAATTGAAGGTGTCGCCATTGTTAGACTCTGTGAAAATATCAACGGGTGAGGTTAACGCCAATTTCCCTGTCATTAATGAAATGCACAGAGCTCCTAATGAGGTAAACCACTGCTCCTTGATAGTACTTATTAGTTGAGTGGAGGGCACAAACTCCCACACTTCAATTTAAAACAGCTAAAAATAAACTAAATGAAAAAAAAAATTAATAAAAACATTGAACAGATGTTAAAGGGCCTTTGAAAATTTGAAACCAACTAACCGCCTTATTGGCGCAAGTGAGCTGAATGAAAAGATGCTGATGGTGTACGAAACATCTAAACACCAGTAAGGAAGACTACAGGACGGTCTGAGGATATGTGAGCATAAAACTGTTTGTGTGTGATCTTTTTCAAATCGCCAACAACAGAAATAGACAACTCTACAAATAAATAAAGTGAATTAGCGCTGAGAGTGGACAACGCATGCTGATAACCCAATCGTCAGGTAAAGTGTCTTTCAAATATTAACTAACCTGCAGTTTTTCTGGATAGTTTTATTTAAAATTATTTGTTATATTATTGTCCAGGCTGATGGACAACGTGCAACAGATCAACCGTGAGAATCATGGTCGGAGGTGCGCTTGTGGATGAAAGTTTGCTCGTTTTTGTTTTTTATTCCCTCGTGTGTCTACGTGATGCTTAGCTTTCTGGGGACTGGATCGTCCGGCTTTAAGATTCCAATGACAGGTCTGAGGATTGCGTTGGGAAATCAAACACACTTTGTGGAACAGAGGAAATCTTCTTTACGGAGGAGCATGTATTATGGATGGACTTAAGAGATTAGAGGGGGGAGCTGCTTTACCTGCAGTGGACGCTGCTTGTCCTGGCTCTTTGGAGATTTCAGGCCACTGCCTGGCTGCTGCAAGAGTAATTGTCTCGCTGCTTGTAGTGCCTGAGAAGAAGAAAGCACAATACAATAGAGAGAAGAGAAAGTGAAAGTAAACTATTAGATTTGCTGAAGCTGACATTGAAAATAATTCACATTTTCAAGAACAAAAGACATCTGCTCTGACTTAAAACCACATCTGTCATTACCTGGTTTCAATATGATGCTGTTAACACTATACTAACATGTTTTAGTCACAATTCATGACGCTGGCATCAAGAATAAATATCATTTGTCTAGAGCTAGAAGAAGAGGATGGAGGGGGTGGGGGAAAATAAGAAAAGAGTAGATTTGACCTGTCTAGTGTGTGCTCAACTGAAATATCCACTTCTCGCTGCAAATTACCACCACATTTGCATATTCATAATATCAATTTGAAGTACAGGCAGCACCATGTGAAGTGTCCCTGGGAGCTGTAATTAAAGTTGACAAAATCAACATCAGATTACATTTAGAATGAATTAACTAGTGGCCCAGGTTTTATACTTTGCATTAAGGGTGCTTATGTTCAGAGAAATGAACAGATTGGCAGAGAAAGAAAGACCTCTTCGTGCCAGATAAAAGGAGTTCACAGCTGTTTACATGTACCAAGATAAATCTGAAAAAAATTGCACAGGGAAAACTGTAAAATGTGCCATTAGCAAGGTTTGACACGTTTGCTACAATGCAATGAGATGGCAGGTCCCCTTTCTCCCAAACAAGCTCTAACTTCTGGCCTGTAGCTTCGCTCTGATTCTTAAAAGAGCTGCTTGGAAGAAAGTTGCAGAAAAATAAGTAAAAAAACAAAACCCACAATTGTTCCACACAAACAAACAACTCTGTTCAGGCCCAGAACCAGTTGCTTAAAAGGAAGAAGAAGTACAACAAACTGGTGCTTTTCAGTTTTATTGAAAAAAGGAAAGATGGGAAGGTGGGGAATGACACCTTCTCAGAAATCAGTGTTACTCATTTTATTCTGGTGCTTGCCAGTATCCATGACAACAGCTGCCTTGACAGGGCGTGCATATGGCGCAGCTCTACCAGCTGGTGGGAACAATGTTTGAACTAGTACATTGAGATCCTGTGCAAACAAGAGGAAAATACGGGAGGCAGAGAAAGGCAGTTAAAAAGAGAGAGAGAGAGAGAGCGAGAGAGAGAAGGAGAAGAGAAAAAGTTGCCATGTCTTAGCCCCTCGGGGAACTCAGCCACCCCTGATCAATTATGTAAAGACAGAACTGGAGGGGGGGTTGGTGGGGGCAGTCTGGCTGCTCAGGAGGAGCCAGGGCTTCTGATCCAAAGTAAACAAACACATTAAACTGGCACTGGGTTCTAACTGCATTGATCCGTCTCCCTTAGTAAGAGGAGCCCAGTTGCCGATGGTTTATATGTGTGTGTGTATGAGTGCATGTGTGTACAGTCACATCTGTAAACTGAGCCTTGGCCTTTCTTTGGAAAGCACACACCAGCACCTGCAGTGGGCAGGCACATTACAGCCCATAAAGTTTTGTTATTGGGTAACAACATGGCTGGGAAATCAAACGTGTTTGCTTCCTTTAACTGAACATAAAAGACAACACAAATTCCTTGAATGAAGCCAATCACTTTGCTAATGAAAACACAGCGCCCAATTAATCTCACCATGATTGGTGAATCAAAGTAATTATAAGGCTTATTGAGTCCTGCACACAGTAGTTAGGGGGAAGGCTGCTTGATGAGTGCAGCTTGAGGTAGCTGTCAAGGGGAAATCTTTATCCATGTGTGAATCAATAATGACGTGCTGTGTTACACCCAAAGTCGAGATATATTACACATGGTCAAGAGTGCAAAGAAAGAAATGTTTTTTAGCTGCACTTCTCATATCTGTGCCATGAAAATATCAAGGGAGGTGCACGCATGAGAGGTGGCACAGAGCAATCAACTACACCAGACTTATTAGAAAACAAGTGTGCTCAGGCTGAGTATGTCTCCAAACGCACCACAGACCTTATCCACGCAGGAAAAAGTTATCCACAACAGCTTGTCATGTCTGAAACTTATCTGTCACCTCGACTGTGGAGGTGGGGTTAGCCATTTTTCAGAGTCTGTGATGGTGTGAAAGGTAATGGAGGAATAAAAGTTCTGCCAGCTCACTTTCACTGGGCTCTGAGTATTCAGCCATTACAGGAGAAAGCACCAATTTGTGCCAGCCACTTCTAACTTCGCATAGATGGTGAGATAAAGCATATCTGAGAGCAGAAAATGCCAAGGAAAGTCATCAAAAGTTTGCTGAAGAGCTGCCAGAGCGGACAAAAACACAGATGAGTGCAGGCGCACTGCCTATTTAACCTGGGTTGCTATGCACGAAAAAATGACATCCCCAGTCTATTAATGCGCACATTGTATAAACAGCACAATGTGACACATTCTTCAGAATGAGAGAGCAAGCCAGACAGAGTGAAAGAGAAAAAGATCCAGGCCCCGCTATATAAATAACAAGGCACTCAGAGGCATATTTGATGTTGATATCCATCACTGAGGCTGGAAAAGAGAAAAAAAAAAAAAATAAGGGGAGGGAAAATAACACAGAACAACCAAGACTGCGACACAGGGATCCTTATGAAAATAAGATTCAGCCCAAATGGATCTGGTGTAATTGGTTTCAGATAGTGAGGTCAGGAGAAAGGCGATACCGGCAACTATTATGCGAAACGGACTGAGAAACAAGAATGTTTACACAGGCATTCCTCTCCAACATTAATAGCCATGCAGAGATCACTAGAGGGGGGTGAAAAGGAGAGAGTGAGAAGAGGTTGACAGAAAGAGGAAGAGAGAAAGAGAAGAAAGAAAACAGCACCCCTCACCTCCCACTATCTCTCCCTCCATACTCTCCTACATCCATGCACAACTGTTAGTTCTATACAGAAGGCGGTAATAAGCAACACCTATCACAATACACCTTTGTAAGGAGCATGCAAAGATCTTGAACAGGCATGAAGTACATTAGCGGGCCCTTCATCACTGGTCCAAACCATCGCAAATCTCCAGATTGAGTGTGATGGCACTGGTGGTGGGGGAAAGAAATATGCCATCCACCAGGAATGTCACTCTTTCAAATCCACATGGAGACTGTACGATACTCCACCATGACATTGAAATTGGATATATGTGACATTGTGTTTGGACAGCGCAGATCACATCCTTGCTCAAGGCACACTGGGAGTTGTTTTTATTAGGTGGATAAAGCTGATATTGGGATGACGACACAGGTGTGTAATAAGCTGCCTTCAACAGGTGCTTCTTCACAAAATTTCACTTTCTTCCCAGAAAGTAGCTGTAAACATGGCGTGTCAGTTGTTGATCAGCAAGAAATGGAGTTGCATCATGCCAGCACATCCTTTCTATGGTGTGCTGAACAGATGTTCTGTGTGTTTGTTGCAGGGAATAAATGGTTGCTGTTCAACACCAGGCTGTGGGCCAGAACAGCTCAAGTCGAGCTGACAGCTTTGACAAGTCTCACACACATGCACACACTGGATGTAGAAGCACACACGTACACAGTAAACACAGATACTGCATCGCCAAGTGTATCTGTCTTTGCTTCCTGGAAACAGAATAAGAATGCAGAGAGGATTAGAATGGAAACTGCAACTCTTTATCAATCTGGAAGCAGTCACATGCCATAGGAAAAAAAGGGCAAAAAACAGTTTAAGCTGAACAAACAAACATGACTGATTGTACTGAGGCCTGTTGGCAGGGAACACTGGAATGACACTCCAAACCAAAATATTTACACCCTAAGTTCTTATGTAAGAGGATTCAGGGCAGATGGATGGATGGATACAGATTTGGAGGGGCTGGCTTCAAAGGATAGACAAACAAGAAGAGAGGAGGGGTTGGATAAGATGGTCCGCACAATGTCAGAATGCAAAAGGGGGCTCTGAATTTCTGAAAACAAGGAAAGTTTGCCTTATGTAACACACACCTGACTTCAGCCAAGACTGCTGGGTCATATGGCCAAAAAATCTTTGAATGGAAATACAACACATATCGTATATATGCTCGTATTTTTTAACATATTAATATTTAGCACTAGAATACTTCAAGTACTCCAAGTGTCAGCACTTTACAATTACTTAAGTCTTCTATTTCTGCTCTCAGATTCTCTATGTAATCCAAACGTATTTCTAATTAACGTAAATTTACAAAGAAATAGTTACATATTATTAACCATCAGTAACTGGTAACATCATCTGATGAAGGACCACGAGCCATGTCTGTATTTTGATTTCAGTAACACACACACACACAAAAGAAAAAGATTGAAAAAGTTAGTTCCCATATGCCACACAGCCTGGCTGCTGCTGCTCTGAGGAAAATCAAGTGTTCATGCTTGTAGGGATCTAATGGCAATATGTTTCGTTTGCTCTATCTGTTGCTACTTTTAATGACAGCTTTTTCTTTCTTTAAAAAAAAAAAGTGTTTAAAAGCTGACAACACAGAGAAGTTGGAAGCAAGTCTACAGCTCACTTTCTTGTTACAAACAAACAAAAAGATGACAGAACACAGGGGCAGAGCTACGCCAAGAGTGAGTATAAAGACACACTTTCACATCTTGATAAGAGAAACAGATAGTGTCAGGTTACAATACAAGAACTGTTGAGCAAACGTGTAATCTCAATAAAACCTTAAAAAGTTACAAAAGAAATCTGTGGGGTTTTCAGCCAGTGCTTCCATGAGTAGGAGACACGAGGCAGGGAGAGAGGGAGATTTTGGAAAGTATGCAGAAGTAATGAGGATTTTAACGTATGGCTCGATATATCAACAGTCCGTGGAGAATCTGCTTAGACCTCAGGACAGAGGTAAAAAAAACATCCAGCAGAACAATGGGCCTCTGTGTCCCACTCTCCTACCTCTAGCTCTGTATTTTCAGCTACTTCAGCTCAATATGTCTTTACATACAAGTTCTTCAGCCAAAAATATAAATAAACTCTCCCTCTCCTTATGCTCATCTGGAAGCGTGGGCCTTTCTTATCTGTTTTGGAAGACAACCTTGCATTTTGATCACTTTGTTGTGTACCCCCTTTTCTGCTGAACTCTGAATTCAAGTTATTCTTTTCCCCTCTGTTTCCTCCCCCATGCGCTGCCTTCACTCATATCACAATATTCATTTCTTCCTCTCATCTTCTCATTCTCTTCACTCACTCCCACCTATCTCACCTCTTGTTTATTGATTCTCTAGATTAAGAATTCCTGAGGTGACGGATTGTAACACACAAGCATCAAATTATTTTGGGGTGTGCTTATTTGCCTTTCCCTTGCATCTATTTGGCCTGTGTCTGTAGACAATTATGCCTACCCAGTGCCAGACTCAGGTGCTAATAATGAAGGACAAATAGAATCGTATGTGTAAACTTCTCCCACTGATGAAAATTTATATTAACTTTCTACCACAGTAAACAGAGCTGCATAGCTACACCGTCCCCAGAGGACTGATGAAATGAATTTGCTCGCTCCTACCCCGAGAAGAAACCTAGTGTAAGGAGAGAAGAGCTCCATTGTGTAACCGAACATATATTTTTTTCTTTAACCCTAACAAAGACAAAACATGGGGCCGTTTTGTTGAGCGCCGTTCAGAATTGTGTGTTTATGTCTGAGTGCTAAAGAGTGGATACGCACCAATATGTATGTGTCTGGTGAGACACTGACGGGCCTTGCCATGAATAACGGAGAACGTGGCCTGTTCTCTTTCAGCAACACCCTGCCTTCTGCTGTCTTCTCCATGGATATTCAGTTCAAATATTTATCATGTAAAGCAAGAGAAAAAGTTGTTTTTCAAGCTTTTAATCCCTAAACGTATGTACAACGGTCACGACTTTGGTTTGAAATAAAAAAAAAGAAATAAACACACACACACACACACACACAAATTTTTGATGATTTCAGGTTTGACTGTATTCCTAAATCATCCACCTACAAAACTGTCAGGTTTGTCAGAGAGCAGATTCTCTTCAAAGGTCAGTGCTCTGTTTTTTCAGCTTTAAATAAAAGTGATCCAGATCTGGAAAAAAAGGGTCTTCCTTTGCAAAAAAACACTTTGACCGCAGTTCTGCTTTTTAGACTGTCTTTGTGTGTTTTTTAATTTCTTCATGACATAAAAACCCTACGAGTTGCTCTACGGGTCTCAGGTTTAACATGAGCTACATCACTGCTCAATAAAATGACCGTAGGACAGTTCAGGGAAGGTCTTTACCTCCTTTTGCTCCAAACTGTAACCCAACCACCACCACACCCCCGCCATGAAATCACTTAGACACAAGGTGGGAGGAAGATAAAGAAAGGTACTGTTTCAGACAGACAGTTAGGGATTCTCTTTGAAGTAAGGCTTTGTTTAACTTAAGATATACATACACAGAGTATCCAAAAGTTAAACAAAACTTTACCACAGACCCGCTTTGCTTCTGCTGGCTTCTGTCTCCTGCTGTGCCCCCTACATGTGACCCCTCGACTGTTCAGTTACAGGTGAATGGAGGTCACACAGCTGGATGAATTCCTGATATGAAAGATCAGAGTCAGGACAGCAACAGACAAAAGACTCTGGGCCCAGTGGAAAAAACTGGAGCTACTGGGGAAAAAGCAATACTTTTGCTCATAGGTAGTATATAGATTATCTGAAAGATTATGTATATTTGAGAAGTACTACACGTACTGCCAACAAGTGCTATTCTGAGAGCAGACCGGACATTTTTCTCATAAATTTTGGAAAAAGGCCAGGGGCAATGAGCAATCTGATCATAGCCCACTGAAAAAGACAAAGTTGTGCATCCCAGCACCAGTAGAGGCGGCTGAAAAATGTCTCCATTGGCACAATTCTGTGCATCATGTACTGTACATAAGACACACACACATGAAACCAAAAATCAAGGCTGCAGTAATGCCTTAAAGGTTATGTATCCATGCTGTAAGCTGTATGTATGCTCCTATACAGCAACTAGTAAAGACACATGGCACATGCAAACTGAAAGCCTACACAAACCAAGCGTATGGGAAAATCATCATTTTCTAAGTATAAATAAATCATAATAATAATAATAAAAGAGACTGATGTCATTAAGAACACCCACTGTTCTGGATGTAATTGTAGGTCGAGACAAGCAACTCGACCCTTTGTGCTGATTGAGTGCTCCTGTCTAAGAACCTGTCTTGGGGACTCCGCAGCTGCAGGTCAATAGTATCTGTCTGTCTCGTCCTGCAGAGCTCAGGTTAAGTGTTTAGTCTGAGTATCACTCTCTCCATGTGGTCGATGCCACAAAGAGAGACACAGAGAAAGAGGGAGACCTCAGATGCAGCAAACATCTCTTTCATTTGTAGGCAGCAAATAAACTGTCACACAGCGGTTTATATAATAAGATTTGTGGGTGGCTTGACATCGTCTATGACATCAATTATTATTCCCTCTCTTATTTGTCAGGTGAGGGGAGTCAGCTGAAACCAGTTTTTTCATCACGCCACTGAAGCAAACAGGGATAGACATTTAAAAGCATCACTCTGTTGGTAGCGTTTATGTGACTGCTTTGCTTTGCGGTTAGCCTGCGGTTCCCTCAGTGATCACTACTCTCCATTGAGGATGATAAATCCTTCAATAAATGCAAAACGTCCCCCTAAATATGAACTCAATAAACAGCCATTGCAACTAGTGGGTGGATCATAGTCACTCCCCTTCTCCCCTTTCAATATTTTCACTTATGTAACACTTATCTTTTTCTCTCTGCTCCTCCTTTTCTTTCGTTCATCCTCTCTGAAATGTTCCTTGGTGGTTGTCTTTTGAATATTCCAATTACAGTGATGCGTGTTTGACCTTTAAGTGAGCAGGGAAAGATATAGTTATCTACTTTCCACTCTGACACCCTTCTTCTGTCAATCAGCAGTAACCATCACTCCCCCGCTACTTGACTGAATTGTGTCTTGCGAGATGTGCATGTGCGTACGCACGTGGCTGTTTCCTGTGCAAAAGAAAAAAAAATTAAAAGGGGATGAAAGAAAGGAGCACAGACTCACACCAGGGTTAGGTCAGAGGAGAATCTGGTTTGAGAAATTAAAAAAAAAGATGTAAAAATGTATAAGATTTGAGCTGGAATAGCAAATAAACAAGACAGACAGCTAATAGAAAGAAAGATGTTAAAACACATTTTTCTCCTCAATCTGCAGCCATCCTGAAAGCGCCCCAGTTCCATAAACAAAGACTTTCCAACAGCAACCTATATCACGCTTCTAAGAACAAGCAAGCGTGAGCAGAATCATCCCTAGTTTCATTCTTGCACCCGCCCTTTTCCAAAAGGCTAATCTACATCTTTCATTGAATCAAGAATGGAAATTCACAAGAAATGCTTCTTTTTCAATTTCATGCTGAAGTAGCTCAAGTTAGTGGATGTAATTTCTCCTAACAAGAAAATTTATCACTCTGTCGCACACTTAGTCCGGCTATGTGGGGAAAAAGGGGCCTCGTTCCTGCTTTTTCTTTGCTGTCTTGGGTTTTGATAAATGTGCCAAAAAACATGATCACTCCCTACATACAAGGACGGGACAGTTTTAGTGGTTATCGAGAAATAAAAACCATGATTGAAAATCGCGTGAAAGATAAATTACATACAGTTTAAGACTCCGATACAGGTATAAGAAAATGATGTACGTACTAAGGCCTCAACTTCTAAGTCTAAATTATGGAACAGTACAAAGTCAAATAAAAGAAAAACATCCCCCAAAAATTGGATTTTTATGAGAAATTCTCTCCACGTAAATTTAAAACTTGTGCCAACAAAAACTGTATTTCTTTTTTCTTTTTTCTACTGTGACAGAAATTGTGGGGAAGACAAACGAAATCCATTTGAAGTTTTGTGCAAATTAAGATTATCAGGTTCACACTGAATTGGATGATGAAGTCCAAACAGGTGAAAAGGAATGCATGAAGAATAGTATCACAGAAACAATACCACGCATGGCTAAGCCTACCGGGCTAATGTATATTTATCATGTAAACCTTTGATAAATGCATATGCAGAAACAATCAAATCTCTCGGTTTCCATTGGAAGATTTTGCACTATAGACTCAAGCGTGAAACCAATATCAGCTTAGTGTCTACTCAAGCTTGAAGTACTGCGTCTAGCTCACAAAGCATGTTCTGCATATGCTCATGGGCGTCATTTTTATCAGGGTGGAACAAGCAGCTTTCCACTGCTATCGCTGATCAATTCGTGCAAGTTAAGTCCCCACTGTGGGTAAATAAGCAGTGGTTAAGTCTTGATGAAGAATGGCACCCTGTTTGAGCGGGAACACCGGCCGGAGAGAGGCGGGCCCGTCTATCTCCGCTCAAAGGGATGCTGAGTGTGACTTCCATCATTAACCTCAGGCTGGAGTACATTCTATTCTCTGTATCTGCCCAAAACAAATGTTCAGTTTAAAGTCCCAAAGGACTCCACTGGAAGAGGGTTTCTAGGCGTGTTTACTGTATTTCCTCACACTGACAAATAAAAATACATTATCTCAGACATTATAAAGTTCTAAATGATACAGATGGCAGTCCATCATTAAGGACCAGACCCTGAGTGATGCACGATAAAACCCAGAAGCTTCAGCTCTAAAGCCTGCAGTGAAGACAGCCAAAGCCAGCGCTAAGTGACATGTCAGTCAGTTTGTCTGCTTGAAGCGTTCAACTCCCCAAAGCCTGAGCTTATTTACTGCATTTATATGAAAAGCTGTGAAGAGGAGAGCACTGAGAGCCCAGCTGCCTCTCTTACATATGTATACAGTGTTTGGAGGCAATGTGCAAAGAGCATCTCCCCTTGCAGACTGGTAATGTTTGCAACGACAAACAACTTGGGAGCTGGCTAGAGTCATTTATACATTCAAAAATGGGTCAGGGATGAAGGTAATTGGAGCAGCGCCGGGTTTTAACAAGTGCAACAAATAAGAAATAAAAACTGTGATGATACCTGGAATCTGTTAGCAGAGATTCAGGGCGTATTAGCGAGAGAGCGCCAGTGACATTAGAGATGCTGCTTGCTCCTGCTAGTCATCATCTTCTTAACCAGATTTGAAGTGATTTTAATATTAGTTAGAGAAGAGGGGAGTACACACAACAAACCACCGGGCATGCGTTTCAGAGTCTGATTTGTTACTATTCATGACTAAAGCAGAGAGGAACTGTAATACTAGACATGCTTGTTAAATTCACAACACTCCAAAGCTGCCTTCTAGCAAATCCTGTCTTTTGCTTGTCAGCTTAAGACACCCCGCCATATGCATATGTAGGATTTTTAAGCTCTGTTAAATGGATAGCAGTGTCGTGGCCTATCAAGTGACTATAAGCCACTTGCTTCTTTTTTTTTTTTTTGTGGCTGGGGGGTAATGGGGTGGTGGTGTGGGGATTTATTGTGGAAGCAAGCAGCAGCAATGCATTACCTTGTATGCATCTCAAAGTATCTCCCCACACATGAGTGTTCTTCTTCATCCTCCTGTAAACTCCACATTAGATGAGAGCAGAGGCATTTACATGTAGGCATGTGTGACAGTAACGCTCCACCCCACTATATTAATGACTGTTTAAGCCGATGACAAGGGAGTGGCAACAAACAAAGACAGAATGCCTGTTTTCGATTGTGAGGCTACGAAAGATGATGCGTTATTCACCACCAAGTCAGTTTGCAAATAAATTATTGTGGAGGGTATTGAGCAGAAGAGATTCTCAAAGAATGCACTGTGCTTGTGCAATGTATGGCTTTATCTGTGCTTGTGTGAGTGGACGTATAGATCCAGTGCCATTTATTTCCCAGAGCTGGACCGGGCCAGTTAGGAAGGTGTAAAAGGAAATGAGTTGTGAAGTGGCCATTGATCCTGGCTAGCAGAAGGTAGGATGGAGACTGCTGGACTGTTGGCCACTGTATGTGCAACTCAATGACTGCCTCTTATTTACACAGAGGTGCTTAACCCTGGCCAGGTCATTTATCACTGGGCTACTGCACTACAAAGAAATAAAAGAGAATAAAAAGACCAAAAAGTGTCTAGTCAAACATAAAGACCGATCTAATCCGATGGATTTCAACTGGATTCTACTTAATGAAGTTACAATCCAACTAAAATTATAGATGCACTGAGTGATTGCCCAGTAAATGGAGTCATCCCATCAGCTCTCATTTATTTTTATTTTTTGGAGGGAGGGGCAGGCCTGAAAATGCATCAAATTAGGAAATAAGATGAAAATCCTTATTTTTTTCCTCCCACTGGTAAGCACATCATGATTACGCAGTTGCCAGGCAGCGTGTTATGAAAGTTTTTCCAATGCCAGTAAAGAGCTGCAGAGACAGAATTTTGCACATTTGCATTTTATACGTGACATGTTATGGATAAACTAGGATATTCTTTGGTGCAATGTGGTATTTTGTTTTGTGTATTTTTTTTTTCTACCTGTGCTGCATCCTACATGCAGAAACTCTTTGCAACTGTTTGAGGACAAAAATGCCCATAAGTGCTCATTTCCAGAAGATTTCACTGCATATCTCATCCTCTCCACACAATTCCTCCATCACTCTCTCTCCAACTCTTTTTTCCTCTTGATTCTTTCAAGCCTTGCAGCTTGACATTTCGCCATGCTCTCAGGGGATGCCTATGCGAAATGGAGTTACTGGGAAAGTGCCACTGTAAATTCCAGAAGGCCACATGTAATGTGTCTTAAACATAGATGGACAGCCCAGGTTTCAAGAATCTGAAAAATAAGAAGTTGGGGGAGGAGTGGAGGGGAGAGACAGAGAGAGCTGGTATCTAGATAGATAATAGAATAATACTGTGTTTTGTCTGGGGAAGGGTGGGCAAACAGTAGCTATGCTGTCATTCACATCCTATATCTTTAGTGTCATCACAACG
>JBAMYA010000016.1:2135399-2187432 GCA_037176975.1 Arrhamphus sclerolepis
AATAATGATAATAATAATAATGATGATGATAATGATAAAAATAATAATAAGAGAAAGAACAATAACAACAATAATATATTTGAAACAGGTAGTAATTAGCAGCATGCATGTAAAACTGAACCTTTGAGAAGGAAAAAGTGGGCATAGAATTTTCAGACAATAAATCACTGACTATTGGAAGACAAAGTATAATCAAAAGATTTAAGCTATCTTGAGTGTGTAAAGGGGTGCTGGGGACATTTTTGATTTCTGATCCCTCAGCTGGCACTGCATCAGGAAATGTCGTTCATTAATAGCTGATATAACCACATGGGCAAGAGACAAAAGACCTCTATGGAATATGTACGGACATGGAATCACATTTACAAAGGCCATAATATGTCTGATACACAAAGAAGACTTATGCTTCTTCCAAAGCTGGTGGTCAGATGAGCGAGTGTTTCAGTTCCTCCTGGATGAAATGGGGTGCTGTGTGTTCAAAGTCCAAAAGTCAGGCTCTCTGAAGGTATGGAGTTATATCAGTGTCCTTTCAAATATCATTTATATATGTGATGACAGAATTAATGGAGAAAAGCACAGACCAAAATATGCTGCCTTTAAAATCATATATTTTATCAGCACATCAACACAGTTGTCGCAAGATGTCAGACTCATTGTTTGACTTTTTGGATTACAGTACAAAATAATTTTATTTTTCTTAAAAAAAGAGAAAGAGAGAGACAACGAGAGAGAGAGAAACATGTTGATTTTTACAGACAGCCAGAGTGACCTTAGCCGATTTCAAACAAGGATTATGGTTTTACTTAGTTTAATTTTTTATGGAAGTTGCTCAAATGTCCAGTTTGAAAATACAACATGAAATTGTTTTGTTTTGTTTTCCTTCAGAATTTTCTATGGCTGTATTGAGTTTATTCCTTTATCAAAAGGCAGTATTGACATCACATCCCTTGTGTATTGTGACAGCTTCTATTTGGTCTTATTATTGATAATACAGATTTTTGTCATATATTTAATGTTACACACTTTTTTTCAGTCATTTAGGATTTAATGCAAAAGTTACATGAAATTTAAGATTGAAATTCTTCAAAATGTGTTCATGTTTTTAGTTTAGGAATTATGAGTGGTGTTTGTGAAATAGCCAATTCTTAGCACACATGTATGTCCCTCATGGGATTTTGTAAGCATTGTTTGAGGTTTATATGAACTTGTTTGCAGGGTTAAAGTAAGGTTTTTTTTTTTTAACTTGACAGCCTCATGCAGGTTTCTGTTTGAGTTAAATGTTTTTTGAACGACACGTTTAATAGACAACTGGACTGAAATCTCTTTTTTGTTTTGTCTTTTATTCTTACTTTTCATTCCTTTATTTTAATGGAAATTAAAAGGTATATATTCATTTATCTTGGTGGTCAGACACACACATATTTCCACATCACACAGTTCAGTCAAGTAGAGCAAACAGCAGTGGTCCATAATGTTAGATTGAGCGTTACATAAGCGCTTTGCAACTAAAAATAGAAATGCAGCAATTGTAAACAGGAGTCTAAACTGCTGGCTGCGAGTTTTCAAAAGAAACCTGGATGAACTCTAAATTAGAACAGCGTCTTGGACCCAAATGGTCCAGCAGCTGATCATGTGAGAGCCTGGAGGGCGAGTGCTCTGGGTGTGCAGCGCACGTGTGACTGAGTGTGAATCAAGTGAATGAATAGTGTGAGTTTAAAGATAACTGACTTGTGACCAAAAATAAAATAAAATAGAGAACAAATTAGAAAAAAAAAGAAAAAAGTGCCAGTGCTGGTTATTTAGCCAGCATTAGCCCTTCATAAAAGACTTTATTTGCCCCCTTTTTTTAATGTTCTTTGAAAATTGCTCATAAAATTTTCATTTATTTGTTTAATTTTTGCTCATTTTGTAAGACAGAGATTTGTTTTTTTTTATTCTTCACCTCTTTGTTACACAGATCATTTTCAACTCACACACACAAACAAAAGACACAGCACATCATCTCCACAAGCTTTTATTCACATATGTGCAACTTCACAACAAAACATCACAACAATACATTCTAATTACTGTTTATTTAAAACATATCTTGAAATGACTGTTTGAAAATCAACAAGTACTCATGATGTAAGATGTCACACTGTGCTCATTATGACTCAAAGCTGCAGTGGAAACTTTTTAGTAGCATCACTCAGGTAGGATCCTACATTATCTTCTTAAAGAAAGCAAGCGCACATATCTGAAAGATGATGTCCAACGATAATAACACCAAATGCATCAAATGAGTACCATCAATTCATGTTTTTAATATCTCTTTATTTATTATCTTATACATACTTTCTTAAAATGAAGTCCACACATTTTACAAGTAAAAAAAGATCATTAAAACAAAGAAAGAAAATGGAATGAGTCAAATTATCAAATCACTGTCAGATGTTTGTTTTTTGTTTGTTTGTTTGTTTTTGGATTTGTTTTTTTTTTAAACAAATACATAGTGAGTGAGTTTGTGTGAACATAAGTAATGGAAGTGTAAAACTAAAGATCACACAGACATATGAATCTTAACACAAGAATGCACATTCATGTGACTCAACATGTCCACAAAACACAAACGGAACACAAAATGGAAGCTTAATGATATTTTGACGCATTTGTTTTTAGAGCGTGGCTCTATGTGTGTATGGGATGTACTGCAATTCAGCATATGTAACTCTTTCTTAAATTGATTTGCTGTGTTTGGTTTGATTTGTTTGTAAATTAAGTGATCAACTGATGAAGTCTTGTGTGTAACGAAAATGCATATGAAGCGCACACGGCTTGAAGACATTCCACATGATTATAAGTGAGCACTGAAATCCAGTCATACATACACACACACACACACACACACACACACACACACACACACACACACACACACACATATATATATATATGTATGTATATGTATGTATAAGCCTCTAACATGTCAAGATGAAAAGGCATCTAAAGAATGCGAAAAGCAATAGACGCTTCATACATTCAGATTTCCTGTTCGGGATGAATCTGAAACCCATTTATGACAGTGATCTGCAATGTCTGAGGATCCCACAGCTCAAGCTCTGCCAAAGAGATTATCATTCCCAGAACTGGAGCTACACAGCTGAATGGTCGAGAGTCAAGCTCCAATGGCATTCAAAAGAGCACAACACCTGTATACGCTATGCAACGCCTGCTACCTAACAGGAATCCTGTCCATGCATTTACAAGTAGCAAAGAAAAAAACTTCCGTGCTGGATGAAAAATATAACACCAGCCATGAATTAGATAATAATAAAGGTTTAAGGGTGTAATCTCCAGAAGCTATTGAGATGTGGAACCATATGGTTCTTAGTGCTGGAAAGTGGACCTCACAGTCATCTTATTACTTGGTCCTGCTGACATAGTGGTTATCCATTCATGTCTAAAACACCACTCAACTACATAAAACTTACAATGAAAAAAAGAAAAAAAAAGAAAAAGAAAAAAGTCCTGATAAAATTAATTCAGGAAAATGGCATTCTAGCAAAGAATAATAAACTCATTACATGGAAAATTCAAACTCTCATCTTCTGCACACCGCGGCTAATTCAAACCTAATTTTTACTAGCCACTAATTTGAGGGCGAAGGGTGGGGGATAGGAATTACATCTGGAGGTAATTGAATGTGTGGAACTGAGCCCAGTGGAGGGTGTGATACCCCCCGCCTCCACAGAAAATAAAAAAAAAAAAAAGAGAAGGAGCAAGACAGACAAGACATACAAGACATAGAGGAGGAACTATTTAGATGAGTGGGACTTCCAGAGCACTGAAACAACACTTTCCACAAAAATGTTTTCATTGTGCTGTCACCAGACACAGGCGAGAGGATATAGGGGCTGTAGACACAGGCAGAGCGACAGACAGAAACACTGATAAATGAGAGTGGGAGGGAGACTTCTAGGAAATGTGGGACTTTGGATAAGGTGCAGACTTCTCCAGACAGCAGCACTGGCTCGGGATTTAGTAAATAGCCAAATATGTGGAATTGGAGGAAGGTTGGAGGAGGGGGGGTTAATTTTGACTCCACAGTTGTGCCCACTCAAAAGGCTCAGAGTTTATGAGGAAGTCTGCCTCTCAAGTGACCGGCTACATCTGGGCAGCCGAAGTGGGCTGCCTAATAAAAGCACACTTTTTTCAATGATCTGCAGTTTCAAAGCGGTGAGTAAAGGGTATCCAGCTGTATCAATTTCCCTGTATGGATGCTAGCTTAACAGCTATTTGCAGGGACGTATTCACGAGAACAACACGATTAGAAGTGGCTATGTTGGAAAGATATTTTTGTGACTACTCTGGGAGAAGTCCCATTACAAAATAGCAATAGAGAGTTAAAATAAAGTTTGACTCCCGGCAATCACTGCAGGAGGACATTAACATGTAAAGAAACCTGCCTTAGTCCCCCACACCAGAACCCCCTGCTTTTCACTTAAATCCTTCGCCATCCCTTCAACACTAAATGTGTTTCCCAAATGAAAATAAACGGAGTCCGACTGGTTTGAGGCAGTCGTACTCTGGAATATGAGATCAAATAAAGGCTTCCGTGAAGGCTGAATGGAGAAATGAAATGGCTTCTGAGAGGAGATGTACCAAGTAATAAAATTACTCCTTTATATCTTCCTAAACAGCATATGTTCCCCTGGACTGCGAGAGGGCTTCACTTTGGTCAAAGACAAGTATGCAAGTGGCAATTTTTTCCTTCAGGGAAGATTTCCCGATACACTTCTTGAAATGTGGTACACTGCAATTTTTTTTTTTTTTTGAAAACGAGAAACTATTTCAGCAACAAGTAAAGCGGAACTTTGGAAGTTTCACTTTGATGATGTGCTGCCAGCACACTGCCATTGAAAGGTATGTTCCATTAAATTGGAACAGCAAGATTCATGAGCCTATTGCTTTTCAATGAGTTCAAAATAGGCTGAAATTTTCAGCTGAACCCTTGTATTTTATGCTAACCCATGCAGGTTACTTAGAACTGACCGTGATGCCACTATTTTGAAAATGGTTTGCTGGTTCTGTATAAGCACCATCCTGTTTGACATTGGGAGAAATTTACAACAGATGTATGAGGCTAACTACTTAAAATTATGCAAATAATTTGTGTTCCTGAAAAGGTGGTCACAATAATATTCAGATGGACTTTTTCACCACAGCAGAAGGGCTATTTTAAAGGAAATTTGCAATAGGAAAGAATACATTATAATTCATTATAGAGTAGCTATTAAACCTTCAGTAAAAATGCTTTAGTACAAGGATTGCGCCACTTATCAGACCTACTCACTACTTTTAAAAGCTGTCCATGTTCAGTGCTCTGAGTGGCAATGAAGAGATGGCTGATGACTTTGAAAATAGGACTAGATGTACAATTTAGGGAGCTCACGGGCGTTTTTAAGACTCAAAGCTTGTAACTGCTCAAGAATCAAAGGAGGAAGAAAGATAGTAATTTGTGGAATGCAAAAATAAAATTAAAAAAAATATACAGTAAGTCATTAAAAAAAACAAAAAAAACAACCAGAAGAGTTGCTTGACTTGTACTGTCCTCAAAACAGATTAAAAAATCTAAATATGAAAAGTGTGCTGTAGCCTATTCACGTAATCACACACTTTTACAAAGAAACTATTCAATTTCCAACATTTTGTTTGAGACTATTCTTCTAATTTTTCTCTTTTTCTAGTCATTTGCAAAAACATCCTGAAAACAAACCAAATTCCTTTCTTCCAGATGCGCACGGATGTCACTATTTCAATTTGTTTTGTGCCGTTTAGGCATCTAATTAAGCAACTTAGATGAGGTTGATGATGTTTGTGCTGCAACTAAGAACTGACTTCTGCCATGAAAGTAATGTGGAACTTATTTGCTCACTGACAAACTGAAAGACTATTGTTTACAAACACATACAAGCAGAGATCAGACTCATTAGAGATCTCATTATATTACGCTCCAAAAATAGTAAGTGTATCCTCGGCTTACACATGTCAAGCTATCACCATGGTTGACTTACATGTTACAGCTTAGACACCCAATTATACTTGGACGCAATTTTCTTTTAGTGAGCTCAGGGAAACAAATAACTTTATCAACTTTCAAGTCCACTGATGTCTGTTTGAGAAGACAAATGGCAAGAGGCGATGTTAAAAATACCCATCAGGTGCCTGTGAGACATCTCCCTGCACATCCATCTCCAAAACTCCCCAAACAAACAGCAGGCTCCACTTCAAATACATAGCAGGACTATTAGGTAATCTTCTCTTTTGTTCACTCTCTCTCAGCCTCAGTGACTAACCTCAATCTCTCCCTGTTCCACCCCCTGCCTTCAAGCTGACACAAGTATAAGAGTTCACCAAAATTAATGACTAGGAAATATACATATACCACTGCACACAAGTTGTATTACAGTTGTTTCAAAAGCAAAAAGAGAAGCGCAGGGCAGCGGCACAAGGGCTCTTTGTTTTGGGATGGGACAAATCTGAGGTTTCCTTTTGGATATTCAATATCCTGCAAGGTACCAAACAGAGCCACAGAGGTCTAGTGTCTGAGTTTTCGTGCAGGGGAGGCGTTCAGGGAGTTGCTACGTTTGTCTGTGAATTGTTGCATGCTCCTTAGTAAATTGCCGTGTGGCTTGCATGAGTCTCTTCCAACAAAGGCTGGGAAATCAATCAATCTGCAAAGAAATACCTCTTATGCCAGATGTGGCACTTGGAAGAAAAAAAAGAGTTAAAAAGGCTTAGTGGTATTAGAGACTCTAAGGGTCCAAACAATATAAAACCAAAGTGAAATGAAATATTTATTACAGAATCAAACTGTCAAAATGCTACTTAGTCCTCTTTGAATTTCTGCTTGTTATTTAAGGTGGCTTCTTGAATGCGTAGCATGTCAAATCTCTGAGTATGTAAACGTCTCACTCTGAAATATATCTCCACTATTTACTTTACAAGTTGCCAAGGAGAATGAAAGACAAATGTTTCATTAGCAGGTGACTTTTTTTTTTGTTTCTTTTACAAGCCTCCAGTAGTTCCGTTCCTTGACACATATACACCCACTCTTGCATACACTGAGCATAATTATAAATGCAAGACTTGCTATAGGGAGCTGAACTTTTCACACCTTTCAAAGCCACAAAATTGGATGGTTTTAGTGGTTGTGCAGCTGCCGCTCCGCACTAATGCAAGACGGTGTCATATGAAAAATATTCCTCTCCCCAAACCACAGGGCTGGTCATTAATGAAACACAGGCCGTGCAGTGAGGTCATACAGAGTCTAGATTTCAGCAGCCACACTTAAAAACCGCTCAGAGAGAATAGAGAAACATGAACACAAATCAGATTCCAGCTCCAAGGACGGGAAAAATAAATAAATAGAGAAAGGCACTGGCCCCTCTCACATTTTTTCCCCCAGCGCTCTGCAAACAACCGTCAACTGCAGCTCAGAAACAGCTCACAATGAGAGCAGACTAAACAATCTGGTCCCGGCCAAGGAAAATGCTAAGCAACTCTGCACACAGGATGTCTCACCCTAATTGCCAACTATCAAATCTCACAATGGAGTCGATCCATTTGGCAAAATCTTAACAGCAAACTTGGCAGTACGCTTTTGCTTTTAAAAGTGTCAACTTCTGTGATGAGAAGGCAGGACAAATAAAGATGGGGAAATGCAGTTGTCTAGAATTTCATTTCTATCTCGGCTTTGCTTGGGGTTTGTTGAGCTTATAGGAAAACTAGCAATAATGTGCGCTGTGTGAAAAAAAATGACTTTTATTAGATAGAGGTGTTGCGGGTCTTGTAAACGAGTGATTAAAATTCTCAGTATTAAGATAAACAAGACTGAATAAGTCCCCAAAGACATGAACACTGAGGAAGGAGAGAGTAAAGGTGAGCTCAAGTCAGCAAGAAGGACTGACACACTGTTTTCCCAGATGGGGGGCATGGAAGCGTAACTGGAATCCTGGGACTGGTATAAGACATGGGGTTACCAGGGACTGGGCTCTAAACAGGAAAGTAATGGGACAGTCTCCACCATCCACATGTGGCACTGTATTTTCAAGCCCGTCCAAGCCACGCTCACAGAGACTTCAAACGGCCAAAATAGCAGCACATTCATGAAACAGAACAGAACAACTGGGAATTAAAGAAGGCAGAGAAAAAGGAAAACACACACATACACACACACACACACACACACAAAAGGTAGCAGACCTCGACAGCAGATGGTAAAATTAACATTTCAACAGTTCCTGCCTTTCATGTAGGTCTCGGCAGAACTTTTCCTATTTTGAAAACGAAAAAAAACTGTAAGAGGAGCTTGGGTTTTGGTAAGATATAGTGGTGCAGAAGGCATCTGGAAAAGGGGAAGAGGAATATTGGCTTATTGCTCCTGATGGTCCACCCCTATGAAAAATTAAATAGGTCTGTTTTGCAGGTTTTCCCTCTCCGGAGTGCCCTAAGCTGTGTTATGGAAACATCATCTTGGTAATTTATACGCCAAAGAACACCTGGTGATGAAAGAAAATAAACTATTCTTCCCTTGCTTTCTCTATTTAAACCCAACACTTTGACTTTGTGGTCTTTTCCTTTGATGTGTTTTTTTTTTCCTCTTTCTAATGTCCATCCATTTGGGTTATTTCGCAAGAAGTTGGCATCTATTGTAGAGTTAAGTTGTTCACAAAATGCTTGTCAGAATTCATTTTGAAGTCTTGATGTACACTTCAAAAAGGTGCTGTAAAGATGCTATCATGAAGAGACGAGAGGGCTGATGCATCCCTAATAAAGACCCAAACAATGGACAGCCTCTCTCATTTCCAACCCTGTCCAATGGAGCGTCTCAGTAGTAGCCATTAATTTGGACACAGTTCTGGCTAAATTACACATGTTCCACCTCTGTGACATTTTAAATGCAATTAAAAGCTGGTTATGGAAGTGTGCATGGACTTCCCTGTGATGAAGGGAAATCACTGACGTGATTAACATGCAAACGAGCTCACGCTGGCAGACTAGATTGGGGTTTGAAAACCTCAATTACTTTTGTGTGATTATCTATTTACCAGTACACAGATTTCCATTTCTCATCTCCAGCCGGGTTCCTCATGCACGAGCCGCAATTATACATGACACACCTTTATTTATGATGCCCACAATGCTCAAACATAAGCTCTAGTTATCTCTCTTTTTTTTCCTTCTTCTTAACTATGATGTATTATTTCTTTACATCCTGTTCATGAGGCTGGACCACCAGACCAACACTTCTTAATGCTGAACCATTTGTGAAGACTTAATATGATCTTCACATTGCCTCCACACTCCCCTACCCCCATCCCCCTGCACCTCCCTATTCCATCTATCCAACCCCTATTGAAACTCAGTTCTGTTCCCCTCTTTCAGAGAACACAAAAAGACCAATAGTCAGCCCCCCAAATTCAACCAAAAGTGTCACTCTGCAGACAATAAAAATGCTTTAAAAGTGTCTAAGTTCATCTGTTACAGGAGCGTTAAATGCAAAAGATCCACCAAATGAAGAGGTACTTGAGAAAAAAGTGAAGCTTGAAAAGAACTACAGAAATGCTTGTGTCATTTGTAACATACTTGGTTTACAAGAGGAATATACATACATATATATGTATATATATGTACACACACACACGCACACACTTTTTTAAAATACTGCAGCGCATGACTTTATTGTCAGTACTTCTGCCAGTCTCTTGGAGCTCAGGGACAGACAGAGAAAGGAAGACACACATATCTGTGGCACAGCTAGGCTTTTCACATTGTGCCCAGCATGCATAAAACATGCCCTGTTGCTTCAGCAGGAGCAAAAAGGAAAACAGTGCCATCAAGTGAAATTTCTGAGGATTCCTGAAGCACCTTGGCAGATAAAATCTATCACGTTATCAGAATGAAGGCAGCAGATTCTGGTCTCGTTTCAGCTAATATTTACTAACACATCCATGTTTTTTTTATTATCCTTATTATCATTACTGTTAATGTTACAAGTCGCCACTGTTTGGCACAAACTTGTTTAAAATTCCTTTACATTTGGATGCGTGTCAGTCTAAATAACTTTCAGGAGTCTAATCAATATCAGACCATGTAAAGCTGCAAAATTCCAGGAATTTTCAAAACTTTCTATGAGAATTGAGAGAAATACGTGTGAATTTATGGAAATATATTGTAATAAATGGGACTATATGGGAAGTAATAAAAATATTTTTTGAATAATCTTGGTAAAAAGAAATGATTTCGTCCAAATTAGTTTCAATTTCTACCAGGTGATTCCTCTATTACATGCACAGATAAATCAAAAATCTTCCACAACACAACAGGACTTTGAAAGCCACACTTATTGAGCCCAAAGACTGTCCAAAGTCAGGTTTTGAAGATATTACTAAGGTAATAACGAACCTCATTTCTGACTCCTTATCTGTACATCGAGACTATTTCTATTCATTCCTTCAGCATCTGTTGTAAATTATCTTAAACATTTCAAAAAATATTCTAAGTATAACATATCTTTGTATGGCATTGCATTAGTGTTTTCCTAATCTTCTGCAGCACAATGCTACACATACCGATTAATTCCAAAATGGTATATTTCCATAATCTTCCAGCTTAACTTCCTGAGCAAAGTTTCTGGAAAGTTTCCAGAAATTTACCAGAGAATCTGTCGGCCCTTTGCAACTCTACACCCAAGAGTACCTTCATCTTCAGGAGGCAGATAAGACAAGGAATGAATTAGAATTATTTTCTGACTAAATGTCCAAAAAGCTGCTCAAATGGCTTCAAGAATGGTAATTACCATTTGAACCAAGTACCCAGACTTGGCTATGGCATTGATTTAAGGTTACAAAAGTGTAGGCTACGAAAAGAAATACATTTTAAAAAAAAATGAAGAATTAGATGAAACAAACTGAACGAGTGAAACTGGCGGTGATGGCCAGAGTCATAAGGGAGGGAGAATAAAAGAGAAAGAGAGAGGGAGAGCTTAGATAATAGTAGATAATGGACAATTAACTCAGGCTAGCAGTGCTTGCTGCTGTTAATAGCAGCTTCTGGAGCAGCAAGTCCCCGACCACCACTCAGCCATATTCACACTGGGAATACAAGCGATATCAAGCTGCAGGCTACTGGGCCTCAGAGGTGTACACGGTGTATTAGCAATCTGCACACTGCCTTCAAACAATGCTAGATAGCAAGTGTCCCAAAGTGCCAACGCAAGCACTCTGCTGATGGGATGTCTGTGGTGCCATAACCTTGTCCATTGTTTCATGTCCTTTCACCATCAAAATAAACCCAGAAGCTGTAAATCCCTTTTAAAAAGTGACATACTGCCGCCGCTGCGTGCAGACGGAGAAATTAGCATAATTAAACCTATATAAAAGCTAATTGCACAAATACGTGTGTGGATGTCACCACTGTGCATCACAGAGACAATGCATGTGTTCGTATGAGGGGCCTCAGAAGTGATTTAACTGCCCACCCAGCCCCCAGTCCCTTCAAGCTCCATCTAAATCTATTGATCTGTGAAACACAGGGACCCAGGGGAGGCAATTCACTTAATATCATACATCTAATGATGAGATGAATAACGATTATACCATTTGGTAATTAAACGTCTTACAAACCATTTAACTGACTGCGCGTCAGAAGGGGTCGCTGGAGGTCGTAGCGATTGTTTTTCATTTCTTGCACGACGCAAAAGCAAGAGACAAGGCTGGAGGTACAGCTGGGGATTGATGGTGATGGTAGAAAATGGTGGCACGCTCAATGGTGAAAACACCCTAACGATTGTTAGCTGCTATGGTGCTAATCTGCAATGCTGTCAAGACTCGAGGAAAACAACACAGCAGAGGTAAAGGATATGGAAGATGACAGCAAATAAAACTGCGCAGCCTTTACCACCAATGTTTGTTTTTGCCAATTTGCAAAATCTCATTAGCTTATCTGCGCTTGTAAGAAGCAACAAACAAAAGAAAAGTAAGAGGGTTTTGAGAGGTGACATGTAAATACATACAGGAACAAGGGCTAAAAGGAGTGTTTATGAGCAAACACTTTGCCTCTCTGAAAGCATTGTTCAGATCCACTCACAGGCGCATTGAACACATGATTTAAGAGCCAATTTACTGTCAACATTCACAACTGTAATCGCCTCTTACAGAATTAAATACAGTTTCCGAAAGGTTTCTGAGGTCGCACATCACACTCAAAAATGTCCAGACACTTTGTAGAAAGAGCCTGTCCTTTCTCCTCAGAGAGCTAACAATGCCTCTCTGCAGCTGGCTCCATCTCATTCGCTCAGCATTTACACTCAGAGGGATGTGTGTCGAGCTCCTGGCTCCTTATTGAATGATAGCTGGTAAACATTGTCATTCCAAAAGGAGACAGGATTAAAGCCTGCTTTGCCCATTGAAGGGAACAGTACGCAAAGAGAGAACAGGAACAATAGCCAAATGGAGGACACTATCACAAGGGTCCAATGTGTGCTGTGATGAATATGTGGGAGATTATAACCCATTCCATCATTTCCACAATGCAAAACTCTTTTTCTTCTTCGCCCGCTGACTATTCACTAAATAAATGAGAAAACTATCACCCGCGCAGAAATATATGACAAAAGGCAGAAGAGAGGGAGTCTGAGATTTGAATGACCTCTGTGCCTTTGACAATGCAGCCGCTGTCCGAACACATTCGGAGGCAACGGACTGAGGAAGACCTGCTAGAGTATTTATTGTTGAACACAATTGCAAATATATTACCATGTCACCTATACCACTTTACAGAATGGAACTACAGTGAATACAAGGGAGTTTTACATAATACCAGATGGAAATAGGACAGCAGGGTTTGTGTGATTTGTGACTTTACCACCATAATTCAGCTTTCCCATCCAACCAGTACGCTAACTAGCAGAGCTAATAAGTCCTTCTAACAAAAATGGTTTAAATAGAACTGGATGGTTTTGGAGGAAAAAAAAACAAAAACTTAACAGACCATGAGGATTACAAAGCTCAGAAAACGAGAATGAGAACTATCAATATGGTACCAGCGAAAGAAAGCTACATGGTCAAGTATGGCTTCAACAAAAAGATGAGCAAATAATGAATAAATTACCTTTGCATGATAATGTATATTAACATCTTACTTTTGGCTTTTTTTTTTAAAGTGTCTCCAGATCTTCCAGTCCAATTGTTTCTTTTCAAAAGAGCTCCTCAAAAAACATTAAACTTGTGAAATTCTTGAGCCACAGAAAATATTGCCCCAATCCAAGTCTCCTCAAACCTCAACATCGCTGATATCTTTTCAGCCTTCCAGTAGATGCATGTGTGTCTATTCGTGTGAGTGTAAATGTAAGTGAAAAAGCCTCTGCAAGGCTGCATGCACGCTCACGGGTGTGTGTCATCTGCAAAATTCCTGCAGGCTATTTCAGAGATTTCTCCCATGGCTGCCTAGTTTATTTACTTTATCTACCATATAATGCTTCAGTGAACATTAGCAACTTTGAGACACAAGTTTCAATCAGTCACTGAAAGGCGTTGCGTGCAATCTTGTGCAGTGCTTGGCCAGGTGCTGACAAAAAATGAACACCACCACCAAAGAGACAGCACAGCTTTAAACTTAAAAACTAGCAAAGAAGTCGTAAAATAATACTATATAAAAATGTTCAGGATGGAAAGCAAAAGAAGAGTAGAAAAGGAGAAAGAGTGAAGTAAGCCAGAAAAAATAAACTGTACTAGACAGCAGGGAGATGAACTGAGGGGAAAAGAGTGTTGGGTTTGAAAAATAAAAGAGAAAAGATAAATAAAAAGTGATATTGTTTTGAGAGCTAGGGAGAGGGGAACAAGACAGACAAAGGTAATAATAGAAAGAGACAAAAACAAAGTGGAAGAGAAAGCATGGGGTAGAACAAGAGAAAAGGAAAAAGCAGGGAGACGAGATCTTCTCCCTGGGTAGCGTGGAGCAAGTCTTGTCCAATAAACACAGGTGAGCAGCTCGACAGGCTGGGACCACCAAGCTGACTGACAGCTGAGAGTTCTCACTGACCGCCAGCTTTATGTTACATGACAAGAGAAGTGCAACTCAACTGACAAAGAGAACCTGCCTGAATACCACCCATACGTGTGTGTGCACGGCTGTTTAAAGCAGCCTCCACGCACCACGGCCACAAAGTTGCGAAGACACAACTATCCACTCTCACCCGCCCGGACAGGAGTAGAGCAATGCCACTCTCCTTCACAGGTGAGCAGAAGAAGGAAACACACTGCTGCTGCAGTTAGTTAGAGAGAGAAAGTGAGGAGTTGTTGGGTGGGGGGTGGCATGTATGCTGTGTGCCGACTGAATCTTTTCCACATGACGGGCCTCGGGCTGTTTTTGTCAACTGCACTCTTGAGCAGCAAGGAGTCAGGTAGTGTGACCACATGATTGCCCAAGAGGGGGAGAGATGGGGAAAGATGGGGAGAGAGAGAGAGAGAAATGAAGGGCAGAAAGTAGAGGGGTGGGGGGAGTGGGGGATCGAGGGACTGGAGACAGGGCCGATGCAACACGCATGATGAGGTGTAATCACAAACCCCATTCAGAGTGCAGTGGAGTTTGTCAACATACACACATTCACATTCCACTGTCTGTCAGCTCTTTGACCCAAATCGAGCATGCTGGGTGAGAGTGTGTTTTTCCACACACATGAATACTTTCTGCCCATTTTGCCTCCAACCAGGTAGCTGCACTGTCGAGGCTTGCGGTTTGTGGTGAAGAAGTTGGATTCCGCGCTCTTGTAGGATTTCGCTGCCACCGGTATCCCTTTTCAAGCTGCGATCAAATGATCATTATGAACAAAGGACTTGGCTTGTTGCCTCTGTAGTGAAAGCTCGTCTCAGTGGCTGTGACCACATAGTTTGGTTTGAAACTTTTACTTTAAGAGAGAGCAAAGGCATTTGAGACCTTTCCATAACATAGATCCTTATCTCATAGATAGGTACATGTTAATTTTGATTTAAAGAAAATAAAAACCAGTCTGCAAAATTGAAACTTTATTTGCAACTTATACACTGAAATTTTAGTTCAAAAAGAGATGTATTTTTAAAAAAAGCTAAATTCTGTCTAGCATGAGATAACATAATGTTTGCATTTTAAAAGATGTCACAGAGAACTAAGAATTCAGCACAAACTTGGCAACCTCGAGGTGTGTCTATACACTAACAAAGTAAGGAGACCCTCAGATAAACAGAATTCCTCAGTAGGTTCAATTACTGTTTATTTAGTTTAAGTCATCATGACGATATCCCTATAAAACACTGTACTGTGAAGGGCTAACATAAACTTCGGACTATGTGTGCAGGCTGAAAAATGAGTCTCTGTGACAGTTTGGTGATAACATGCAAGTTCAATCTGTCAAGACAATCAGCGTTTGGACCTTGGGGGAAGAATGTACAACAGTGTGCGACTGATTCTCTGGACGCGATCACCTGCGAGTGAAGCCACTCGTAATTCTTCCCACCTGAAAGAAGGAGTTCAACCTGATGTCAGGCCTCTCTGATGTCATGCCTGCCTCAGGTTGGGTTTCACAATAATCTCAGGCTCTTGGAGAGATGCCATCCAGCTCGGCTTCCGCACCCGGCATCTCTCCAATTAAATTGCAGAGAAAGAAAAACACATGAAAACTTAGATCCCTGCTCGTTTTTTTAGTGCATGAAGAGTGTTTGCAATCACTCATTTCCAGAGTATCAGTCATCTCTAATGTGAGATCCACACAAACAAGACGATTGGAGGAGAGCCAAAGCATGCTGAGGCCAGCTTTACTTTGGCGGAAATTAACCATTTCTTTTTTTTTTTTTTACGCTCTATTAAAAACTCTTAAGAGAAATATTCTTTCTTAAAATAGACAGATTTACCACTTTAAAACAACTGGATGAAGAGATAAGAGATAAACAGAAATTGAAAGAAGGCAGCCATGAGGATCAATAGGATCTTTATCTTCTCTTAAGTAATGATGGCAATACTCATTTTAAGCCTCCTTGCCTCTTTGTCTTTCTGCCTTCATTCTCATGGCAACTGTGCACTCTGGACAAACAATCTCAGAGGTTTCACTCTTGCAATTTCTTTTCTTCACTCCCAACCACCTACCCTACACCTCCACAGCTTTGCTTGTTTTTCTGCTCGGACCCTCTATCACCTCTCTTTCAGATATGCGAAAGTCAAATACCTGCCAGTTGCTAGGAAAGGCTATTGCACAGAAAAAGAAAAAAAAAGCTGAAAAGTTTTGTGAAAGTATGTGGGCTATACTGAACAGGAAAAGGCTAAAAAAAAAAAAAAAAAAAAAGAAGTGTAGAAAAATACTTCCTCATTGGAAATAATTTGAATGCAATTACGGGGTCTATTTAACAACTGTACAGTTCCCTGCCAACCACTTTTGTTCCACCTCAGTCAACCAGGCCAAACTTCATGAAGTCGTAATGTGAAATCTTTGGAACTTTCAAAACTTTCAAGAACTCTCAACTGCCTAAGTGTCATGACAAAACAGTTGGACCATACAGAGAGAAGAGTGCGCGAAGAACGACAGCAGATCCTTGGGACAGAGAGCAAAAGCAAAGAAGACAGAGAAAAAAATCGGGAAAGTAAACCTTTGATGAGTAAGACTTTTTTTGTTAAGCGATGGGGCTTAACTTTAAAATATTCTGGGTGGCAGTGAATGGGGGATTGACCAAGGGTGCTGATCTCAGCCACACACTGGGGCACTGGGGTTAATGGTGGATAAAGATTAGAGAAAAAAAAAAAAGCGGGGGCTGCTTTTCCTGATCTCCATCCACCCCCACACTCCACCCTGCAGTTTTCACCTTCTCCACCAATCCCAAGTCGGCTACACAATGGAGGCTACCAATGGGGCATGATCCAAGTCCCTTTGATTTCTGCCTGAAGCCTCTCGACTGCTCTAAGTGCCCAGGGTAAAGACCCGTGGAGGTTTCCCCTGTTTGCCCACTTGCAGACCACAGTTAGCAGGCTCAGAAAAACCATTCGGGGATTGAAAATAGAATGACAAGAAGTGCATGATCAATGACAAGAAATCAATTTCAAACGGGAAATTTGGGCCGAGAGCTGCAAAGTACAAAATCCAGCTTCTAGATATGTTTAATTGCTGTAGATTTATTTTTATATATGTCTACATTGCAAGTATGTCTTGCAGTGTTGGGCAATTACACTTTTTTGCAATGATTAGAAGGACGTCTTTGGGCCAGCAGATATGCAGTAAGAGTCCATCTTTTAAGATTTAAGTGAATATGAACCAAATTAAGAGCTAAATTTTAAATATATTTTAGGTGGAAAAGTAAATTAAGTCAACTGTTGGGAAAGTTGACGTGGAAGCTTTAAAATACTACTTGAAATAACCCAAAACAAGTTCTTAAGTGTTTATTACCAACTATTAAGAAAGAAAAAACACTATCCTTGAGAATCAAAAAGTATTTCGGCCTCTCAAAACTGTGGACGTAAATTAATGTTTCATTCATGCAAGAATTTAAGCTTTTGATATTTTAATATAATAAAAGCCCGTTATATGCATTGTTTCTCCTTTTCTTCCCAGGGTTACTCACACCTTCCAGACTACTTAGTCATTATCCATATATGTTTTTGTGCTGATAAATATACTTGACTTGCACTTCGCTCTGCTGTTTTTCACTTCAGCACCCAGGACTCTGTTTCGCTGCAGCCAAACCCCATCAACATTTATGACTGATGGGGCTCATTACAGTGAGTGCATTAATCTGGGAGACAACACAACATCCAGCATGCAAAAAAAAACAAAAAACAGAAAAAAACAATGGGAACTTGTTTCACTTACCACTTTGTACTTCACACTGCTTGCTGTCTGCTTTTTTCTACGGGCGCAGAGTGTGCATATTTCATCCTAAAAACAAAAGAGAAAAAGAAACAGCAAAGTAGATGTCTGGCCTAAAATATGAGCAGTACATTGAAAATAAAAAGCTGTCCTTTGCTCCTGCTATATTTTATATGTTGGTATGCGAGGATTAATCTAGAGCTCGTAAAACTCCTCGTGTTCAGTTCTCCAACAAATCTTAATCGAGACAACAACAAAAGAAATACAAAGCCTGAAACCTGTCCTGAGAGTTTGACCACATTTGCCAGCCATAGTGCATATCATAACGTCTAAGTGAGAGTAGATTGAAACTCCTTGGGGTGTGAAAACCAAACAGGCACAACTGAGAGGTTGCCCAGTGGAGGGGGAATTCTATCAAGGTGGACAAGATGAAGATTTGTTACATTTGAGGAGGAATGGGAACCCCATGACCCCCGCCAGCCGCTACAATCACCCAAACACGTAGGGCTAACAATACTGTAACAGAACCAAGCCAAGACAGAGCTGGTGAGCTGATGAACTGCTTTTTATGTCACTTTACTTTCACAAAAAAAGGCTTTAGAAGATTTTCGCTCTGAAAGATGAATGATCTCGGGGATACGCCAAGGGTTACAGTTAATCTTAATGTGGACTGTGAAAAACACATAGATAATGCTACTCTAATCTCTCCAGGTTAAAGATGCTTTGACAGATGGACATGAACATCCACATGTTCAAATACTTACCCTAAGGGAGAAAACTTGCTGTTGTTGTAGTCTGTCACAGGGAAGGAGGGGTAAGAGTCCAGTGATGTCAGCTCACTGAGACAAGAGAAAACAAAAAATATATCATTAGTCCAAATCCACTTTACGACTCCATATTTTTTTTTCTCTCATTTCTGTTGCAAACAAGTGTAGGCTAGACTGTAAGTTGCATAACTATTTTCTGTACTGGGCGCAAATAAAAGTAATAAACTTTGAAACAAAACAAAACAAAAAGTACATCAGGATTTTCGCTGTTCAGGCTGTGATCATGTGTACGTGTGTGTGTATTAGTACATGCACCAACAGGCAATGCATAATATAGTACAAGCACAACACTGTCCCCACCCCCTCTCAACACACAGAAGTTCAGTCTAAAGTTAAAAAGGTGCAGTGCCTGGCAGGCTTAAGCTCTCAACGCGAAGTAAATCACACTGTTAACTTGACACGATTGATTTCTCACGTACCGCCATTCAGCTGTCTGCATGGAAGCACACATGCTAGAGACCATTAGTATTGATGATTTTTCGTGTTAATCACACTCATACAGCAACACCACAGCTGCAGGTACTGATTAGTCCAGACATTTTTACTGCACATGCATCGCATTGAGGTGGAAAACTAAAAGTCTCCAGGAGAATGACAGAGGCCAGCTTCTGCTGCTGAGGGCATAAGGGGCACAGAATGGCCTGGATGTTCCTCCCTGAGATGTGTGTGTGTTTTTTTTCTCTCTCTCCCTTTTATTCTCCCAGAATTCCAATGACCCCTAGAGGCAACCAGCGGCTGCTGAATCCTGAGGAATGTGCTCTCTGAACTGTACAAAAAGCCCTCAGCTCAAAGAGCACAGCTGAAAACAAAACATGCCAACTGCTATAATTTTTCACTGTTGTGAGTTTGTGGAAAATGTTGTGCACATTGTAGTGCACTGTGTGCTCGAAACGGGTTAGGAGGACTCATGAGTGTGGAGGTGGATTACCGACCACAGGTCTGCATACAGAAAAAGCCTCAGAAGAAAACCGCTGCTTTGATTTCATTGTGATTTTTATTCAAATACAGCAGGAGCTATTAGTTCTTTAAGGTGCTAACACTTTCCTTCAATTATTTACTTTTATTTAGACTTCGACATCCCTTGGCTGTGAAGATGTCATATTTTATTCACAAGAATAGCAATTGGCACACCATTAGTTTGTATGACCTCCAATTTTGGAGGATTTGCAAATACCTGACACGACTTTATGCCAAATGTAAAACCATTGGTAAATTCTATCGACTTATAAATATTGCAAATGCATTTAAGTATTCATGAATGCGTCATAATGCTATAGGCTGATATTTACATAAAGCACAAACGCGCTAAGTCAAGATAAACTATTTAAGACGCAGACCACAGATACCTCCACACTGCAGAAAAAGGAGGGTCCTGCCATGAAAGAGGACATTATGCTAACAAGTCAGATTACTGTACACAATAACTTTATCTTAAAAGTAAATACCATCCTTGGCGTTGAAAAAGAGGGGGTGTTATGGAAAGTCACCAGCAATATTTCTGTGGCGACCAAATGTTCCTTATCAGTGTTAGTCGAGCAATTCAGGCCTGCCCGAAGAAAGATGAGTCTTCAAACTCATTCTATTCATGGGCAGACGTGTAATTACCCTCAGCTCACAGTCTAGACGTAACCGCTTTCACAGTATTTAAGACCCCCTATGCAACGTACGGACGCTGGCTCCTACTACCAAGCCCTGCACGTTAAATCTGTGGGCAGATAAATTAGCAAAGAATGCAATAAAATAGACACAATGAGAGGAACTTTATCCTCCCCGCTGCTAAATGAGATTTCTTTGAAATGCAGATCAGTGGCTCTAGATTAGTGAATTTTAGCTGCTGTCAACATCATAACAAAATACAAATGCGATTGTTCACTGCTGCCTTATCTCCTTGCTTCCATCTGCTGGCTGGTTATTTACTCCCCCCGATTTACTATGCAGATCTAAATAAGTCGCATCAAAAGGAGGGCTTACTGCACAATGCCTTCTTAAGCTTCTACATCAAGGTATTTGAAAAACCGGTAGTCACATGAAAAGGCTGCCCATCAAAGGCGCATCTCTAATGAACTCTCCCATATCAGAGGGGGCTTGTGGGGCCCGGCTTTAATGCCTTCTGTGTGGTGAGAGTGGAGCAGACCTGCAAGCCAGAACTACCAAAAAATGGCAGAGATGGGGAGGAGGAGGGGTAAGAGGACAAGGAAGAGGAGGAGTAAGAGGAAGGCCTCAAATATCAGGTAGGGTTCATTCAGAACTTGGACAAGTCAAGAGGTCTTTCCATCGATCCGTCTAACTTTTACGTCAAAGCTGTTGGAGCTGCTTCCCGAAAAACTTCCAACAGCGCAAGAGAAAACAACTTCAAATGGATTAAATGGGTAGCATGATGGTTTTATGGGAAGATTAGAAAACAAAACCGGATGGAAGAAATTCAATTAAATGAATTCAAGCCGTCTAAAGTATCTGTTAAGAGTGGCAGGTCCATCTAGTGATCAAAGGCAGAAGAAGAGAAACAGAAATGTACTCCACTATCCTTTTCTTCTCATTTTTCCTGAGACCGTAAACAGCTTTTGTAGTCTCAAACAGAGCTTTTGCATGTCGCTCCTGGAATAACCTTTAATTTCATGGTGTATTTGTCACATTCAGCTCACAGGACGGATTACAACCGACAATCTCCAGACTTGAAAAAATAAACTGCATGGAGAGATCTGGATCTGTAAACCCGTCACCACCATCATCAGAAACCCACCCTGCTTTTTTTTTTTTTTTTGCCCTGAGTTTGGATGAAGGGGAGACCCCCACCAGAGAGCGTGCCGTTTACTAGGGAACAATTAGCCCGGGAGCGAGAGCAGGCCCAAAGTTGGCACATGTGGTTAAGAGGCGAGCGCTGCGGGAGAGCACCAGATGATGAAGGGATGAGGATGGGAGGAGGGACAAGAGGGTGACGGAGGAGAAGACACTGAGAGGGCTGGGGGTTTGGGGTGGTGGAAGGAAGTGTGTCATGTGTGGAAGGCACGCGTGTGCCACTTTTTTATTTTTTTGGCTTCTGAGCATGTTGTTCGTCCTCCCTCACAGATCCTCTTTCCAGAAAAGATAAAGACACATAATGAGCGCGGAGCTCCCCCCCCTTCGCCTCAGCTGCAAAACATCTTTCACTTAAACTGTGGGAACCCATCCAAATTGAGCTGTGATGTGAAGACACCTGATGGTTCAGTCGCTATGCTGCAGAAACCCAACTTCTTGTCCCTCCCCTAACCCCGCCTGAAGCATCCCTCTGCCGTGTAGCATGCCAACTGGGCCCGCTGCCAGTCGCATTTACAACCACAAGGGACCCTTGTCTTTTTGCCTTGCCTAATGAAATGACAAAACAACAGATTTGCATATGCAGAAACAGGTGTTCTAACAGGTTTGACTCCTCTTGACCCAAGTCTTGTTAAGGAGAAAGTGCAAAAGGAAAGAAAAAAAATAAAAAAGCTGGAAAAAATAAATAAAAAAGTTTATGACCAACAGCTGCCTGGAGGTATTTCGGCTCTGTTGGGCACTGAAGTCTGCACCATCTGCCCTCCTGTTTGCTAGAAGTGACAGTCTAAATTAAAAACCACTCATCAAATACCATAAAAATAAACCATTGTTTTGTTGAGTCCATATGTTGTGGCTATTTAAATTCATTCTCAGAGATGCACTGGTAGCTGAGCTTCAAAATCCAGGAAGCCACACAGTAGGCTGTAATTACCCTCCCACTGATCTACAGCCTTCAAACCAAAGCCCTGCGTCATCACACACATTACCCAAGTCCATCCAATCCACATTACAAAGACGAAAACCAAGAAGAGTCTGTGCGGTGAAGGCATGGCCATTGTTTAGAGTGGGATTAAGGATTTCCATCCAAGAGCATGAGCTGAGTGTTAAGATGATGAAAGAAGATAAAAATCACAGCACCATTCTTGCTTTTAACTTGATAACCGCCATTGGGTTTTGTGTACATTGAAATGCACATGCCAGAAAATGGAAAAACCTGAAGCAAGAACGTGTGGGTGTGACAAAATCCATAGTTAAAGTGATGCATTTCTGTAAATGTCAAATGTCTCTCCTCCGCATTTTGATCATATTATGTCCTGACACAAATAGGGCATGACTTGGAGCATTCATGTAGTCAAGTGTACAACAACTCCAGCCTGACTACCATCCTCAGCACCACTGCCCCCACCCTGTCCACATTATCCCTCTTGATTTTATTTAGACGAGTGAAACGAAAGGAACAAACCTGAGACAGTCGTGACCCTGTGCGAGTGTTGTAACTTGGTCTAAAGCAATGCCAGCAGAAGGCAGCACCATATGCCCTCAGCCCCAAGCTGGATGCTCTTTCTGCAGCCTAATGTGCCTGTCAAAAACTGTTATTGTCATGACCCCCCTTCCATGTTTTTTTCCACCCACAACATGTTTGAAATAAACATCTTTTCTTCCCTCCATCTCTCTGTCTCTTTCTGTAAATAGGAAAGGTGCTTGTAAATATATGTCATCTGTTTTTCTTCGAGAAAAGGACACAGCTTACCAAGAAATACCATTCAGCGGGCGAAATCGAGCTCTTAAAGCCAGTACTGTATAATATTGTATTTTTAGTTTTGCTTTGGTTTTCAATTGTGAGCCATTACTTTAATTGTAAATAATAAAACGGCACTTTGCTTTCCTGTCCCTGCATTTGCTTTGCACCAACGCACAACTATGAATAAATGTAAAGGATGCAAAAAGTGAATTAACACTAGGCCCTTTAAACAAAGCCGGGCTAGCTTCCACTCATAGCTCCAGTGATACCTCACATGATGTTTACAAGTGACATGCTGATGGCTGAATGAGCAACATTGACCTTGCCTTCTACCATGACTGACCCTCTGCCTTTTCTTCCAGGCCAGAACCCCAAAACCAAACACTTTTTTTTTTTTTTAAATCCACTCACAGACCCTATCCATTTGACCACAGCTTCACTTTAGTGAAGCTACAGTGCTTTCACACCAGCCAGCAAGTGAACATGCAATTGTTAACTCAACAAGAATGGGAGAAAATAAAAATCTTGGCTATTGGCAGTGTGCTGTGATTCAAATGAACACATAGTTTATTAGATAAACAGAGTGACGTGCCATGCTTGAGGCTGCTTTGACTGCTAGCTGAAAGGGAGAGAATTGCACATGAGGTCACAGTCAAGACCGTGGTGCCAAGAGCAGAGCTTTATGAAAAGCTTGAATTATTTTGCATGCACTTAAAAAACGTTGTTTACATTGTTTTTAAGTCTGTTTTACAGTGCTGCATGAATGCTATATCCATTTCAGAGCTATAACCAGCTGTGTGCTTATACACACCAGCCAAAAGCTACACTTCATTGCTTGAGGGAGTTTGGTCATTTGTTTGTGGCTTTTAGAATCCTTGCAGGGGAAGAGAGAGGATATTTTGACTCTTGATTGTTTTGGTTTTCGGAAAAATATATAACCGGAGTCTTTTTAACTTGGCCAAGCAAACATGACATTCGGAGAAATGAACTCAAACAAATTCTACAAAAGATTATGAACCCAGATAAAACAAGCAGCTGACGTGAATGAGCAAGTTGCTGCCTTTCCTCAGATCCTGCGATCTCCGTCATAATCCACATCCCCTGACCCCACCCTGCACAGCTTTCTCCAGCCAACGGAGCCACGGCGTTTCTCATCAGCAACGGTGTCTAGTCGGGCTTAAGAAGTGACCCAGAGCGTAACTAAAAAAGTCTGAGCTGTCTCAGGACTCTTAGTAACTGGGGCACACAAAACATCATTATCGTGATGTGGATAATTACAGTGCAAAAGGGTGGCCTCTTAAGCATGTAATGCACTCTTTTATCTTAAGAAGCCAATCTCTCTGAGGCTGACAGCTTGCAGCATATGATCCTGGTAAACAAATACTTTTGCGCAGCACAAAAGTGCCATTAAAGGCCAAAACTGTCAACACAAATTCCATTCTTACTGGGGGAAGGAACCAAAGTGCGAGGCGGGGGTGGGTGGGGGGTGGTAGCAGACGAGGAAGAAAGAAATGAAAAAGAAAAAAAAAAAGGACTTGATCACTTCAGGTCGCTTTAACTTGCATGGAGGTTGTCATGGAAACATTTCTATGAAGGTAACAGAGATGAAACCTGAACGCATGCCATCTAATTGCCTTTAAGTTCAGGAGCAGGTTGACTTGAGATGACAACACACTGGGTACTTTATGTAGATGGACGCTAGGATGCCGATGTGGCGATCTCCTGAGCATCTTTGCCTCTTTTTTCCCTCAAACACCTCGAGGGGTTGAGCGTCATTACAGAGGTCTTGGGGGATGGGGGGATATCTGATTTGCACTAACGTTAATCCAAAAGTGAGCAAGTACTTCACTCCGAACTGATGTGATCACTTTCTGTTCCATCTAAAGTTACTCTTAAACATTTTGACCACAGTCAATTGTGCATCCAGTGGAAATGCATGCAGTCTTTGCTGAAATGCAAATACAAACCGCTCTCTGTTTTATCTCAGCTGCATGCAACAATTTCCAGTTCAAAGATAAAATCCTGCAACAACCCGTATTCACGGAACTGAAACTTGTATCTTAATTTTGATAAATGATTGAAACATATGACAGGGTATACACATTAATCCTGTGGAGGACATTCATTTTCCTATTACCATAATGTAGAGCACGACCACCCGATGATGAATGCAGCAATCAAAAAATGGTTGCAGGGAGGGGAGAGTCGGGGTAATAAGTGCACTGCTCCCAACCAGGGTCACCCTTGGAGGGAGACAAATGGCAGGTCTCTCTCCATCTCTCCCTTTGCCTCAGGGGAAAAAATGCATCCTGTTTTACAAAAATCAACTGACCTCACTTACCACACACACACACACACAACATCCCAACAACAGGTAAACGGGAGTGTGTGGACTGTTTAAGACATTCTTAAAAAATTTCTACCGGGGCACTTCAACAAAGGGGCTGATTGTGCACCACCGCTGACATATTTCACAAGGGGCATTTATTGCCGCCCGGCCTTTGAAGAGTGAGAGCTGCTGAGTGAGGGGGGTGGGAGGTGGGGTGCTTGGCCCACACCTGCATAACTGAGGAGGGAACACCTGTGCACCCTGCAGCTTGAACAAGGAGGGTGGTTCCAGCGAATCCAAAGGTGAAAGCTGATCAGAGGACAGGCTTGAAGAGTTCTGCAGCTCCCAGTGCCTCGTTACACTTACATTAAAACACCCCATCCCCACCTAAAACAGTTACATCTATTGGTTCTTGGGTCATAATGAGTGAAAGGAGATTCCAGAGTTGGGCTAGAATAGCTTTAATTGTACTCAATAACATTATTTGTTTGATTCTGGGAAAAAAAAAGGATAGCTATAAAATGGAGCGTGCAGCTACAGTAAGGTGTTGACTGCTCATGGTCACATTTACTGATAATGCATTTATCAGTTCCTGCAGAAAAAAAACACAGATAATCATAAACAACTAAAGTCTGTCCATAAAATCTAATTGCATTTTGTGCACAGCATATCCTTTTTTCTTTTTTTAAAGACAAAAATTATTAGCCTATTTTTCATAAATATGAGCAGTGATTAAAAAATATCTCTTAAAGCAATCAGTGTGGCACAAGTGAAAAAATCAGCAACAGGAATAAAACAATTATTTTAAAACTGCATAAACATTTCTTATTTGGTAAATATGTTAAATGAAGTCTAGATTTAAATCTAATATGCATAAAACAAGTGCATATTTAAATAACTGTTTGCTTTTTCTTCTTTGTTGATGAAAAATAAAAAAGCCAAAAGAAACCGCATCAAACACTTGACAGCAAAGTTTCTGTGTTTAAAATCTAACATTATGTGCTATTAAATGAATCTGCAGGATTCATCAAATTTCTCCACAGACCGACTTTTCAGACTTGTAGTCTAATTTATAACATGTCGATATAGTTAATTAAAAGGTTTAGACAATAAAAGTCTGAAAATAAGTTGTCATTTCAGAAGTCAGCGTTCATGCAGGTCAAAGCCTGGACAGCGCTGACTGGAAGTTGGAACATTTAAGAGAGGAAACCTGTCAACAGCTGTTCGGCAATTTAAAAAAAAGAAAAGAAAAAGAAGCACATAAAGTGCGCGCGGGACACGTAAATAACAAGATAACGTTCGAAGTCAGGTAACAAAGCGCAACACGATTCAAACTTGTGACCGCAGGTCCACTTCCTAATTCAGTGGACAAGAGAGGCAAAGAAAATAAAAAAAAAAAAAAAGTCAAAAGAGAGCGAAGAGAAATAAGCTGCTGGACAGTAAAACTTACCCGAAAAAAATGGCAGGTAGGTTATATTTCCCTCACGGTGAAGTCAGGGGGACACACCAGGTGAGAAGTCGTTGTCCTCTACACTTGCGAAGATGTTCGCACGTGACTGTCCAAGTTCACCATACCGCAGAGAAAACGAACAACAAGCTGCAGAGTAAATAAAAAAAGCTCAAATAACTCAAATATTCCTCCGCTGGGCACCGCTGTCGGAGACACACACACTCTCCCGCTGTCTCTCGTCAACGCCGCTGTTATTACTAATGCAACAGAGAGAAAAGCAGTACACTGAGTCCTGTTTGAATGACGCGCAATGCGAGGAAGAAGCGCCTTGTTTTTTTTTTTTTCGTTTTTTTTCTTTCCTCGTTACGATTCAAACACACACCGGGCTGTTTCCCCAGCAAGCCAGTATATTTGGGACTAGAAACCCCCCCGGGGGGAGGCACTTGCTTGTGCGCGGAGGTGTGTGTTATTATTTTTGGGCGTACTGCGACCTCGTGTGACGTCAGGGCCACCTGTAAATAAAAAAAAAGTTAAAACAAAAACAAAAATCAAAAACTATATTTATTCTCGAACTTTTGTTCAAACGTTTCGTGATCCTCTGGCAGCGCTGAGTGTGAAGTTGTTGTTTTTTTTGTTTTTTTTTTTTGAAAGCGTAGCTTCAGTGTCGGGTTGTTGCTGGAGGCTGAGCCGGTAAACCTCTGGTCCCTCCGACCTGCTGCCACACAGAAACTTCGTGTGTTGAAACTCTCCAGGAAGCGGCTTTAATGCGATATCCTCCGCTAGTTGGAATATAGAAAGAAAAGGGGGGAAAAGAAATCAATATTAATTCCTCTTATGTTCCCATAAGGAACATCTGTCCTCCACAGCAGCTTACTCATATACCGACCACACAATTAACGTCATTAGACGTTGTTTCCTATAGCCCAAGAATTGTCACTTCAGTAAACAGAAAATTTCGTATTAATTTTATAGAAATTTAAATTTGGGAATTATATCGACGCGACTTTGAAACAAACAGCTTTGTATCGGCACAAAGAAAAGACAATAATAATAATAATAAATATTAAATAAATAAAGATCGTGTAAAAATATTGAATGTGCGTTGTGAAACCGTCATGTATTTTTTTACGCTGACATCTTCCGTGCATCTGAATATATCTGAGAGTTGTATAGAGATATGTAAGAGATATCTAGGCTTCTTGAATATTTTATTCATCATCATAATTATTTTTATTAATAAAACACGTCTTCGTGTGTTTAATGTGAATATGTTTAAGATGAGACTACGACTTATTTTAAATTAAATCATGACCACTTTATTTGAAAATCAAAGATGTTATTAGATGTTATCTACTGTTTGACTGGTGTGTTTTTTTTTCTTTTTATGACACATGCTGTCATCTATCTTCACAACGTAATTTAAAATATTTATTAATCTAATGGTAGATATACCTGAAAGTCACACATTGAACAGTAGTGAAGTTATTTGCTCTCCCCTGTCTCTTCTGTCTTTTCTCCTCTTCTTGACATTTTCTTTCGACTAAACGCTGCGACGTTCGCGGTCAAGAAATTAATGATCCGATTTTTTTTCTTTTTAATTCAGCCGTCAGAGCAGGGAGTAGTGGCCAAGTTTTTTCATATTAAAAAGGGTGTATCTTGACCTCTTTTCACTACTGTCAATATTTTAATATTGTATTCCTGCTACTTATGTTATTCATTACTAATATGTGTGGAACACAATCTTATAAGAGAATTAAAGAACTTAAGCAACACAAGTGGTATCTAATATGAATACATACAAATCATTTTGAAAGCACAAAAATAAGCCAATTATGAACTATTAAAGTGTTCATGTTGATGTGTAAGGTGCAACAATAAAATGGTCCCATACAAACAAAATGTCCTAAAACAGACCTTCATTGAAAGAAAAAAATAAATGTCACTTTCCTTTTAATGTGATGATGTGATTTTAAAGAAAAAACAAGAAAAATGTATTTTTCTTTTTTGGTTATTAATTATGGCACAGGTAAGGCATGACACCATCAACAACAATATTGATGCCTTCTTGACATGCTTTTGTTTGTGTTGAAAAACCTTCCCGCTACTAAAAATTCCATCAAACATTAGTTGGGGGGGAACAGCATCTGGAAAATTATAAAGATCCAGTATGAAGGAGAAAACAAGTACTGCGGAGCTGGGGCGGTGGTATGCTGCCATCTACTGGTCACTTTCTGAAAAAAAAAACAACATTCTCATGGTAAAAGAAAAAAAAAACTCTTAAAACACTTCAATGGTCGTCTTGATTCATTTTCCTTCCTTCTCTCTAACATAATCCTAAAACCTATATAACAAAAGCTTTATAAACTGAAAATCAAAATTCAATTCAGCCAGAGTTTACACTGTGTTGACCAGTTCACTTTTCCTTTGATCACATAGCGCCATCTAGTGGTGAAACACAAACACACATATTCATCACAACATTGCTGAAAAACAAATTTAGGATTTTTTAAAAACTGCAGTACTAATTAATATATGACACTGAGTTGGATTTAGCGAACAAACTGTATTTAAATGTAAGAAAACAAACAATATTTCCCAAAGAAATGTAATATAAAGGGTTCATTGAGAACAGAAATCCCACTCGCCTACCTGTGAAGGATTGCATAACAAGCCCTAAAGTTTATTTACAAGATACACTGAATCTGCAGATATAGTTACACTGCTTATCGGGATTAGTTAAATTAAATTTCTTATCCAAGATGGGTGTGTTTGGAAGTGCGCACACACAGAACAAGAGGAACACAATAACTCCCAGTTTTCTGTTCCAAGATAAACTGAACCTGAAAAAAAGGGGTCAGCTTCTCATGGCAATGATACCAGAGGATCTGCACACACTCTTAAGACAGAGGCCTCCGAAGCACAACAGAAGAACTGTTTTTAATTGGATGCATGATTGGTGGACTTTCTGTCATTTCCTCCTCTCCATGTGGGGCTGGTGGTCAGCAGCCAGACAGATGCTTGCAAACATCAGCGGCTGAACTGGGGTCCCTCAGTTGCAGAATCAAATTTGAACATGTCTTGCTGTTTATTTAACCCATGCTGGACTAATCACCATTAGGTTATATGTTCTACAATCAAATGCACATCAGAAATATTTCACTTTTCATATTTAATAAATATAAAAACACCAGTTTTTATGTACAACACTTTATAAAAAGCTATATATGATCTGTTTCATGATCAGCATACATAGTGTCAGAATAACTGAAAGGATAACCAGCAAGGGTCTCGCTGCATCCTATTAATAGGGCCTGGCTCAGACTCACAATGTTCGACTGTAACAGAACTCCGTCTGCCCAGTCACGTCGTCTTCATGATCTCCCCCCTACAGTGTCACTGCAGACTGGCTCGGAGCACTCTGGTCTATGCCACCCTCTGAGCTGGGACAAGGGAGCAGCTGCCTCTCAGGCCATCGCGCGTTATGGAGGCTTTGTCCATCCAAGCCTTGGAAGAGGAAGGGCTGATGACTGAGGAGGAGGAAGAGGAAAAAAGTGGGGAACAGGATGCTGAAAGGATGGAGGCCTTTACTCCAATGGGCTCCACTAATGAGGATGAAACTGATGAGGATTCAGAACCAGAACCCCCCTCTGTTGTTCGCAGAAAAGTGTCGTTTGCAGATGCATTCGGCCTCGACCTGGTTTCGGTTAAGGAGTTTGACACTGCTGAAGTGACGGGGGCAGAAGTCAGCTGGCCTGATGATGGTTTGGTAGCCCATCCGTCAGAGGAGTTCTACCTTTCTTGCCTGTTTGCAGTCCCTTCTTCCTCAGAGGAGCTGGACCAGAAGCTGCAGACACAGATGATGGAGCTCGAGAGCATCGAGCTTCTCCCGGGAACCACCACCCTCCGTGGCATCATCAGGGTGGTCAACCTCTGCTACAGCAAGAAGGTCTTTGCCCGTATTAGTCTGGATCGATGGAGCAGCTACTTTGACCTGCTGGCAGAGTACGTGCCCGGGTCCAGCGACAGGAAAACAGACAGGTTCACCTTCAGTTACATTCTGATTCCTCCATTTGACAAAGAAGGCAGCAGAGTGGAGTTCTGTCTCTGTTATGAAACTTCCGTGGGCACATTCTGGGCGAATAACAAAGAAATGAACTATGTGCTGTTTTGCCACCAGAAGGGACAAATGAAGGAGCACGTGGCCCAAACACAAGAGGAAAGCTGCAGCTACAAGAGCAAGAGGAGCTGCCTCAAAGCCAACAGGTGAGAGTGAGACACAAGTCTCACCCTTTTGAGACAGCAATACACCAGTGTAAATCAACAACTAATCCTGGAAGAAATTAATTTAGCTGATGACAAATCAAGTAAAAGCGAGACAAAAGGGGCATTGCTGCTTGGACCCTGCTATTTGGGCCATTGTGTGTTTACACTAGGCTGTTATGTAACTACTTAATAAGAGATTCTTGGCTTACAGGACACCTATTGCCCATTTATGGTCAGATCTCTGTGCAGCTTTCCATAATATCTCACTGTAGTGAAAACAAATATGCTTAGTTTATCCTCTGACCACAATCTACAAGATCCTTTGTGAATGATAGCTGCCTATTTTGCATGGACGCCACAATACAATAGCTAGACGACTGTATTCAAAAGAGTCTTTGCACAGGTGCATGTTGACTTTATAAACATCATGCCTGTTTTGTAGACAGCTCTTGCATAGCATAGCAAGATAATTTGTTACATATGATAATCTGTGGCACAAGATTTTAAATAAAGTAAAAAAAAAAATCCTAGCCAATGCAAAATACTTCCTTCTGAACTTTCATGAGATTTAAAACAACAAGTTTCATCCAAATGCTTCTATTTGTGAGCCTTTGATGAACTGATCATCACAGATGTGCAGACTCCTATAAACAGATGTTTTGGCAGTATGCTGCTCTGGAGCATTGAGTTATCCTAACACAATGCCAAGAGGAAACAACATAAGTAACAGCCTTTAGAAGCATTTGCTTCTAAAATGCAAGATATTTCAAGAGGCAAATGTGAGCTCATGTGTCTGACAACTAAATCTTCATCAAAAATGAAATATGTACCAGGACAATGATCTGACGCACCCTGGCAAGTCCACATCAGAATGACAGAAAAATCAAAGTTTTAGAGTGGCGTCATCAAAAATAACAGGCAGGACCATAAGCAAATGTTCAATGACTTAAACAGACTGAAGAAATGTTGTCTGGATAAATTAAATCATGCAGGACATGATTACTCCAAGTTATTGCTGCCCCCTTATTGATACCCACGCATTACATAGTTTTGCCCAAATAATTTGTCTTCATTTTTTTTCTACTTTATTTCTGTGAAATAGATGGTGAAAAAAAGTTATACATTGTTCTTTATATGAAGCTGTATTCACTTAATACCAAACCCAATCATGATCAGATGACTTTTATTATGTTTTAATATCTAAAAAAAAAAGAAAAAGAACTTATTAAGTTTTGCACACGACTGTAAGGAGATGGTAAAAGAACTCCATGGATATAATTCAGTAACTGTGTAGTGTTATTTTGAACCATAGATATGGAAGTGGAGAAGAAAAGACCAAGGAGACTATTAACACAAGCAGAGTTTCTACAGGTACGTACACAGAACCTGACATGTATGTGTGCATGCAGGTGTATATTTATTTGAATAAGTGTGCTTAAGTGTTAAAGGCAACTTTGTCCCTTTTCTTATTTTGTTTTCTTTTGCAGAAGTAGAAAAGGCGAGCAGAGAGACGGTGGACAGTGCATTGATGCAAGCATTACTTCCTTACAAAGAATATAAACCCTGGGTGAGATTGTTGTATTGTCTTTTGGGAGTAACAGACTCTTCTTGCAGTGAGGGAAAATATGAAATCCCAGATAGATGGATCCTAGTCACATGTTGCGTTGCTAGAAAAACACAGCTCTTGTTTCTATACAACCAAACTGCAGTGAAAGTACACACAGTATGTTCTCTCTAAAAAGGATATGAGTGGCAACCCAAGCAGAGATGCATATCATACTGAGTGAGTCTCAGGAAGAACGTCAGCCTGCCTGACACTTGAGAAGAGGTCTGAATCCACTAACGTGCACACCACTAATAATAAATGCAACCTGCTTGTACACCCGCATGGAAAATGATGAAGCCAACAAAACTAGGAAGAGGTTGCTGCAGCGTTGCAATGCATTGCGTTATGACATCAATGCATTGCGTTATGACAGTAATATTACACATAAATAAATAATATCTGGAACTGCTGGCCTGAAAGATTAACATTACTTGACCTGACCTTTAACTTCTGGCCATCTTGACAGGTGGAAAGTGTCAAAGGCAAACGTGGAGCGACACGTCTGGCGCATGAGCAGTACGGCCTCTCCAAGAGCAGGCATCAGCTACCAAAGGCATTTCCACATGACACAGCCAATGGACAAAAGGCTTCTCAGCATTTGCCATCTCCTTGGGGTGACTCTGCCAGCTCTCTCTACAAATGCCAAAAGACGCAATTGAGCGAGAGTGCAGGGGTACTCACCTACCATCAAATTCCTCTGCTCACACTGGACTGGAACAATGATGCACCACAGCAGCGGGGAACTGCTCATGTGGATGACATCTTGACTGGAAGAGCTAAATTGACTTTGTCAAAAGCGGCAGAAGAAAATACACCTTCTGTTAATGATATGTGGGAGACCTTTCCTGAGACTACAAATGATGCAGTCTATAAAGAAATCTCTGTGAGCGATGTCTGGCAGGTTTTTCTTAATGGGCCCAGCTGCAAGGACCAGTCTGATGTTCCAGAGTCAGAATGGCTGCAGACAGCCGTGTCGGTGTCTCCTTCAAATGATACGAGGCCCCAGATTCAATATTCAGCAAGAAGTCAGGAGTTTCAAGAATTTCAGGTGGGCACAGATACACCCACCACCTTACAATCACATACCTTAGCTACTTGTCAGCTGCAGTCAGACACTTGTGAAGCGTTGTCGGCTACTGCTGCCTTTAACGCTGAAGATCATCAGGCAGCAGAGGCATGTGACAGCAGCCCAAGAGATGACATATACAACACATACCCACAAGATGCATCCCAAAGGTCACAGACGAACTCTGAAACAGACACTCCACAGGAATTTAGCCTCAAGAGGACACCGCCTGTGTCCAAGGACTTTGTTGACAGTCCAACTGAGTGTCATAATCATGCAGACTGGGAGCAAGGAAGAGAAAGGATAATAGGAACAGCAGAAGGAATAGGAAGAGACGAGCCCTTCACATTGCACACAGCTCACTTGGTAACAAGCTCAGGGGAGCTGGAAACAACAGACATGACAGCGATGCCGAAGTCTCAGAATGCCAGCGCTGTTGATAGGATCTCACAGGCAGCAAGGCAGGATGAGGGTCTTTCTTCCAAAGGGGAAGGGGAGGTTACAGGTACTGCACACAATGCAGTGGATGACACGCTGGCATTTAGGGGTACAATCAGACAGGAGACAAAAGATGCAACGAGCTTTGCCTTTTCCACACCTAGACCACGATTGGAGGAAGGGCTCACAATGAACTATACGCAAAAGAAAGCACCTACAGGAAAGGACATTCTTAGGCCACATGAAACTAAAGAATGTGACATCTCCCCGAGGAATAGAGATGAAACACAGTGTAGGAAAAGTGGGCTGAACCAAAACAGTGAAATTCCACTACAGAAGAGTGATGGTAATGGAAATGACATGGAAACACTTAAGTCATCTGCAGATGGATTAGATCCAAAACAGACATGTGAAGAAAATTTACGGAAAAACAGAAAAACTGAAGCTGAAGTGAATGAAGGTGTTTCATCAAATATCCAAAAGGTGGAAATATCAGAAAAGACAAAGGTTTCTTGTAAAGCAAGCAAAGAAGCACTAATAGATGAAGGCATGGAAACGATTAATCCAGACAGGCAGCAAAATAATTTACAATCAAATTCATTCAACATTTCCTTAAATTTAGAAGCATGTAATGATCAGTCAAGGGCAATCCAAGGAGATGAAGAGCTTTGTGTTCAAGAGAGTGAGGTCTTAGCACTAACAGAAACAGAGCAAAGTGCCAAACTGAAATCTGACACAGGTGAACAAGTAGTTTTAAATCTGATGGGAGAGGGGAAAAGCTTGAGTTCTGATGGAAAAGCAATGGAGCGACAGGAAATAAACCCTTCAGCACATACAAGGGCAACACTGGAATCAATGGAATTAAACAGGGCTTCTCAAAGTAACCATATTACAGGGAGGCCTGATCCAAAGGTTAAATGCAACCCAAACCCCTTGGAGGTGGTCAAACAGAGACAGATTGATTTGGAGCAAGAACTGAAGGGTCAAAAAGATGATGTATGTAGGAAAATAGTCCCAAAAGAACATACGGTACTGGAGAATGTTGGAAAGAGAGACACTTCAACAGAATGTCAACCTGAGACATCAGAAGGTAAAGAAGATACAAGTATCGAGGAAGAGAAGTTGAGCATCGGAAAGCTCAAAATAGAGGCAATGAGGGAGTTGATAGGTAATGCAGAGAGCCCTCAGGGAAAGAGGAAGAATCCAATGAAAGAAGAAGAGTTGTCAGCAGAAGTTGAGAGCTCTCCACATGTTGAACATAAAAAGCTGTCAGATGGAAGAAAAGACCCCATCAGAGCAGAAAATACCGCATTACTTGAAGTGATAGAGCCGGGATTGGAGCGCATGTTCATAGAAGGATTTGGAGAAGATTTGGTGAAGAAAATTTTAGAAGAGGTCTTCATTCAAGTAGTACAGGCCTCTAGCGGACACACAAATACTGTTGACGAAATGGGGAAAAGGCTAACAAATACCACAAAAGACTTCCATCTTCTTTATGAGAAAGATGTCAGCGACACCTTTGATTCAGGTGTATTTTCCTTGATAGAAACACCAGAAGTTTCAAAAGTAAGTTTCTTTCAAGGCCTAGAACAAACTTTAGTAACTGAAATTAAAGAGCACTCCATGAATGACACAAGTCAGCCTCTTAGCACTACAGAGCAAACTCGCGTTATCTATGAATTACAGGGCAATTTGGATTCAAGTGCTCATCTTTGTCAAAATCTCACAAGCACTTTAGCTGATCATAGCGGGCAATCTGAATCAGCCCGATCCATTAGCTCTCCAGAGGTCCAGGAGAACCGCTCTCAAATAAAAGGCATCTGTCAGGAAACAGGTAGTCGCATACAAGACGGTGTAAATCCTCACAGAGAGGGTTTTGACCAAGCCTCCCACCAGTCCCGGAAACATCAGAGCCCCTCCTCTGAGAAATTAGAAGAGTCTGATGTTCATTTATGGTGGACTATGTTATACACAATCAGCCACATCACCAGACTTTCGATCTGCACCCTGTTGGTCAGTGGATTTGTTGTTTTGGTTGTCCTCTACTACTTTCCGGCATTCTTTTCTTTCTATATATTTTCAGTGTGCTGTTGGATTTTTAAATGGAAGAGACAACAGATGATGATGGACAAAGAGAAGCTGAAATAGGCTTGAATTTATGTCTCGTTTCCTGATACGTTTGTCTTCTGCTCATATTTCAAACTGATATACAGATTATTCCCCCCAGTGCTTAATGGAGAAAAATGCATTCAAGGAAAAATGAATGCTGGTAGCAAACAGAAGAGGAGTTAATTTTAGCTTCTTTTCAAAATCCTTTTTTGTGGAAGAACCATGATCAAATCAAAATTAATAATGTTTTCTGAGAAATAAGTAACTGTTATCCTGCTCAGTGAACAGCCTATAAATAAGACCTATATTTAAACATTATTTCCATTTTAAAAGACAGTTAAAGTGTGATTCATTTGATTTCAACTGGAAACAGCTCATGACATCTAACTTCCAACTTCAAATCAGATAAACTTCACCTAGCTTGATTTCAGAATCCAACATGGCTGCTACTCACTTCAATAAACTAAGCTAATTTTTACTGTTTTTAACAATTCTGTCTTATTTTGTTCACTTTAAGCCAGGCATACACGCTGTAAAGCTATGCTATTTCTGTGCTATGCGCTAAATACCGTTTACAGTGTTGTTGTGAATTACTTGCCTATTGCTAACAAAGTGTAGCAGACACAACGGCTAGGCTAACATGTGGAAAGATCCATGGCGTACATGTTTCTAACAAACAGTTGATGAGTCTTAAAAACCTTGAAAGTGGCCATGCTCTTTTTGATTGGGTTAACTCAGACATGACGTGGTTCCCAGTTCCGACTTACAGTCTACATAAATGCATCACAGAATTAGAGTTATTTAGGGATAAAGTGATTGACCGACTGCATGTTACCACATTAAAAATATCTTTAGCTTCATTTACAAACAAATAATTCTTTGAATTTTGATTTCATACTTAATCATATATTTAATCTAATCCAATTGTGTTTCTTTTTCATTATAACTGATATTTTGCACACTTTGGCTGGTGATAAGGACAAGAAACTTGATATAATATTTTGTTAAAAGTTAAGATTTTTCAGAAAGTAGAGGGGAAAAAATGGAAGCTGGAGTTTAAAAATAAATAAGAGGGATTATAAGATATCCATTGACTGGCATGTTGACGAATGTATGAGGAAACGAGACGTTATGTGACAAAACGGATGTGGATGTACTGTGTGGAGAGTGTGTGTGTTCAGTTGTGTGTTTTTATATTTGACTGTTTTCTTTTTTTCCCTCTTGCAACAAGGTCAGTGGTCATTTTATATTTTAAAAAAAGCATATATTTGCACTACACTTATTTTAGTCTTTGGCCCTTTAAGTTTGTTTGTTGCTCTTTGCAGTGGACCCAACTCCCAGGTTGTGAATGTCTGAATGGTGAAATTTACAAATAAAACCAATAAACACTCAAATATGACTGAATTTGATTTAGATTATTAAACAGGAACTTAAAACATAAGTTAAGTTTAGTTCAATTTTATTTTGAAATTTGCTTAAAAAAAGAAAAGAAAAGAAGCTGTTATTGAACATTTTAGTTAGTTATTGTACAGTGAGTATATTTGCTGTGTTTCATGGGCCCAATAACACTTCATGATGTACCAAATAAAACAAAGTGACTTTCCTTGAATTTCTTAAATAAAAGAAATCCATGTGTTTAAAGGGATTTTCAGCCTTTTGTTTTATATATGTTCAACATACATTTTTCCTATATATGCTTTTCAATGTGCTGTTATGTACAACCATGTAACACCACTTCTGAGGATTTTCCTCATGTGGTCAGAAGTGGTATTGCTACACGCTTAGATTTTAAATTTAGTGTTTTATAGTTTTGCCATATTCTTTTGTTCCTTTATCTTAAAAACAATTATAGAAAGTGTTTCAAGACACCAGAGATCTTTGTTAAAGCTCATTATGACAGAGGAGTCTTTTTCTGAGCACAGCTGAGGTGAATACCTTAGATCACCTTATTCCTGTGCAACGTTCTCTTGTAAAACTTAGGATTCTAATATTAATATGGATGTTACAGCAGTAGCATCCCCTAGCAGGATAATATGCCCCACCACACTGCAAAATGTATCAAGAAAGAGCTGAAAGAACAAAGGACTCTGATTTCATGTGATGAAAAAAGAAATCTGACGGGAAAAAATTGGCTCATAATTTGACTACTCAGGAGAGCTTTGTCAGATCAGGAACGACCTGCACAATTTTATCGGTCGTTGCGGTTTATGCTGACGACAGGAGAAACAAGCAGCACCTGTCATAAAAAAACCTGAGCAGACTTCGGCTATTCATTAAAGAATTTTACAATGCAATATGTTTCACAGCTATGCCGGCAATTCTCAAACTCTCATTTTAGCAACTTACTGACATGGAGTTTTGAGTTCTGCTAAGGCCGTTGGCCATCAAGCAGCATCTTGAGTGACAGTGCACTTCAGTCGAAGTTATTTGATCTCAACTGGGGTATGTTGACCTTTTGTAAGTTGGATTCAGTTCCATGCTGGCACCTTTAGCTAGCTGGCAAAGAGCCAGCATTTACACAGTGGAAGGCTACTATTCATAGGGCCCTGCTGCTCTGAGGAGGCAGAGTGCAAACCTGGCACAGCTAGTATCATGTGCTCAGACAAAAAGTAGCAGTGATGGGAAGAAAATGAGCAACTCAGACAGAATCTAAATTAACCGAGGTCACCAAGAGATGTAAGGCTACTCGCTCTATTACTGACACGTTCACAGTGTGTAGGGATTAGAGATGAATCGGTGTTGCACAAGGTAGAGGCATGTGACTGCAGATATAACAAATGCAGAAGAAAGTGAGGGGTACCAAAGTATCATTCCACTGGATATCTTTTTCTTTTTCTTTTTTTTTTTTTAACTTTCTTGGATGCATATTGCAGAACTTAAATTTGAAAAGTTCAGAATGACTTCCATCAGATGTTTGCATAATAAGGAAGAGCATCAGTTATTTTATATTTGAGAAAAGCCTGCAATAAATCTTTCCCTGGTTCACTTGAGGTTGTTGGCACTCCCCGGCATGTACGTGGATAATCTACCCTTTGGATCACACCCTGAACCTTGTGATACAAGACTAAAATGAGACATGAGTTGATACCCTTCTTATTCGTTGTCTCACATTCCACAGCGTATTATATTTGTGGGGTTGTGCGCCCCAGTATGTTTGCGAGGTCTGACAGGACTAAGTTGCTTTTTTGATAGAGATTAAGAGATTATTTAATGAATTTGTTTAAGATGAGGCATTTTGTTACAGAATGATAGTCAAGGGTCGCATAAATGAGTAAGATAGAGATTGTGCCAGTGGACAGACCCCATAAAAATAGTCAAAGGCAGATGTGTGTGTGTGTGTATTTGAGTTGGGTTTTATTCCCGTGTATGTGTGTGTGGTCATGTTTAAAAGTTAATCCCCACACTTTTAAATCAAGGGTCTTACATATCACAACGCATAATCTCTTAGTTATTGTTCATTTGATCATATGACAGTTAAAAAATTAATTGATAGAGTGGATGCTAATGTTTGAACATATCTGTATGGGGGCAAAAGAGAGCAGAGATGAAAGGTATAATGAGGAATCAGCATCATGAGCGATACACTCATGATACAAACATTAATTCAGTTTAGAATGCTATTTATAATTAATGACATTCTAATCACATATATCTATAACAAGGCTATTTAAAACATTTTTTCTTGACACTTAAAAATGTTTAAAATCGAAATATGTACAATAAGTATCATAATGATGCAATGCTCCATTCCTTCCAGCAGATGTCAGTGCTGTTACACTTTTGAAACACCAGGCAGAAGAGTTTTTGTTGAAAATAGAATTAATTTCCACTTGAAAAAGCCATATAAATATAAGGCATGAAAATTACACTATCATCCTAATCATGCAATTGACCCCAAAGTGCGCATACAACTAAACTCATGATTGAAAGCGTTGCATGAATACAGGAGACCAATGTAGACTGCAAATAAAACATAACCATCTATTTTCTCCCTGTGGCAAAATCACTTTGGAGTAAAGTGAACTGCTGGGGACAGGAGGCTGTATGAGGACAGGCTATGTGAGTGGGAGAGAGCACAAAATGAGGCAGTGCTGTGCTGTGTGGCCTAAGGGGACCAGAGTCACTCTGCTGACAGATTGGAGACCTGACAGACTGCATCGTCTACTCTCTCCCTGGTTTAGGGAACAACTTTTTATTCATTCCCTCTCTCCATTCGCAGGCTCCCGATTGGTGCCCTGTGCTCTGCTCCCTCAGCATTCAGACTTGCCAGCATCATCTGTCCAAGACCCTCTCGACTTCTCCATCCTGCCACATTGACCTCTCTGTTTCTCACCAAATGTATATGCCAGCCCACCCACCCCCTAACCCTCCACCGCCTCACCTCCTTCTCTCTGTCTATGCTGTCTCGACATTCCCAGATGTCCGTGGGCTCTCGCATCACTGAGGCAGCCAGGCTCTCTGCCCTTGCTATTTGGCCTTTGAGAGTTTATGCATGTGGGGGACACAGTCACCTACTTTTCAGTTCTGATTACTTCACCATGACTGAAAAAGGGTTCATCTGAGAACACTGGCATATGACTGCAAGGTGGTTTCCTAATGTTTATATGTACTGGCCGTCCTGTAGCAGCTGGGGCTCGGTGAGTGGGATGGACCGTACTCTATTCGGTAGGTCAGTGGGTGATCCTGGGCTGAACCGGAGAAGTACAAAAAAAGAGGAAATGCTGTGTGACTGGGTAAACATTGCTTGAGTGGTCAGTAAGGTTTGAAAAGTGCTATAAAAATACTGTCTACTTGTCAGATCAAGGACAGCACAGCAGTTGACTGATGGCACTCAGTGGAGTTGTATGTGTACTAAAACCTCTCTACTTTTGTTCTACTACACTTTATCAGAGTTAATCTTTGCAGTGATAATGTTCAGACTATGTACGTTGATTTCATACAGGTTCATATAGACCACTGCATCATTCCAAAGTGATACTCATCCTAAAAGTGCTTTTTTTTGTGAGGTGAGCATGACTTTTTTTCATTTACTCTTCATTTACTCTTGACCAGTAACACATACACTAATATTTACACATCTTAGCAAATCTTACAAGTATTCACTTTACCAGGACACCAAAATTATTTAAATCGAAGTAGTTGTTGTAGAGATATACTAATTTCATTATGGATATTAAATAAATAAACAAACAGGCTCAGGGCCCAAGAGGTTAAAGGATTTCCATAGATAAACATAATTACACATCTTCTAAAAATTTAAAAATGATAAAAAAAATCAGTGCTGGGCAGTGGCCTGTTGTTTTAATGTCAGTACTTTTAAGAATGAGGAATAGAGATACGATGGACCATGATGTGTAAGGAGGGATTTACATATCTCTGCCTTTCCGGACTTCTCAGAGTTAATGGTTTCCCTCAGTTATTCCAGGCAAAGTAAACACAATCACCACTCATGGAGACATCAGTGCAGATTTTTTTCCTCATCGAAATGATGCCAACACAGCCTCAAATTTCTTGTGAGCCATAGCACATCAAAATTTATTTCCTCACACAGGATCAGTAGCTTTCATCTTCTCTGTGCAGAGATCTTTTAGTTTAGTTTATTTTATTTGACTTTATTAATTTATTTTACAGGGACCATGTACAGAACAAGTCCTATACCAGAGTTAGCTATATGCTACGTAATTTGCATCTATGGCCCCTGAGCAGGAGACTTAAAAAACAAACAAACAATAAAACAATATGGACAATACATCCACTACGACTGTTGTCACTATCATTAGATACATGCTAAAAAGCAGCAACATCATACTGAAAATGATGATACTGAAATAATCTGAATTAAACTGAATTAACACAACAACTACAATCAATACACGTAAGACACTTACACATAATGACACAAGGACACTACTATCAATATGCGTATAACAACATTAAATAACAAGTACACTACTATAGAACCTATCACCAGTAACATCAACAGTAGCTTGTCTGGTGGCTGCAGTAGTGAACTATGGGTCAGGGTTTTGGAGGACATGACCTGAAAGCAGCAGCATGATAACGAGGAAGCTGAGCGATCTCCTCAGTGCTGGGATGGCTTTTCCCTCTCTGTGGATCATAGCTGCTTCGTCTGGAAGGCCAGTTTTCCACGGTTTAGCATGTTGCTAACATGTTGTTCGCTTAGTCTTCTTTGTGGTTGGTTTAATGTTGCCCAACAACAATGCAGTAACAAAATTAGAAAGGTAACAATATAACTTGTGACTATGGCTTTCTGAATCCTTGATTTAGCTTTGATTTTAAGACGAAAACAGAATATGTTATTGATTGACTTTGTAATGGCGTTATAAGCACCTGTAGCACCTGCCTCATCATGCATTTTGCCATGATGCCCTCACAGAGGTAGAGTTACAGGCTGAAAAACACAACAGCTCTTTTCTGCTGCGTGTTCGGGCTGGGACAATACTTTACCCATGTCATGTTAGAACCACTGATGGATGTGTAGCTTCTTTTTGGATCTCTGTGATTTCCACTCTGCAGCATCGCAGCGGTACACCATGATTGCTTGATTGTAGACAATAAATGATCGGTATCACTTATTTTGGCTTGTTGCTTTCTTTACTGGAAGTGGTGGTGATATGCAAAAAGCCCCAAATGCAACTCTTTACGACTGTTGGTGCAACTTAGTGGATACATTTTTGTGGTACTGAGTAGCATCTATTGTTACTGATGGTTAAAAAAAATTCAGTAATTTAAAAAAGACAAAAAAAAAAACACTTACTACAAAATACAATAGTAGTATGACCTTTGCAAAACAGGTTGTGATGTGCTGATAAATACACAAGCATAGGCTACAAAGCAGCAGCTAGCAAGGAAGCTGCTAAAAGTTAGCTTGTTTGCTGGTTGAAAATATCCCAGGGATAAAAAAAATAAATAAAAACTGTCAGCTGCTGCCATATGCTCAACCAGTCACATGTATCTAAGCGGTACCGCAGCCTTAGTGTAGTATAGAGATGTAAACAAGGTAGTTGCACACCATAATGAAAGCACAACAACTTCACTTTACAACAAGATCAAGCTTTTTGCCTTTTTAGTCCAGGGACCACTCAAAGTGCTTTTACAATGTAAGCAGCTGAACTGAGAAAGAGAGAGAGAGAGAGAGAGAGAGAGAGAGAGAGAGAGAGAGAGAGAGAGAGAGAGAGATCCCAGGAGCACTTTATTTGTGAATTCCAAACATGCACTTGATCGTGTTCACAGTGGGCAGCAGATAACCAGTGGTTGAGGACAAAGTGGTAGTGACACCATTTGTCTTTAAAGACCACATTGCATTTGTAACTGGGAGCTATGGAATACAAACAAGCACAGCAGTCCGGAGCACTCAAACATGCATTGATGCGGCAGCAATGAGCTGTGCAAGTCAATGGTCTCTTAAAACCAGCCAGACCATTTATTTTTCCATCATTATTTTCTTTTATTTATTTTTTGAAGCAACAATCATCCCTGTAGACTACGCTGTCTTCCTGCAACACATATTCTGTAATGTTGAGACATTTCATTGGTCTGGTGGAATCAGGGATTTCAATGTTTTTAATATTTTTACTTGAAGCATCAGATTATTGTTATTATTATTATTATTATTATTATTATTATTATTATTATTATCATCATCATTGGATGATTAATATTTCTTTTCTTAGAGATGATGAGGATGTTTATTTATTGCATACTTGGTTGTTTTCATACAACTGCAGTGAAACTGAGAGTTAAGAGATAAACCAAACACATTAAGTGAGGAAATTTATGTTTGTCTAATTATTTAACAATACTTCTTGGGAATAATCCTTATACCACTGGAAAGCATGATCAAAGGTGACCATCCATCACTTTGTAACAGGAGGCGGGTATCCACCTGCTGCTATTATTAGTATTAGAGCTTATATTTACATTTCCTTATGGGGATTATAGTAGACAGCACAGAGACCTTGGAATCAACTGGACCTACTGGTTCTTACTGATTCTATTGATATTGATATTTGTGAATTAACCTCAATTGTTTCTCACTCAAAGCATCTACATGTTCCTTCTAAAGAATAAACTTTGATCTTAAATTTATTTTGATTAGCAAACCTGAAAAAAATATGTGATCAGACTATTTTTGATTTCACTATTGAAATATGTGCAGTGGCTGTGCCAAATTGCTGCCATTAGAACAGCAATTATGACTAAAACTCTACAATTAGATAAATGTAATAGCAGCTATAGAAAAGTTCTAACATTAAAACACCAAAATTACATGGCACACATTCACTCTTTTATTAACAATAGTGTTTTTATGGTAAGAAAGAGGATTAAAGTTCACACAAGTTGGTCTCCATAAAGTCCATATTTGAGATTAATGCAGATCCAGTTTTAAAGAGACGTGATATTGTGGTTGTGTGCATATAACATTTTATCTGTGAAAAATAAAATGCCTATCAACATAAAAAAAACAAAAAAACGAATGGCCCCATGTTTTATCTTCTTTTTTTTTAAACTAAATGTAAGTTTGATTGTTTTGCTGTTTCTGTCATGTCATTTTAATAGGCTGTGTCATTCATTACTTCCTCCCAAATGCTGTGCTACTAGCCTGTCATTACTTACTGTAGCTCGTGGCTTAGTTGGTTAATATCTACCAGCATGTGCATCATTAGCCCCATTTCATATAAAACAGAGGAGGAGTAAGAAATGAGGACTAACAGACATTTGGGATTTTAATGGTATGATCAGCCTTTTTCAGTTCAACACCAGAGTTGATGAGACAGGCCACTGCTCCTGTGCACTTCTTTTGTATGGTCCATCTGTCTCTGTCTCGAGGACAGAACCAAATAGTAGGCAAATAAAGCAGGCTACAGTTTGATGTCCTTTGCACAATTTAATAATTATTCTGTATTTTTAATATTCTGTATTTATTATTATTTTTTTTATTAATTACACAGCCATTTATTTTCTACAACCAGACACTTTGAGATTTTCTTGAAAAATCTCAGCTTTGTTTGAAATTCCAAAATTGCAAATTTTGCAAAGCTGCAACTTTATGTTTTATAATGATGACATCTTGTCTTAACCTCACAATTTGATTTTGCAGTACAACTGCAAATTCACAACGTCACAAAATAGGCTGTTTTTAAAGTCTCAAATTTGCAAATTGCAAAATCTTGACATCAAATCATAATTATTTTTCTAAAATCATGAATTTACAAAATTGTGACTTTAAGGAAAAAAAAAACAACACAACAAATGTTTAACATAACTTGCTACAATTGCATGTGGTTTTTTTGTTTGCACAAATCCATTTTTTATTTATTTATCTTTTTGGTAAAATCATCACTCTTACAGAAATGCCACTTTTTGACGTGAAGCGTTAGATATTCAGTTCCTGCACAGTCGTCCTGCAGAAAGAAAACCTGTCAGGTTAGAGGACAAAGGGACAGGTGCTTGAACTCCACCTGGAGTCTACCTGTGTGTGCGCCTGTAGTCTTTCATGTCAGTTAACTGCAGTCAGCAGTGACGGAAGGTGTATCAGTGTACAGTAACTTTGCAAGTTCAAAAAGTTAAAACCACAAAATTATTTAAAAAAACAAAACAAAGAAGAACCTGAACTAGTGTCTATGTAGTGGTACCTGTGTGTATAGTTGCTACTGTAGCAAACTAAGCACTGAAAGGTTCCTTCTTTATGTAGAGCACATGACTTTTACTTAATGCAATGAATTTTGGCTTGAAGTATTGAAATAAATTGCAGAAATTGGACAAAGTTATACTGAAATGTGATCTTGTTCAGTAGAAGAAAGGAACACTCACAGCATCCCCGTTTCTCAACAGTTTCCACCTTGTTGTACATTCTAATGATCACCACAGAAGAGTGCTATGAAAAGATGGCAGCTCCTTTTTTATTCTTTTTAATCATTGGGTAAAAGAAAATAAATTAATAAAAAGAAAATCTCTTCAAATAAATTGAATGAGGATTGTATTGAACCTCAGCACACTCTGACATTAAAATGGAGAGGACACAAAAAATGTTGCCAACCTTGAAATTAATGAAATGAATATCTCATCCTTCTACTAAAAATAACAACATATATCTGGTAGTCAGTACTGTCCTCATTATGCATTGGTGGATGTAATATCAGTTTATTATCTGTTTATTTATAAGTGGTCTTTGTACCAGAAGCGATTTCTCTGAGTCTGCATGTGGAGCTCAGCTTTCCCTAAAATATCAAAGTGGTCAAATATCTATGTTGTGTTAACATTTCATTGACTATATATGTGTTTGAACACATTCATCTCAAAGATGAGTTCATTCAGAATCAGCTACTCGGCACAACCTGACTGACTTGATTTTGTTAACTTCTCATACGTTCCCATAGCATCAATGCCAAGAAATCGTTTTCTCATACAGGCTGTGATGCATTTGCCTGTAGAAGCTGAGCGTCCATTCTCCTCACTGGGACTACATGGAACAGTGTTTTTCACTGCCTCAAAACTTGACATTGGAGGGTGGTGGTGAATGGAGCTCAGTCCCATCATGGACAAACTGGAACCCATTTGTTGGTTGCTTTGAGAGGACATTTGGTCAAGTCCCTGGAAAAGAGATCTACTTGGTACAACAGGATCACAGAGGAGGCTGAGCTCCAAAAGCACAAGGCATGGCTGTCATGAAAACAACAAAATCTAAAGTCTGGGGGAGTCTCATCTCCCAAATGTGATCATAAATCATAATCATGTCATCACAAATAAAGATGAAGCTCATTTCATTTCCTTTACGGTTTTGTCCTTAAAGCTTTAATGTGAACGCTAGCACGGCAGCTGCAGTTCACCAACAAACCACTCTGCAAAAACGGAAAGTGATCGATTAATGACTGCTCTTGAAATGCAAAGAACACTCCTCTTCACTTTGCCTTTTACATTGAAAGTGACTTTAAGTCAGTCAACAACCTGAATGCTAAATGCCTCCATCGTATCACCAAAAGAAGGCCACTGGCACCTACATGTCTGACAAGTTTCGGTTTTACAACTAAAGAACAAAAAATATATTGACACAGTTGAGTTAAACGTTGCCTCAGCACCAGCCAGCCAGACCTCCCAGTCTCATACTGAGGTGGAGGATAATAGTTTTACAACCATGACGTTGCTGCTGAACAGGGGGCACTTACCATCAGCAATGTGTTAAAGAGGAACCGAACAAGGATGAAGAGCCTGGAACGGGGTCTGAGCAGGGTCCACATCCCGCTCCATATTGATGTTCCAACCCACCTCATAGCCTACATAGACATAGGACTGTCTCTGTGTTCAGTTTTATGCTGTAAAGTTGAGGACAACGGGCCTCATTCACAAACCGTGCATGTGTACAAATCTGTTCTTAAACGGTGCATGTGAACATTCAGCAATATTTTCTCTCCTGAATTTGTTTTTACTCTGCGAACAAATTTAGAACATCCTCGGACCATGTGTATGCACAAATGAGGAAAGCAAACTGACTGAGAAAAATCAAACACAGACCTTTTAAGTACATTGCAGAGCGTTTAAAACCACATTCATTAATAAGAGATTTTATAAGAGAATTAACTTTTCTTGTAATTATTAAAATGATTTTTAAGGAACAGAAATGGCACCAAGTCACATTGTTCTCATACCTCATCAAGTCCTATCCATGCTCAGTTTCCATGGCTACAGGTACATTTCAGAGAGAAATAGCAGACCAGCCTTTTTATTTTTATTTATTTATTTTAAATAGAGACCACCTTAGAGATGAAATGATAGGAGGAATGGAAGGCAGAATTTTTGTGTAAATACATTGACAAATGTAATGATTTAAGCCGACAATGAGCTTCCCCTCTTTGAAAGACCAGCAGCCGCCACTGTTTTGTGATTGGGGCTTGAAAGTAATCAACAGACGTTGGTACCCATGTTGGAATTGTCTTCATTACCTTTTGAGGCTTCACATTTTCCCAGGATGTAAGTTATTTTTGTCAAGGCACAGCAGTTTCCACCCAATTTGTGTCCTGGTAGCCACAGTCATGTATTAGGTAGGACAACAGGTAATAATGGTGTCTTCTAGGGAGGGTAGCTCAGTGTGTGGGTTATATCAGTAGTGGGGTGGATTTCTTCACTGTAACTTTCTCCTTACTGACATCAGCAAGATTATGATTTTTAAAGCAGACTCCAGTCCACTAACCTTGAATGACTGGAGTTATTTTTGCATAACAGAGAAGAATGGATAGATGGTTCATTCAGCTGAGCAACAGTTTTAAGTTCTAGCTTTCAAAATAAGTTCATCAGATTTGTAGGAAAACTCAAGGCTAATTTTCACAATATCTCAATAAAAAAACATATCTACCACAGCCACAAACTGCAACTGTATCAAGCGATAAGAGTTTAAAAGCAAATCCTTTTAGTTCAGGCTGTTTACGATGGAAATAAGAACTACAAAGACCATCGTTCTGTGTGTCCTCATCATCCTTAGTGTTCCAGCAGTACAACAAAAATGTGAACATAGCGGTGAGGTATTTGGGAGAGTATGCTTCAGCATCTCACAGATTGGATGGGTAGAAGCATTCTGCTTTCCTGATACTTGGAAATACAAAAGGAAAGAATTTGATGGGCAAATCAAAATGTCATGAAGGCAGTGAGCATGTTCTTATTTTCCTTTCAGCTGTGCCATTCAGGGTCACAACAGTGAATCATCTGCCTCCATCTAACCCTATCCTCTGCGTCCACACCTAATAACTTCATGTCCTCTTTCAATACGTCCATAAATCTCCTCCTTGGTCTTCCTCTAGGCCTCACACCTGGCATCTCCAACCTCATCATCCTTCTACTGATATATTCACTCTCCCTCCCTGTTCATGTCCAAACCAACTCAGTCTGGCCTCTCTGACTCTCTCTCCAAAACATCCTGTTCCTCTGATGTCCTCATCCCTGATACTGTCCATCTCTGTCACTCCTGCAGAGAACCTCAACGTTTTGACCTCTGCTACTTCTAACTCTGCCTCCTGTCTTTTCTTTAGTACCACAGTCTCTAAACCATACAACATCACAGGTCTCACACCTTTCCTTGCATTCTAGCTGATACTCTTTCAAACCTGACTCTTTTCTTCACGCATCCCAACCAGCAATATTAGGAAAAAAAAAAAAATTGCAATACGAGAAAGCACCTTGCAAATCTTCGCATTACAAAGATGCTGGACATTCTGAAACCATGTGCTGATTTCAGAACCACTTTAAGTTTTCAAAGGTGCTCATTAGAGTGATTTCTTCTTTCTATTGCTGCATTGTATATATAGTGAAAAGTTGGTATTTGTGAGCACATCTTCAAAGTTCACAATTACTGCTTCTGTAGGAATGTCTGATGTACTTCTGTCCAATTTGGAGAAAGTCAGAGTACTTCAGCAGGACCGCAGTGTAAGAAGTTTTCTGATAAAGTCAAGCAGTAAACATTTCAGTATGAAGTTCATCAAAGCGCTAGAACAGCCTCTCTCTTGCTCAAAAATGAAGAAATCTAAGGGTAAGTTCAAGTACTGAGGCTCATTAAATATAATGTAGCAAAAGCCTTACACAGACTGGACACAGACTAAAGACGAAGAAAAAAAAAAAAAACTTCATAGGCATGTTGTAAAGTATGAGCAGTTTTAGGAAAGTTACACTGTCTTGCTTGGCAGCTGAGGGAAATATATTAAGAACTAGGGCACGTACTGCCTTTGTAGTCAAGACAAAAAAGAATGAATGCATAAATTAGTAGATTCTCTGAGTGGAAAAAGTACCAAGTCTTCATTAAGAAAAAAAAAAAGGGGGGGGGGATCCCTCTTGGCAACAGATATCCACCCAAGTGCAACAAGCTATGATGAAGTCTGTGAGAAGGTAGATAAGATAGCTTGTTGACTACTACCCAACTGAGTGCCGATAGTATCTCCAGGAGCCAATTCCTTTTGGCTAGGACATCATTTAATTATGAAACATTAGATGGTTTTGGTTGTAATAACTCCATTAAAGACTCCTGCCTTTGTTCTTCTTCCTTCATCTTTCTCAACCACTCTCCATTCTTCTCCCCAGCCCATAAACATGTGAGGAAGAGACAGAGAAAACTCAAATGTGCATGGAAACTTTAAAAGTCACATTTTAAAAGTTTGCATGCATCCTTTCTGTAATTTATTTAAACAGATTAGGGTGAATTTGATTGTGTGTGTCAGTATGTTCATGAGAATGCCTCATTTCCACTTGAAAGCAGTTTTGTTCTCCAGTGTTCATTGGAGTGTGTAGGGTGGCTGACTAGGACTGGCTAAAGACTGGGAGCCAGCCAGCCAGCAAGCAACCTCTCAGCTAGGTAAAGATGGTGGATGGAATACAATCCACAGGGATAAGTCAATACTTCCTTCCCCTGCCAAGACTTCCTGCCTGTCTTGCTCTCTGGGAGAAATCCCAAAGCTGCCCTCAGCACGAAACCTGGAAGCATTGAGCAGGGATCCAGCCAAATACCACACAGGGCAAAACCGGTTTGCTGTGTTAGCAAGTGGTTTACACTCAATGCCAAGAACCTGTGTGTTTAAGTTTACATAGTACAAACAATTCAGAAAACTGAAGAAACACAGATTTATCTGTGATGGTGACAATGCCCTTGATTGTTGTATAGAATATGGCGAAACCGCGAGTTGTTACCATGACCAGCTCGACACTATTCATTTGCTGCCTTTACCACCAGCTGTAATCACAATCAGTGAAATCACAGCATCACATTCTGTTATCAGAGTGAACACAGATAAGAGAAGATGTGATTACAATTCGCAGCGTGGGCAGCAGTAAGCTGAAAAAGTCATAACAGAGTGGATCGTACTGAGGAACTGAAACATGACTTCGTCAGAAGTGTTTTGGTCCACTTGAACTGCAAAATACTGCCAGAGGAGAGAGAGCAAGCAAATAAACATGAGGTACATGTCCTTCTGTTATACACCTGTACACTTCTTTGCTGGGAAACTAGAGCAATATTCACTTAAGAAGTAAGAATTAAGAATTCATCTGACACAAGAGCAAGTAGCTGCTGTAAATCATATAGCTTGGCAAGTGCAGTGCAGTATGTCCATCTATCCATCTGTCTAGATAGATAGTAATCTATAATAATAATAAGAGGAATAAGAATAATACATTTTATTTCACTGTGCCTTTCAAGACACACAAGGGCACATTACATAAAGATAAAATCACAGTGAAATAAATTTAAAAACAACAGACAAAAACATATCATTAAGACATTTAAATCCCTCCGTCCATCCATCCATCATCTATACTCGCTATTTCCTGTGCAGGGTCACAGGGGTCTGCTGGAGTCTATCCCAGCTCACTTTGGGTGAAAGGAAGGGGTCCACCCTGGACAGGTCGCCAGTCCATTGAAATCTATATTTATCTACATAATATATGCATAATATATTTTATATATATATATATATATATATATACATATATATATATATGGTTCATTAATGTTGAATCTGAATGCACTTTAAATCTAGTAATGTGAT
>JBAMYA010000016.1:2187532-2198594 GCA_037176975.1 Arrhamphus sclerolepis
AATTGTTCATTAAACCTTTTTATAATAAGTTCATCTCTCTGGTGCTTTTTGGTAATATGGAATTTTGCCACAACAGTTATAAACTTAAAAAATCACATCTACCCATTGCTCAATACTTCGTCGATGCACCTTTACCAGCAATTACTGCCTGAAGTCTTCTTTAATATGACTCCACACGCTTGGCAAGCCTGTCTTTGGGCAGTTTCACCCATTCCTCTTTACAGAAGCTCTCAAGCTCCATTAGGTTGGATGGGAAGTGTCTGTGCACAGACATTTTCAGATCCCTCCAGAGATACTCAATCGTTTTCAAGTCTAGGGTCTGGCTGGGCCACTTAAGGACATTCACAGAGTTGTCCTGAACCCAGTCCTTTGATATCTTGGATGTATGCTTGGGGTCATTGTCCTATTGAAAGATCAACCGTTGCCCCAGTCTGAGGCCAAGAACACTGGAGCAGGTTTTCATGCAGGATGTCTCTGTACATTGCTGCAATCATCTTTCCATCTATTTATAATAAAGACAAATGACAATATCTTAGATCTTTTTAACCTCTTCACAAAGGGCATAACTTGTATTATTTTCACAGCATAATATATGAAACACACGGATCATACCAGTGGCGTCTTTAGATTGAACCATTTCTCCATTCATACTTGAACATTACAACTATAAGGATTTCTTTTGATCAGACAAAGAGCTTTTTTTTTTTTTTTTACCTGACATGTTTCGACTGTCGCTTCCTCTTCTTTAGAAACGTCATCCGCTGTGTATCATGACGAGTCTTTTATTAACTGGAGGCATGACCAACCTGGCAATCTGACAGATCTGCCAAGCTGGTCACGCCTCACTGGGCCCAGTGGTCTTTCTAGGAGAGAGTCCCATGTGTGTTACAGCATAAATGCTCCCTCGTCCTTGTTGATGGTGCCCTTGGCTCACCTCCTGATCTCTATGGCCTCACTGATCCAGCATTTAAATTTGTTTTTCTCCGATCCGGGGGTTTTTTTTTTTTTTTTTTTTTTTTTTTTTGCATTGTCCCAGTCCATGATATGGTTATTTCTTTTGCAGTGGTCTGATAGCCATGGCTGATTTCAGGTTCACCTGTTCTGCTTTTTTCTTTTTGTGATCTTGTGAGTCCTGTTGTTTCCTTTTCACATTCTTTTTTATGCTAATTTTTCCTTATGTTAAAGCTTCTTCCTGTCTGTCCTATATATGTATTTTTTTCTCATGATTTGCATTGGATTTCATATATGACATTGCACTTTTGGGCTGAGTCTACTCTGTCTTTTGGGTGAACTAAGACCTGGAGAAGTTTTGTGTTTGGTTATTACACTGATTTTGTGTTTTTCATTGTCCTCTGTATGCGCTCACTGATCCCCGTGATGTACGGTATGATCACCACATCTTTGTAGCTGTTTTTTGTTTTGGGTTTTGTTCTTTTTTCATTTTCCTTTAGTTTTTTTACCTGCTGTGCTCCTTTGCTTACGGCCCATTTTGGATATTGGCAGTGTGTCAGTGCATATTGTATATGTTTCTCTTCCTCAGTGATACTGGCCCGCCCATAAAGTGTCCTGACCACAGACATTTTGTGTGGTATTGGTTTTTCAGATGTCCATAGAAGGTATAGATCTTTATGCATGGGTTTTCTGTGTTTAATTTTTATACTGCCATCTTCTTTATGGTGAATTTTCATGTCCAAGACGTTTATAGTTCGTTTTGTTTCTTCTTTGTGTGTGAATTTGATATTTCCAGAGCTGTCAATGTTGTTCAGGTGATCCATGAGTTGCTTTGTACGTCCAGACTTTTCCAATATGTCATCTACGTATCTTTTCCAGAGTGTAGGTTTGTATTGTGAAGGTGCTGTTATCAAGGCTTTTACTTCCAGATCTTCTATTAAAAAAAAACTGCTCATTATGGCTGACAGTGGGTCTCTCATTGGGAACCCTTCCTTTTGTCTGTATATTTTATCCCTGAATCTGAAATAGGTGGACTTTGCAACAAATTGCAGGAGGTGGGATGCGTCTTCAACTGTAAGGTTTGTGCGTTTCTTGAAAGTCCTGTCATTCCTGAGGCGTTCTTGTATGATTTTCAGTGTGACATCAGCAGGGGTTTTGGTGAATAGTGCTATGACATTGTGGGAAATGTTCCTATTCTTGTGTTTTTGAGTTCTTGTGCCAGTTGTTTTGAGTTTCTGCAGTGTTGGTGTGTGAGTCCGAGGATGGGTTTGATGATTTCAATGAGTGCTTTGGATAAGTTGTAAGTGACAGAACCAATGCTGTCTACTATGGGACAAATGGGGTGTCCTTTTTATGGATTTTTGGTGTGCTGATCCAGGGGGTGATGCTTGCAAACCTCTTCAAGGAGTTACTTTTGGGGGGGGGCTTTCGTCTCTGGTAGGCACAGAAGACCAAAAGAGCTGGACAACACCTATTAAGAATTATGTAATTTTCCTTCAAACAAAACATTAAAGTGATATTTTTATATTAAAACTCATTTCTGCTGCTTTAAGTGCTTCAGGCATGGATGGCTCAAGGACTAGAAGGCTGTACAAGAGGATGATCACTTCAGTGTAAGAGTAGCCATTAAGAAAAAGGACATCAGATCACTCAAAATCATTCTGTGGATATTAATCCAGAAGCTTTTCTGTTGTGGATGATCTGATATCCACTGTATATGTTTCACTTTTTTTTTTTCAGCTTCACAGAAATTACTTTTTTGCTGGTGCACCAAGAAAGGTTTCCACCAATCTACACAGACCAGGCAATCTCACCAAGTCACCATAGTAACACACATTCCAAAATGATATGGAAGACAAAAATCTTTTTGTGTGTAATACATCAAAGTTTACTAACATTACATCTGTGAGACCCCTTTTATTTATTTATTTATTAATTTATTTTTATGGCTCATCAATTGAAGTAAACTGAGCTGAAAATACATCCAAGGGAAGAAACAGCTTCTTGAGGTGTGCAACTTCACACAGAGAGGTTCTTCTTTATAAATCTTCTTGAAAAACGATTCTCTTACTTTTTGTCTTCCTCCATCTCTCCGCTAACAAGCGTATAGTAAAGGGAGACACCCCGTTACGGTTCAGTGGCTGCGAGGCTGATGAAAAGGGAGGTAACGTGGTTTACTGTACAGAGGAGTGTGACTGTACAGTAAGAATTGAGAGAAGGGAAGGGTGAAGTTGGAAGGTATTTGTGTGCACGCTACTGTGTGTGTGACAGCAAAGGAGAGGCTGCCCAAGTCCAGCTTTCCTCATTGCGTTTTAGCGCAATTGATTTTACTTTGAGTGGCAGGCGAAAGGAAGGAGCACCTCAGCCTGCTGCTGTCAGCTTATGTGAATAACTGCCTCCTCCTCTCCCCTTCTCTGACATCCATTCCTTTCTTTCCTGCTACCACACGCACTCCATCTCCCTCCCTGACACGCAAATAATACAGACACACAACAGATTCCATGTCATCCTCCAACTTGCCATAACTATCCATGAACTTCTCCTCCTGTCTCATGAGACATCACGCAAGCGAAACGAATATTACAATAAGGAAACAAGCCCCTCTGATGTACACATCAATGGAGCAGTATGTTTAAAGCTACATCAGAATGCACGCAAATTTAGGGAAATGAAAAGAAAGCGATAGAGCCTGGCTGTCAATGCTCCATCAAAGAAAACATATAATCACTCGGCGTCGGCGGGTGCCTGTATATCTTGCCGGTGAGAAGAGCAAAAGAGGGGGCGAAGAGTGAAAGCCGCTTACATTGGGACTGCTGTGTTGCCATAGCGACTGTCTTTGCATTGAATCATTAGAAAAGAGATGCTTGGATTTCAAACACATCACTGGCTTTTTTTTTTCCCCTACTGTCTTTATTTCTTATTGAGGGCTTTGCTGCTTTGTCTGATTGTCTGTGATGTGCAAACATTCAGGCTCATAGCTACATACATACAGACACACGTGTATATATTCTCACACACGCACATATATTTTTTTTTTTACATAAGTGTGTTTGTAGATATTTCTAGTTGTCGCTCTAGGTGGCAACAACTTTTGACACCACCTGCAGTCCTCTTTGAAGTTTGGCAACTCAAGTCTCAAAGCTTTAGATCAAAAGCAATGACGGCCTTGGCTTCTCTTTCATTTAATATGCTACTAATACTTCTTTTATTTTATCCCTACGTGTTAAGTAGCTATTGATAAAAGTCTAAACTCCTGCATGTTGTGTCTTTCTAATTAGGTTTTCGATCAAATGTGCTTTTGATGTAAACATGAAGGAGAGCTGAAGATTGAGAAGTTTATACCCGAACAGTGGAATGTATCGTGGCTCACTGGTGCTGAATCATTACTATTGTTCTTCATCAGATTCTAGATGACAGGAAATTGCTGTATTTTATGATTAAACCGCACTACTAGACACGCATTTCCAAGCCCCTCTGGATTAACATGTGCTGCTAAGGCAAAGGTTTCATTTAGCCTCGCTTTCCAGCCATGCTGTAATCATAAGTTTCAGAGTCTAATCCGATGCTCTGTTCTCACTGTACGCCCATTTCCATGACAACATGTTGCAATGTTTTACAGGAATCACCTCCAAATAACAGCCTATAGAATGCAACAGTATGTTTTTGGCTGTTGGTTAAATGTACAGTGCACCATGCAGCTAATTCAGGTTAAAGCACATATGTAACAAAAAACAAAACCAAACAACGCAGATTGGTCAGGGAGAGTTTAATAGAGGTTTCTGCGCAACATCATCAGATTTGCTTGTGCATCTAGTGATCATAAAGCCTCACTCGTCCTCATCCCTGTGATTAACAATGTAATCAGCACTCGTCACTGACTCAGACTAAGCCAGCTGTCAGTCATCTCTTGTACTGTATGTTTACCAATTGGAAATATCAAACTGGAGAGTTGAAACACAGAACCAATGTCACAAACCGGGAAAGAAATATTCAGAAATATTGTGAGCTGAGCAATCCACTGAATGGGTTAATGTCAAGTGTTGCCAAACTGGTGGTCTGTTGAGTGAGTAGCGTTGCTCCTGTCAGAAGCTGCAAAAAGTTTTCTTGAAGCCGCATTTCTATACAGTTGCTATACAGTGCTAGCCAAAAAAATGTGTACATAGGGGTGAAACCAGGGGGTTACATTGCCCTTGTTAATATGGTGCAACCAGGAAGTGAGTTTAATTTGCAGTTACCTAATTTACCACTTCATATGAAAGTCAATTTCCACTGATCTCCATGTTAATGGTTAGCTGTCAACACTTAGCAATTAGCACCCTTTTGACTTCTGAGCTGTGAATAAAGACTTAGCAGTGCATAGTTAGTCATATTTTAAAGAGAATATGTCATGTTGTGTTGTTAATTGCAAACTGGGAAGGTCTGAGAAGACTGTAAAAGGTTTGCATCAACGCAACTGGACTTCTTTGTCTTTGTTTATGAAGACAATTCACTTTTCATCCAGAAGGCTTTGTCAATTGCAGATGTCCTGCTGGTAACGGGCAACTTCAACGGGCCTAAACCATTGAGCAGTAGAACAAGCAATGGGAGTCCGAGCAGAACGCTGCTGGTTCTCGTTTCAGCTCTGCGATAACTGGCCTCTGATGTCATTTTGGAAGGAATGTAATGTGATGTTAATTAGCTTCATTGGTTAGCCTAAGCTATGTCAAGCTAAAATGGCTAACTTGCGGTGACTGAACTATGGTGGGTGTGTTGGAAGCCAAGACATGTTTATTCCACATAAATGCAACGTGACACAGTGCAGTTTGAGGGGGAAAGAGGCTTCAAAAGTACTCTTTAGAAAAATCTACGGAGGAAGTCAGAGGGGCTTTGACCAGTTCTCTGTGTGGAACTGTGTGTAAGCAACCAGCTTACTTATGTACCTATTGGGAAGAAATTTGTTTGAATGTTTTCCTGGTATGATGAAGGTACATCATAAACACCCACCGTCAAGCGCTGTTACAATTTTCCTGTTTGAGTACCTCATTATTGAGTCAGAGACATTATGTCATTATGACATTATGAATGATGATAAAATATGTTCAAGTAAAGCAGTTCATTACAGTTTTGTGACTCCAGTCAGTGGTTTTGGCATTAATGAACATATCCCAGCAAAAGACCCAATTACATGTACTGATATGACTGCTGTGCTCAAATCTGCTCTGCTTCTCTTGTTCTCTTTTGTCCTACCTTTATTTTTAAACCAGGGGGATGGGGATTCCATTTGAACGAGCAAGTCTCTGTATTTCATATGGGAGACAGCTTGACTGAGAATGAAGAAAGAGCCGGGAGGAGAGAGAGGACGGAGATAACAGCAGAGGTGTCTTCCATCTTCCATTCATAAGATGATGCTTTTCTTCATAGGATCATGATGAGCGCCTCGCCGATGGCAGCTAACGCATGGGTTGAAGCATGGAGGGTTTCGACAGCTACCTCCAGTCCTCCCATCGGTCCTACCTTGCCACCAACCCCCACCCCACTCCCGCCCATGTCTTCCCTTCTATTTTCAACTCCTCTGCCTTGCAATAAATGTCAGATGGTTAATAAGCACAGCAGCACGTGCAGCTGTTCCAAATGACCATCATTGTTTGTCAATTTGCCAAAACTCTCTCATGCAAGCACACATGCAAGTGGATGCACAAACATGCTCAGTAAAGCAGACTGTACTATGTTTTATTCACACGTAAGTATGCCACCCTCCCAGCTTTAACACCCTAAAGCCATTGTACATATGTGGTAGAGTTACTAACATTGGGAAACATAATAAACAGTGTTGGTAAAGTTTTTAATGTAATGTGCCCATTAATGTAATATATGCATATATAATCTCCTCAATTTTTGAATGAAATGATTTGTAAAGTTGCAAAGTTTAAGTAAGCTTTTATAGGTAATATTCCTGTTTCCCTGTGATATGGCTCACTAGTCCAGTCAGTGCACAGTCATCAACACCCCCACTCTCCAGCTGCAGCAATACTTCATGCCAAGCCAGATTTAGGGAATTAGAGAGATTTAATGTTCAGTGTGTCTATGTTACATCTGCGGTTGTAATGCCCTTTACCATGAATGTATGATACTACTTTATAATTTAGGTAGTGCATTCATTCCGCTCAATGAAATTCAGAAAACTTCCAAAGCTACAGAAAATGCTAAATTCTAAGTCTTCCATGTTCTTAATGCTGCATTTCAGATGCTAGATGTGCTTCTGCGCAGCATGAGGTCACATTTACATGTTCTGAGCCAAAGTATGTTTGAACAAAGTAGCATGCGATCGTTTTTAAAATCCAAAAAGCCCAAGGCAGCCCTCTTTCCAGCATGTGTTCATTCAAACAAAAAAATGTTTATTCATTCATTTTTTTATATCACTACAGTAAACACCGGGATGTAATATGCAGCCTTGTGCAAATCATGTACCTACATGTCACACAGTGGTGAGAGCATTTATACTGATGTGCATGAATAAGTGTGTGGAAAGACATGCATAGCTTTAGATGCTGTCATTGCATCCATGGAGGGAAACATGTTGTTTTTGTTATGGAAAATGAAATTTGAATTTTTTTTTTCTCCTGTATTTTGATGTTTTATGTGAGCTCAGGCAGGCGGCCTGCTCGGCTGCCGAGAGAAGTGGCACACTCAGATCATTAATCAGACTCGACGGCACAGTGGGTAGCAGGCAAGCCACAGGAGAGCGCTAATGCATGCAAATGTATACTCGTTTTGGGGGCAGGTTGAGCCAAGGACAGAACCCAGCCAGCAACAGCGAAGCAGAAAGAGCAGAGAGGGTGAAATGAACATATCACAGCTCGGGTGAGAGGCTGCAATTTGTGCTTTGGCCCAGTACAATTGAGGCGTAAATAAATGTGTTGCTAATGCTGCACTGGAGAAAAGGTGAAGTACAAATATCATGCAGGACATACAAACAATACCAAAAAACAAATCCTGAATTATTACTGTAAAATCCTACAGGATATATTACAATTACCTGGGATTGGTCAGATCTCACATCACTGGCTGTATCATCTACTGATGTTTTCATGATATGAGAACTGTCAGAAATGACTTAAGCAAGACAGTGTTAAGTAGGACAAATATAAAATTCAGAGCTGATTTGCTGCTAAGTGAGGGCAGGGTGAGTTCACACCTTCATATTCTTCAGTGTTTGAGCCTCATTATGTCTAGAATTCTACCTTGGTTGAGATAACCTTACATGACTTTCTGAGATGAACCTTTTTCAAAGGAGCTTAGTAATATGAATGAAGTGATGATATCAGTGCTGGTGGGCGTCATCTTAAGTATCAGAGGCACATAGTCCTCCAGTTTCCCCCCCCATAATGTCTTCCTTGTTATATAAGAGATTAAATGAGGTTCTGTGTTTTAGACCCAGAAGAAAGTGAAAGTTACAAGTTTTGTGGCTTTTAAAGACATATATATTCAGGGATGTAAGCTTCTTTTGTGCCACCACCATGTTCTTAGGTCTTCTGGTGCAAGAATCATGAGCACACCAAGTACAGTACAGTTTAGTATAGTGCGGTACACAATAATTTCCTTCATCAGAATCAGCGAACCGTATCAAAATAAGTGTATCGTACCATACTAGTTTTTGTCATCCCTCTGTTGGGTACCAAAACCAGTGATTATGGTATATTTAAGGTGAGGCTAGGAACACTTCAGTCAGCTGATTGTTTGATAAAGAACTATCTTCTGAAGTATTTTCTTGGACAAAGCTGGATGTCTGAGGTGTGATTAGATGGATAGACTGAGATTTCAAGTATTCAGGATATATATATATATATATATATATATTTTTTTTTTATTTTTACTATTATTCATCCCTGTGGGGAAATTCTGCCTCCACATTTGACTCATCTGGGCTCCTGGACCCAGGGCAGAGGGGTCCTGCGGTGCGGTGGGTTTCAGGTGCCTTGCTCAGGGGCACCTCATTCATGGATGTGGACGTGGGGAAGCACTTGTTCGGCACTCCGCCTGCCCACATCATTGGTACCAGCTGGGGATTGAGTCGCGACCCTTCAGTTGCCAGCCCAGTTCTCTAGCCGGTACACCCTGGAACCCCCCTTGATATGGATGAAGTATGAAATGTACAGTGCAGGTTATGTTGTGTGTGGTGGAGAGGGTGGCATCCATGATAACTTTTTTTTTTTTCAGTATCCTAGTCTCCAGCACAGCTTCTTCTGTCTCCTTTCTGCAGTCAATGACAGAGCCAGCCTTCTTAACAGAGCTCTGGTCACAGCAGACTGGAAGAACATCTGCAGCATCTTGCAGCACACATTGAAGGACCTCAGCTTGCTCAGGAAGCAGTCAACTCAGCTGTGCGTACAGCTGTTAGTCTTCCAGTTCAGCCTGCTGTCAATGTAAACAGCCAAGTATCCGTATTCCTCAATCCTGTCTGCATCCTTAGCCAGGATGTACAGGGGTTGGAACACTGTTACCTTTCTTCCTAAAGTCAGTCACCATCTCTCATTCTCCTGTTCACATCCAGCAATAGGTGATTTCCACTCCACAAAACTGTCTACTCCTCCTCCTGTCTATCCTTTATACCCAGGGATGAACATAGTTTGAAATTCTTGCTGGTACTATTACCAAAATCTTCATCACTGGGTGTTTTTCTGATTTTCTGTGGTAACCCATCTTCAGTGTCCCTGTCTTTTCTTTTGAACAAAGAAGTTATATTTTCTCTGCATTATTACTTCGACAATTTTTCTGACAATTTTTTTCTGTGTTCCAGTGTTTCTCACCATTTCTATTTAAATAGATTTTTTAACAGATCATGTTGAAAGTGTTTTAGCCAACCACAAGAATGTGTGGAATTTTGTTGGTGTAATTTATTGTTCATCCTGTCCCGGTGTAATTAACGTTTCTTGATGTGTGCGGACCAGTTGTGGGAAATGTTCCAGTGCATTAAATCAAACGCATCGATCCCCATAGCAACTGGTGTGTTTTGGAAGTAGACGAGCATGTGCACTCACATACTGCTGAGAGAAATCTCCAGTCGTTAGCTCCTAAGCAGCTTCTTTTCTGAGCTGTTCTGTATCGTAAATAACATGAAACACTACTGCTTACTCTCTGACTGATTTTAATCGGGACATTTTGCAACAAACGTAAAGACATTAAATGTGTGACACACAGTTTTTGCACAGTACCTCCACCACCATCCAAGTGTTAATGAGCTTCTTGCAGCAGATAGATGATAGCATCCTGAATGCTCAGGTGAGGCTGATAGGAAAATTCAAAAGGTCAAGAGAAGATCTCACTTACTACCTCAGTTGTGCCAAGTCTATCCAGCAACTTCATTAATTAGTTTGTGAGGGCAACTGGTCATAAGTCTTTCAGTATAGATGGATTTGACCTCTTGGGAACTGGAACTACAGAGGAGGTCTTCCACAGTAGCACCCTTTCATGGGTAAGGCTGGTACAGGTCTTTGGAACCCTGGGACTGACCCCATCAGGGCCAGCTGCTTCACCTTGGTTGAATGTCTAATTGTCTTTTCATCTGAATGGTCCAGACAAAGATAAAGCTTCATATCGAAATCTGAAAAACAACGTAAGGAATCAAAGAAGAATCCCAGTTGTGAATAGCTTTGGACAGTGCAATGCTAACAATCAAGCTACCAATTAGCATTTATTACTGAGAAAAGTGTTTCATTTCCAAGCGCTACCACTTACAGCTCAACTTTCAGTAATTATTTTGAGGTGCCTGATACCATAATTCTGAATCAAATAGTTGACACACAAGTCAAAACACTAGTCAAGTTGGATGTTTTATACTATACACATCAAGACCTGCTGCAGCTATCGACCATCCCAGCAAACATGACCCTCTGGGGCCCCCAAATGAGCACCACCTGTTTGTATGCGCTCTACACATACCTTGCATTTCAACCCAGTAGAGCACAGAGTTGCTTGCCCATAGTGGCCCTAAATCTGGAAAAATATATGTTTGCTGCTTATGAATGAGCTTTTTTTTTTTTTTTTTTTTTTTTTCAACGCAGACAGGTCCAACACCCGGATTTCAAAACTCAACGAAAAAAAAAAAAAACGAGGTTTTGTAACCCTTCCCCCA
>JBAMYA010000016.1:2204404-2215736 GCA_037176975.1 Arrhamphus sclerolepis
CAGAAAGACCACTACATACTTTATGCAAAAACCGACGGGCCGGGTTTTTTTTTTTTTTTTTTTTTTTTTAATGAGAATAAAAACAATTTTATGAATAGCTGAATAACCTTTTAGAATATTACTTTCTAGGACTAGAAAGAAAAAAACTGTGCACTGTATCACAAGGTTGATTTTATTCGAGACATAACAACTCTGGCCTTTCAAGAACCTTCAGATTCATTTGTTAAAAAAAAAAAAGTAGGAAATCTTTCATTTAGTCTAGAACAGCTCAGGCTGGTTTATTTTTACATTACATTTTTTCTCAATAGACAGGACACTGCTCCTGAAAAACAGCACTGCACACGATTTTCTTTATTAGGACACAGTTCTTAAAGCACTGCACTCTTGATTCGAAAACTCACCTTCCTGTCAAAATTTAAACTTTGCTTCCAAAATCAGCACACTGCACTGCAAAATGCAAAACACTGTGTTTTCACATAAAGTACAAAATATGATACAGTCCTCATGACTGCACATTACAAAATAAAAATAATCTTACAGAAAAATACTGGATTGGATTACATAATCCTAAAATAGAATCTACGAGTCACATTTATGTTTTTCCAGGAAAATGTTATTGCACGGTTTCATTAGATATTTGGTTAAAATTACAGTGTTCAAAATGCACATGAATTTGATAAAGACATGCTGCTAATCTGCTTGTGTTTTGTTTATTTACTCATAATTATCTGAAGATATAACGTGTTCTCTCTCAGACACACACACACACACAAGAAGCATAAACGTCCAATGCACTGATTCATGGTATAATAACAGAAGTCAACCTGCTGTGTACAAGAGCATCTGTGATTTTCATTAGTTCGCCATCAGATTGTTTGCGGAAGATGCTCAACATGTCCTTTCACTCTTTCAAGTGTTTCCACACACTTGATACAGAATAAATAAAACAATGCTGACCTGTATAGCAGGTTGCTTTTTCAAACAAATGCATTTAATGAAAGTATTCAGCTGCTTCAGAGGCAATCCAGATGATTTGTATGAACTCACCATTACCTCAATTCATCTATTGAAATAATTTTTTGGGTCCTTTCTCTGCTGTTGTGGGTCAGATCCCATCACTTTAAAGTCAGTGAAAGAGGTGGCTCTCCAATACAAAGGGATCAATTCTGCCGGCACATACAGAGCCTCTGTCGTTCTCCCTTTTGCTACTTCCACTTACTCATTCCTCATTAGCTGGTGCTAGCTAGCACCAGAGACTGTTGACTCCTCTCTAGTACCATTTATCATGAATTGTCTTTTGCAAACACAATGCTCCCACCAGGCATCACAACTACTTTTTACCTAATGAACATTTACTTCACAGTCATATTAACAACCTGCCCAAAGCACCAAAAGGCCATGGAGAAATGCATCATGGAGTCCTTGGCTGCAGGGATCATTAAGCCCTCATCTCTGATGGTTCTACGTTTTTTTTTTCCTTGCAGAAAAAAAATTATACAAAATGACCCTGAACTGACTTTAGGAGACTAAATATCTTCACTGTTAAGATGAAGAATCTCCTGAAAGTCTTATCTTTTCTCCTGTGTTTAAGGCAGAATTTTTAACTCCTGCAGAATTCAATCAATAAAGTCAATAAAGTCTCAAAAAAGAAAAGAAATAGAATTTTGACAAAGATTAATCCTTTTATAGGAAATACTTTTCTGCCTTTTGTTTACATTTTTACAATTAATAATTTATAAAGAGATTACTTGTTTTTGCAATTACTTGTAATGTTAAATTTGTGGTTTTATTATGGATTTTATAATAACTTATTTCAGTTCTTTTTAACCTAATGCCTTTGTAAAGCACTTTGAGTTACCTTTGTGTATGAAATGTTTATAAATGACATTCCACATAACTCAACTTTACATTTAAAAAGGATTATTTGTGAAATACATGACAGTGTTTCTCAATTGCTAAAACGATGATTCCTGTTGTGTGAATCAATTGCTCAGTTGTCTAAACTCATTCCCCGAATCGAACAAAACCATAAACTGTCTTCATCTAGTAAAACATTTTGCAGATTTCAGTCATTCCTTTTGTAAAACTCTGAACACAACTCTCATGCTATAAAACACAGTTGTCACTGTGATGAACCTAAATACAAGTGGCAAAACATGAACACAAATGAAACACGAACACAATGATTCAAAATTGATCACACTTGTCTCTCATCATGTCAACATGACAACAATATAAGCCAGCTCAGAGTGCAAACAGGTTGGTCCCGCAAGTTCATAACGACAATGGATCAAAGACATAGAGGATGATTGCGTGTAAGAGGAGGGACAGGAAGACAAAGAGTGTCAATTTCTGATGCAAGTGGGGCTACTTTCATTGACCAAGTACTGATGCATGGCATGACCATGAGGGAGGCGGGTTAAAGAGTCCAGCTGAACATCAGTTCATTCTCTGTGTCCACCATAATCCAGAGATTCAGACAAGAGAACAGGTACAGTCTACTTTACTGAACTGTTTCAAATATCATTGAAAGTTACAGTAACAGTATTTCTGTATGTTTCCGAACATTACATTACAGATACTTTGCACATTCTCTTGTTGTAGAATTGCAAGACTGCCATACGGGGGAGGGAGGAGACCCGTATACACAACATAGCAGGAGGCCATTATAGCTGACATTGTCCATCAAAACAACACCATTACACTCTTGGAAATTCAGCAACAAATTATACAGAACAACAGACTTTTAGGGAATCAATACTGTCAGCCTCTACGCAATAGACCGTATTCTGCATCATAACAGGGTGCGAAGGAAACAAGTGTGCAGGGTGCCCTTTAAGCGTAACTCTGAGAGAGTTAAGGAGCTGCGATTTCAGTATGTACAGGAAAGTGTACAGTGTATAGTACTGCACTATACTTTTGTCAAGTTCAATAGCATCACATTACAATGTATGTAAGGGAAGAATTGTACTCCACAGCATAGGCCTGTCTCATTGAAGAACTTACAAAATTTTCCCTCTTGAACTGGATGCCATGGACAGACCCCATGAATTCACTTTTGTTGATGAAGCTGTCTTCAATCTCACCAAGAGAAGGAGAGGCAGGAACATACTTGTCCAGCAGGCCATTGTTGAAGTCCTTGGCCAGCGTGGTGGAACCGCAACAATGTGTGTTGCTATAAGCAACCAGAGTGCTCTTCACCATAATGCCACTCTAGGGCCGTACAATACTGAGAACCTTGTCATCTTTCTTGGTGGTCTCAGAGATGTGGTGTCTGCAAATGAGGAGCAAGAAGCTTAGATAAATGAACGACCTATTTATGTCATAATTTGGGATAATGTTAGTTTTCACGGTGCTGTCAGAGTGAGAGAATGGTTAAATATAAATCCAAATTTCTGTAACCTATATTTTCCACCATACCCTCATTCCTCAATGTGATAGAGGAGTTTTTCTCCACTTGGAGGTGGAAAGTTTATGAGATACAGCCTTACACCAGGGTAAATCTTCTTGAAGACATGGAGCTAGCTTGTGATGACATTAGCGAGGAGATGTGTCAGGGTTGGATACAGCACACTAGGGTTTTTTTTCCCCCTGTTGCATGGCAAGGGCAAATATTGCATCAATGTGGATGCGGTGCTGTGGCCTGACCCAGCCCAAAGACAAGATAATGCTCAGTGAAGCTCAGTGATCAACTGTGTAAAGTGGTCTGTTTTGTTTCGTTTTTTTCTTTTACCTTTAATAGTACACTTTCATTTCTATTTGTCAATTTCAGGATGTTTTTTTTTTCACAGTACCTTGAACACTGTTTTCAATTTTTTGGTGTAATGACTGCTCAGTGGTTTTTCTATTTTGACCAGTTAGTTCTGTGAACACTGTTTGGTTTTGTACGGAAGCCCTAAACGGTCATACATGCATACATTTTATTTCCACCGTTTTCTTGTGATAACGAGTTATTTTTTCCTCCGTTTTCCAGTGATAGCGAGATAATTAATTTGAGATCTCAAGGGCATTTCAATGCCCTGATTGGTCTATAAACCGAAAGCTTGGTGAAAAATACACTTGTTTGCATCGATCTAAGTGTGCAGAGACTTTTTTTTCTTAGTTTTCTTGAGATCTCAAATTAATTATCTCGTTATCACAGGAAAACGGAGGAAAGAATAACTCGTTATCACGAGAAAACGACGGAGTTATGTCGTTATCACGGGAAAATTATGTCGTTATCACGGGAAAACGGAGGAAAAATAACTCGTTATCACGAGAAAACGGTGGAAATAAAATGGATACATGTATGGTCCTTTAGGGCTTCCGTAGTTTGTGAAATGATGAAACAACTGACTTGTTTGAGAAACAAATAATTGGCATTGTGTTGCAGTAAAAAGAGCACAGCTTACTAATATCAAAACATCATGTCGACAATGGATTTTTTTAAATTTTCTGAAATCTGAAAATAATTCTGGTTTCAAAGCACTCGCATGTCACTTCCATTGCACATTATAGGTGTTGGGGAGATGCCTGGTCTTATAAGAGGGCAGCTCAACTGGAGAACCTTCAGGTGCAAACTGGCATGAACTACAGCATTGCTGCATGTCCTGGAAAACTGATTTTCAGGACATGCTGACATTCCAGACTTTCAAAATATATAAAAAAAAAGAAGAAAAACATCAGCCTGCTGGAAGGTAAAACAGTGGCAGCAACAGTGATAGTTTTTTTAACCGGTAAAATTATCTTCCCTTATTATTAAAATAAAACTGAGATTTTACTGAAATAGTTTCAGGCAAGTTAAAGGTAATTTTTTTTTTGTTTTGTTTTTTTGACAGCAGGGCCTGAAAACTTGTAATTGCCATGATTTATCTAGACAGACATGGAAAAGAATAATTGCATGAGTCATTCAATGTTAATTAAAAGAGCACTACGCATTTATGGATCACTGGAAAGGTTGTTTGGGGTAATATCTTTTAACTTTTCATTGTGTTTTCATTATCATGAGTAGCACTGGCTTTTCAATGCACTCAGTAGTGTCTGGTTCTGACTTTGTGGTTCACTTTACAATGTGGACTGATACAGTAGAATAGAAATTGGTGAGTGAATGGATTCCTGGTTCTCAGGCTTCCTACCATTTCTACTTCTATGGGGACATGAAAGAGATTTAATGAGTCGTCGGCAATGCCATTTCATAGTACGCTTTCTGATTTAGGCAGTCTGTCCTTACGCAAACCCGCAGAGCAAACACTGAAAATAAAGCCCATGCATAATTGAGTCATCTGGACCAAAATAACACCACCTCGTCAGTGCAGAAACATTCTCCAAGGTACTGCTAATGCAATCACAGAGCATGAACAATGGGAAATGTCATGTTAGCTTGCTAAGTGGTAACTCTGGCTTTTCAAAAAATATGGAACGAAGCAGAGCTGAATTTGTTTGTGACACTTTAGTCACAGAGCAGGATAATTAAAGGAAGCAGAGCAGTGTTTAAGCAAATATGCGATTCTCAAAAGCTTCAGGCATAATAGTCTATTTTCTTCGCTGACGGGATTTTATTAAAAGAGATGCTCAAACAGGCAGTGACTGATAAAGTGCATTGGCACATTGGGACACAATGGTTTTGAAAATGAAACTATCAGGCTGAGGTAGTGTGCTGATCACTGGAAGAGAACTTGAATATTTTTGACTGGTCTCATCTGGTTTCTTTTCCTTTTTATCTTTCTCGCCACCATACTGCTCCACCCCTCCTCAGACAGGCATATCCTCATCTGCAGTTTGATTGTATTGTGTTGTGAAAACTAAATTGCAGACATTTCTAAAATGAAGAGGAGCCTGCTTCAACTTTGTCCTATATTTATACGTCAGCCTATCAGCTGCCAGCTCAGCTCACTAGTTAATGCCACTCGCTGCCTGGCATAAACTGTAACTGTTAAAAACTTAAGAACTAGAATTTAAGGATAGACAATAAATACATCAATGATAATGTATTTATTGTTGTTATTTATTTAATAAAGTTAAATAAGAATTAAAAAAAAATGATTAATTTCTTCCTGATCCCAATCATTTGGAAATCAAGTGAATGGTTCCGATTTCCAATCACGTGATTGGTTCAGGACAAAAGTACTTGTTGGTCAGTTCATATCATTTTAGGATCTTTTTTTTTTTTTGACTTCACAAGTGAACACCTCCCTAAAACCTGACATTTACATAGATTACCAGTATACATGTGTGTAAGTGTTTAAAGGGGACATAGTACGATTTCTTTTCTTTGCTTTCCTGCGTTTGAAGCTATGTATTAACACATTTCAAGTTATCTACCAGCTAAAAAAAGCCCACACACCTTAGACCCGTCACTTTGAGGCAGCTGAGATCTGAACATTTCTATGAGCCGTCCAGATCTGTATTGTACTGTGACATCACAGACCCATCAGAGTAGACGTTTCCCAGTTTATCTTCATCTATTAATTTCATTAAGACCTATGTAAACTGTGGCAGTTTAAAACAAAAATGGGTATTAAATGTCTTATTTAAATTAGGCTTCAGTTTTAGTAAAACAAAAATGTGTATACATGCAAATACAAACACTGTATGAGTAGTAAATTGGGATTCAGATATGGGATGGTGTTAAGCTCCTCCCTACAAAATAACATTGCTGTGACAGACCATCCTTATAGGCACAGGAAAAACAAACAAACAAACAAAAAACTTGGCCTTTCCCAACAAACCGTGCCTTTACACAGACTTGTAAGCCTGCCTCCACAGCTGTGTGATCCTGATCCGATCCCTTGAGTGCCAAGAGGAAGCTGTTAGATTGCGGAGCGGGCTCCATCCATTCCCACCCTGACCACAGACACGCAGGTTACAGTGTCCCTGTCTGCCTTATCTCTTGGAGCACCGGCTCGGCTTCAGACCCACGGCTCAGGCTCGGCCCCTGCTCAAGATAAAGCCTGAAATAAACCACTCTTACTGACAGCAAGGCAGCATTAGATAAGACTGTTGTGTCCACAGCTTTGAGCTAGAAATGGTGGGGGAGGGAGGGGGAGGGAGGGGGAGGGGAGAGATGGTGTGCATGAGCGAGTAAGCAAAATACAGTTGTATGAGAGCATGTTGTTGATAGGGTTTGCTGCTTGTGTTGCTCCTTTGACTCTCTTCTTCAGCTGTAGATAAAAAGAAGTTGAAGGTATGGAAATGCACAAATCTTCCTAAACCTGTGCTTTTCTTCTAGTTCAGCTCATGGATTTTACCTATCGACCCATGTAGCTGAAGCACCAGCCAATTTAGTCATCATGCTTGCAGAGATAAGCAAATTACCTTGCACTGTGTGCACCCCTGTATGTGAATCTGCTTGTACTGTATGTGCACATGTCAGGAAATGTTTCTGCATGCTTGCCTACAACATTGTATTTAGCTTCTGCCAGACAGCAAACTGCAAAAGTGCATCTAAAAAGGTTTTCCTCTGCTGGCATGCGAAAGCCAATCAATAGCTGTGTGTCTTTGTAAATTAGATCATGTAGACAAGAGGCAGTGGTCAGCAGAGCCATCGTGAAGTGTAACCCCTTGCCTGCTTAGTTCATTCTTCATTAGAAAAATGGCCTACAGTAATTGAATTGGCCTGTACAAGCTAAGGGCTTGGCCTTCGCTTTTTCGCCTTTGACAGCATATATTCAGATCTGATAACTTTATGCACCAGCCAAGAGCCAGTTTATGACTAGTGTTTGGAGCCTTACACTACATCTGGAGCCACTCATACCAAAGCTATCTATTAAGAACCTGTTTTTAATTGCTTGCCTGATGAAATAAAGGTTAATAATAACATAATAATTCAGATAATATTTCACTATTCTTCACATCATGGAGAAAAAAAGTATATTGCAAAGCTCAAAAATCACAATAACCTCTTTTAAAACACTTGAAACAGAGCATCAGTTCGCCCCACTACTGTCAATTATCCACCAAAGTCGTCTTGAGCTGGGTTTCACGACTTTTGGATATAAATATTACAGATACATACTAGCCTATCAAGATAAGTAGCACTGACCATATTACATGACACTGCCGAACCACAGATTTCTAAAACGTTTCCCCATATTTTCAAACCCCCAAAATATGTCTAAATCCAACCACCCGCAACCAGGAAATCCAACAAAAAAGGCAACATGAAGTGAAGTTGGGAGAAGATAAAGATGGAGAAGTTTTATATATCTGCTCTTGTCTGGGTCTGTGATGTTGCAGTATTCTGTTCAAGATCTATTACCTTAAAAAAAAAACTACTTTGTGATCAGTTAGTAGTGAGCGTCCAAAACAACATGGATAGCTTCAGCACGGCTAGTAACATATTGGATCGACAGTCATTGATTGACATTCTGAGCAGAATTTTGGATGTATTTTGAGGTCGGGTTGTTGCTCTCCCAGATTGGTTGTATGCCTGTCCAACAGCTTTCACAGACAATTTCTTCTGTGTCTGCTGGTCCTGCCCCTTGGAAAGCAAAGTCAATCCAGAGGATCCCATTAATTCTTTGTATCACAGAGGAAAAGAATTGGGATGTCTGGTCAGGCTAGTATGAGTCGATATCAGTTTAATGAAAAGAAATCCCAGAAGCCTTGTCTCAAAACGATGTCATGGGGTTGCAATATATCCATTTTTTTGTTATTCACTTCAGAAACCCCAATATACTGTGTTAAGCACAGTTTTTCTATCATTATTTGTCCTCTTTGAGCAAAGGAGATGTTCTTAGCCTCTACTGTAAACAACAACATTTTGTTGTGTGTGTGGCTTTTACAAATTCTTGCGCTATATCGCTTCTTGAAGTAATCTGGTTTGAAGGGCCAGCAAGGCAATGCTCACTATACGCTAGCCAAGGCTCAATTGTAAAGGTGCAAAAACCTTAAAAAAAAGGACAAATATCAGCACATTGCTTCACCAGACAGGTCTTTATATTGTGATCAGGCAGAAGAACAGCTCATGACAACCATCTGTGACTTTACTAAAGGACACCTGAGTGACTTTAGAACTATTAGATATACAATTCTCTTACCTGAAGAAGCAAAGATTCAACGAACTGACCTTAATTCCCATTCATGTGTAAATAATAATTCAGACATCATCTCAATAAAACCATCTCTTGAGACAAACATGGCAATGACAGCATCTCGCTTTCCTGATGTTTTGTTAAAACAGGCGCAGTGAAGTCATTAGAGGCAGCGCGGATTTCCTGAATGAAAGTCTTTTTGAAGAATATTCATGACCTAAAGATGACGAGAAGGTTTACATTTCAGGAAACAGTGATAAAAAGAATATCCGTCAGAGAAAACATAGTTGGTAATGGTCCTGCAGCAGGCCAAGCCTAAAGCCGTCAGAGCATCTCTGTAGAGAGCATAAATTGGCTGGACTGTGACGCTCCCTATCCAGCTTGGTTGAGCTTGAATGATTCTACCAGGAGGAATCGGAGAAACTTTTTTTTAAAGACAAGGTGTACTGGGTTTGAAATAATATTCTCAAGAGGACATGAGGCTGACACTGTTGCCAAATCTGGGTTTTATGAGTAATAACTGAGGTATCACAGTATTTATGAAAACAGTCTTTTAGTTTTCATTAAAAACTCTCCTGTTTTGCCACTGTGGAGCATTGAATAGTCCGTTGAGAAAATAAATGAACTGATTCAATTAAAAATCAGTCAGAAAGATAAGACAACATGCATAACTTGAAAACAGACAAAGCACCTTATATATCTGTATGAGAGGACCGTAGCTCTCTGGGCTGGCAGGCTTATAAAACATTTCTGTTTTCTCTTATTTGAAGTTGAAAACGTCATCGGATCAATAATGAGATGTAAGCCAATTATCTGCTCCGAGACGATCAATTACAAAGCCAAGTATGGAGAGAGCACTGTAGACAAAAACAGAAGGAAATTGGGGGAGGAGTGTTTCCTCATTTAAAAAAGAAATGCACATCGATATTTTTTATTAGAGGATTGTTGATGAAGCGCTTTGGGGATTCTTGGCACAAACTGTTAAATACTAATCGCAAGTTTTCAAAGCAATGTATAATTAGGGCACCATTAATATACCCTAGTATGCCACCCCCTGCAGCTTCATTATTCAGCTCTATTCAAGATCTTTTGCAAGTGAGCCAAAAATTCCATTTAACAATTTTTTATATCCATTACACTATGGATACATAATTACAAAAGTACATTCCAGAGGCTTAAAACCATAAGATACTAATCTTCAGGTTGTTCTATTACCAAGCACTGTTAGCATCAATAAATGTTTTTTTTGTTTTTTTGTTTTAATTTTTAAGTGTTATGTATCACTTACATCGCTGAGCAGATTTACACCTAGCACAGTCGTAGTGAGTGAATGGAGCATTCTTCTTTAATACACTGAAAGAAAAAAAAAACACCTCAAACCAACAAGCCTTGTGTCTTTAAAGGAACAGATTTTTCTACCAACTTTTCAACAAACCGCCAGACTTTTGCTCACAAAGACTTGTTATGTTTATTTTCGGTAGTTGTTCATGAGGCCTTTTTACTCGCAGTTGTACTCGAAGGTCAGTGATGGAGAGCAAGAAAATCTTTCATACATAGAACATATGAAGTGTTGCTAAGGCAATTCTTTACTATCCCGTAGAGGATATGGAGGCAAGAAGCTGGATACAGCCTGAACAATTGGCTGGGATAAAATAAGTAATAGTTAGAAGTAAAACGGGCAATATCAGGGTGCTTTCACACCTACACCATTTGGTCCGCTTATAGCGGACTGGAGTCTGGAACACCTGCAAGTACGGTTTGTTGGGACTTGTGCAAAAGCGGACCAGTTTAATTTGGTCCGGACTAAAAAAACCTCACCCCCAGAGGGTGGTCTCGGTGCGGTTCCACGTGGACTCCAGTTCAGTTCGCTGCTGGTGAGAACGCTGTCCGGCCTCGATTCGGCCCTCCTCTGGTATGTACGTAGCTTTTTGGTGAACCGAAGCTTCCGTAGCAAGCTGAGTGGTGTGTTTTTGGAAGCCCAAAATTTCTCAATTTCTTCACATGCTGCGCCAATCAGCTTTCATCTACATCACCCAAAACACGGTATTTTGTGAACAGCGCTGCCACATGAGTGGGGGGATATACAGCATCCACAGTGGTTGGTTTGTTTCCAAAAACACTGGTGTGAATGTAAACCGAACTAGTTGAGAACTGCAACATTGTAACAACTTTTGGGCCCAATCGAACCACTTTATTGGACCAACAGGTGTGAAAGCACTCTCAGGGTCCAACCTCCTTCTTGGTCAACACATTCTCACTCCCTTAACGTCATATATTGACGCTTGGTCAACACCCCCGTGCGTCACAGATTGACGCGGAAG
>JBAMYA010000016.1:2215836-2233934 GCA_037176975.1 Arrhamphus sclerolepis
ATATCAGTTTCAGGTGTAGTATTGGATGGGCTTGTAGGAACTTTCATTGTCACAAACTCTTCTTCTTACAATAACCAGCCAAAGTAACTGATATTTTGACATAAAAAATAAAATCTTTTGTGCTGCTTTAAAGTTTCATTTAGGATTAATTTCTCTTTTGACGAGGAAACACAATGTGTTCACTGTGTTCTAAGTTGCATAATTAAAAATTAGCAGGAGCCTTTCTCCATAACACGCATCTATTCTGTGAACTAGTAACCTTTCCATCTACATATCTCTGACAATTTAAAAAAAAAAAAAAAAAGGAAAGTAAGGAAGATAGGATTGGTAACTCGAATGAGCTTTAATGTAATATTCTTGTCTGACAGCAAAACAGTCCTGCATATTAGATTTCTTTACTATAGCCTTAATACATGACTTGAAAAGTAATGTATTCGACTGAAGGTTTGGATTGCGTCTCCACTTGGCTATTGGAATTCTGTTTCAATGTAAAACACCATGTCTGTTTTAGTGATGTCTCTGCCTGGTTACTCTCCTCTTCTCCCCTCTCTGCTAATTACATTTCATTCCAGGGTGGCTACTGCTATTCGTGGGTGCCAGCTGCAGCCCATTATTTACCCTCTCCATAAATACCTGGTTAGTGCCTTCATACCCTGCCCTGCTGTAAACTGCAAAATGCCGTTGCCCTCATCCAAAAGGTGAACCATTGTTCTCTGTAAATCTTTGCAGTCACTTCCCGTTTTTGTCTTAATGTCACAGACTTGTCCTGTCCTCACCAGAGGGACTCTGATGAGCCAAGCTCAAGAGTCTAAATGCTGCTTGCTTGATTATTGTCTTGATAAATGAAATTAAATTTAAATAAATCTGTAAACATTTAGAAAAGCATGGAAAGAGTCATAAAAAAAGATCAATCCCAGTCAGTGACACTTAGACTTTTATTGCAAAAAGAACAAACACAGCAGGTTTTTAAGCTCCATTTAATTTGTTTATGAGCCTCCTTTCTTGCATTTCAGGCCTTAAAAACATCCTAACCAATGTCTAGACAGCAAAACTGTGTCCACTTTGTAATGTTGCCATTCCTCCACCTAACTCTTAAAAGGTGCTCCACCTCTGACAGTACCAAACAATTTGTAGTTTGCAGTTACTTCAGTAACTACAAACTCAGAAAACCTATCAAATGTTTGTTACTGCCTTCTGTGTCTGAAAATATGTCATGTAGTGAGATATTTTGATGTGCAAGGTATTATCACGGACCCACTTTAGGAGACAATTATCAGCACCCCCATTTATTTATTTTTTTATTTTCAATTTCAGCCAACTCCAACTTAAAACTATCACACTATCACACCTTGAACATGGTCATTTAATCCTTTTTTGGGGGGGGATTTATCACCAACATTAAACCTTTTCTGTGGCTACATGTACACCATTAAATTAATTTAAAGAAACAAACTAATAATGTTCAGTCAGTACTTTATAAAATATTTTATATTTGGACTAAGAAATCTGACGTCTAACTGGTCTTCTTCATTTTTTTTCCCCAGTCACAAGTTATAAATTTTGATTTCCCTTTTGCCAGTACACCTTGTAACAACATCTACAACAATAAACTTTAAATGCAAAAAAAAAAAGAGCTTGCAAACACTATAAAGTAGTTCATATAATGAATGGCATTTCATAGCAGCCTCTAAAATCTTAAAAGACTGGACCAACCATCCAAGGCCAGGGTTTATAAAGTCAGTATGTGATGAATGGATGACGATGATTTGGACTCATCTTTTTTTTTTCTTTTATCTCTGGCCAGTGATACAGTGTTTTAATAAACTGAGCTTGTACAAGAGCAGACTTGGTGTAGATGTGAAGTCTCAGGTAGGTCCTGCTTGCTCTCTTAGATGATAACTTGCTTCACTGGTCACTGAGAGTGTATATATATACAAACTGTCACTTGCATCAAAGTAGGTAGTTGTAGTTTCTATTTCAACACTCCCTTAGTTGTAGAGGTTTGGAGTCAACTGGTACCTCCTGAAATGGCATATCACAGACATTTTAATAAGCCCTCAAAGATTTTTTTCAACTCGTGAAGAAATGGCTCCTTTAAAACTTAGCAACAGCAGCGTATTGTAAATAATTAAGGATTTAATTATGTATTTGTTTGTCTTAAGGTGAATAGTCACCTATAGCAATTTGAAAAATTACAAATCAAAGAATTGGTCAACAATCTGAATCTGAACAATCTAAAGCAAAATTTTCTATACTGTTGCAGTTGTTTTAAAATCTCATTTTGTTCAACACTGAAGGACGTTTGTGATAGAAGCCTTGCAGATTGAATAGGAATCACTGCTTATGTCATTACACATTTCACTTATAAATTAAAAATGAAACAGATTTCGCATTAATATTCACATTAATCTAACAAGCATTTGACACTAAAGCAGCGCAGTGTAACGCTGTAGTATTGTATGTTCCGATTTTCGTGGCTGTGTGAGAGGTCGTGCAGGGAATTGACATAAAAACCTTTCTTTCACTCTTTTTTGGCTGGTTGATAACATGACCAGAATAAACAGATTATATTACTGACAACCTGGCAACACATGAGGCATACCAGTAATACATCTGTCGGGAAAGAGGAAAATAAAAGGTTGATATGGTGCTGAATAAAAGGAAGGTTTGATTTAACTGTTTCAACCTCTAACCTTTGCAGAAAAGACTTTGCACAATGGGCTGTTAATGCCATCTCTTCTATTCAAAGCCCTTCCAGCAATTTTTATAGAGTCACACATGTTCTTTGTGCTTTTATTTTCAGGATACTCTGACACAGCTATGCGCTACTATGTAATATTCAAAATACATTGCGCACATGAGATAATACAAATTCTATTTAAACTGCACTTTCGTAGTTGTAGCATGGTTGAACTTCGTAATAAATCCTATGTAGCTTCAGGGCTTGTCACATCTTTCTTTGCTTTTCATTCCTTTTAGACACCTACATTCCTCTATTTCTATATCTCAGACGCTAGCAAAATTATGGGTCTCTTTCAAGTGTTCCAACCTAGTCTAAGAGAACACACACGCAGTTTCTTCCTAGTTTTTTTTTTTTTTTTTTTTTTGCTTTGCTCCACCTCTTATTATTAGGCTGAGAGCTCACGATGACTAAAACACATGCTTAATCACACAAGATCACAACAGCTGTTCCAGGAAGGTTTTCTGATGTAGGGTTGCCATGGCAACAGCCCAACATGTTGGTCTCAGCCTCTCTTGTCTGGTGATTGGCGTCCCTTTTCTAATGCCACTCAAAGCTTCAAACAGAGGATGACTCAGGAGAATTTTGCATCACTCCAAATGGTTCTGACACTACATCTGTGCGTTTCATGATGTGTCAGTAACTCATGAAAGTTCGGAGAAAGGAGGCTGCACAAAGCTTGTGACGTAGCCCTACTGTCTTTAAATAATGCATCAAATACGAGTTAAATAATGACAGTGGCACCAGCAGTTGAAAGCACAAGTGAGCTCAAGTACCTTTCATTCACTTCCATTAAAAATGTATTGGGAAAGTGGGGAAACATGAGGAAAATCTTATTTACTTACAAACTCGTTATCCCTTTCTCCAAATGATCGCTGCTCAGTGTGTCAGACTCATTATATGGTAATTTTGCTATTTTGACATATGAGCTCTCTTGTGAAATTATTACACTCAGAAGCACTTTGCCAAGCTTAATTACCTTATTTAGCATTCCCTCTGAATCTTCATGATGTAAGGGCAGCCCATCGGCATATTGGTCTTGATGTTCATAATGAGTTTCTGGAAAAAGTGAAAAATTATCCACTACTGTATAAGCCTGTGATGGAATACTGAGACTCAGCAAAGCAGACTGAGCCTCGCTGAAGAAAGCCAACTAGCATTTTCTTTTTTTTTTGTCTTTTTTTTGCTAAAAGTAACTGCTTGGCAGCCTGTCACCTGCAAGCTGAAAGCTTTAAGCAGAGCAGAAAAATGGAATTCACAATCCCATAAAAGGTAATTTTCTGTTGTAGCAATTTCAGTGAAAATTGTGAAGGAAAGCCCTTTAGAGTTCCTCTATAGTCCTGCTTCAGTTATCTCCTAGAAATCTGCAAATGTCCACATCTTAAAAGCTGATTTAAAAAAAAAAAGAAAAGCAAATAAGATCAAAAATAATAAGCTTTTTGATTGAATAAGGAAAAAAGGATCTGTTTGTGTGCAGAAAACCTCCAGGACAAAACTAAATTCTGATGTTTCTGAGCTTCTGGTCTGTTTTGCTGCAGCTGAGCCTGTGAAGGAAAAACTGCTGTCTGGACAACTGAGCTAAAACCTTTTGTTATGTTCATCTCCCGGACTGATCAACTGTTAAGGCAGCACTGCCTAACTTCACATTTCATTTACTTCCTCCCACTGACACATACAAACAGCTGGAATTTGATTATTGAACCGTGAGGTGACGTTTAGCCCAAAGGTTCACATACAGTACTTTAAACAATTTAGTGGCAAATAAATAATGGATCAATCATCACAATAGTTAGCGGACCAAGTATTATATTGTGTCTACTAGTGTTTTTAAATGTGTTTTTCTTTCTTTTTTTCTTTTTTTTGTGTTTTCGCCCATTGTCGAGGCTTTGTAACTGCATAGTCCAAAAGCTGTTTTGTAAGTTTAATTTCATTCTTTAAGTTAACAAAAAAAATTGCCACCTTTTGTGTTGTCATATTCACCAATGTCCATCAAAGGCAAATTTATGATTTATAAAAAAATGTTAGTGTAGTTCAGTTGTCAGCAAATGCATTAACAGTAAATCTCCTAATTGCAATTTCCAGTTTTTTTTTGTTTTTTTTTTTTGTTTTTTTTTGAAAATGAAACAAAGTAATTAAATGAAGTGGCTGCCGGTTAATGGCAGCATTTCATACTTCCTAGCAGGGCTCATCACTGATTCGGATGGGCGTGATGTTCCATGCCTACAGCAGAAAGGACTATTTTTGTTGTAACAGAGGAGATTACACAGATTCTGTCAACAGAGTGATTTTATTATGCAGTCGTTTTTGGCTTGTGTGTGTATGTGCAGACACTGGATGTGTGCAATGGTAATTCAGTTCCTGCTTAACAAAAACAAGATGTCATAACAAAAAAGAATTGACATTGAAAGAAGATAAAATAAAGAGCATCTGACTTAAGCCGTGATAGAGGTTTGGCCTGAATCCATGGGTGTGTGAACAGGAGAGCATCAAGAGATTGCTCAACAGCTGACTGAGCTGCCTATGGGGCTGAAGCCTCTTTACACGGTGTCGCTTTGGTCTGTCTGAGCTGCAGTTTTAACGGTTGTAAAAGAAACACGTGAAATCTGTGCTTAATGCAGCTTTGTCAGACACATACACCAGTGGCTCATCTGGAGCTCTGGTGACCAATTTCAACATTTTGAGTATGAACAACTGAGGCACCGTTTAAACATGAGCACATGGGTCATCTGTAGCTCCGGGTCTTAATTTATGAAGTCTTTATGATGAATTCTTCCAGTATCTGCTGTGAAGTATTCGTGTAACAATGTCCACATCTATATTTGTTTTGTTTTGTCAGTTAGTTTCTGCTCAATGTCTGGGTGGAATTGGGGCTCCTCTGAAGAAAACAAATCAATTCTTGGCAATAATTTCTTATTTAAATTGTTTCCACAACGTTTCTAAAAGATGAAGGTCATAACTTTGACTTGTCATTCCAAAACTAAATCTTGATGAGAACGTAATATACTTTTTCTTAAGATACAGCTCATAAACTGATGTTCTGACATTATCTTTTTTAAACTGACTCGTAAAATTCTGAATCCACTGTTCCGAAGATTTTTTTTTTCAAAGGTTTTTCCACTGGAAGGATTTTTTTTTTTTTTTTAACCAGGACACCGTCTTTCTCAAATCAAGCTCTTAAGTTCTCAAATTGGTTCTTATGCGAAACATAATTTTCGTCATATCCATTCCAGGACCGTTTCAAGTTGACCAATCGGGAGCAAACTGCGCTCTGCTGGAAAGCCTAGGCCACCAAATGATGATGGGTCCTGGCAGACCTCAGTCGGAGCTCCAGTCCCTATTTCAGGTCTGACAGTGATCGTTCCGGATGTTGTTTCAGTAGCAACATGTGAGATAAAGACAGATGGACAGATTTGATTAAATTAGCTAAATAATTAGCTAATTGCTTCTGAGGTAAGTTGGGCTGCCAGACTTGCTCATTTTGCCCATTTGCCTATTGTGTATTAAACTGGATTGGGTGGAGTTAGCTCCTATTATATATGTCATATGGTGTGGGGTTGGATGGGGGACCCAAATGCAGGAGAGCAGGCGGCAGGCAGGAGTAACCCAAAACCGCTGCCGGAGCAGGAAACTACAAAACAAACAAAACTCCAAACCAAAGCAAGACACAAAAACCACAAACTGACCATGGGCAGGAACATGGGGGAGCAAACAGTACGGACCAGCACAGGGCAGACAAAGACAGGACCTTATATACACAGAGGGAGACACAGGTGAAAACACATCAGGAGAACGAGGATCAGGAAAGTCAAACAGAACATAACTAGACAGACAGGATTTCAAAATAAAAGCAGGACCAAAAACAGGAAAAACTCTCAACAAGAACACAAACCATGACAATATACAGTCATTGGTTAGCTGCTATCAATACCCATATTATATATTATATGTTGTCCAGAGGCAAAAGTTGGCCTTCAAAACAGTGCTTCAGAAAACCAACACGTGACATCCTAGAGGGTTTGTCTGATTTTTTTCATGGCGCCGTCTGATTGCAGCTAAGATAGACCTGAGACACGCTGCAATTCCGAACAGGGTTGAAGCGAGCATAGAAAATTGATCAGTGGTTCTTTTCTAATTATAGTTTGGACTTCTGTGTTAGTTTGAATATATTTTTGGCCACATTTCGTACATTATGTCATCGCATAAATGCAATAACTAGCAAGATACGCATAGAAAGTAAGGAATGATGGAAAGAAAACAAAGATAAATGTGAGTCTGAAAACAGCAGATGTCAGATGAGCTTGTAACATCCTTTTCAGTTCATATATCTTTTTCATACTGATTTGATAGTAATAACTTATTCATCCTGTTATGTTTGTTCTTATTTCACCTCAACTTTGCATAACTTTTTTTTCTTTTGATGCTTGCAGATGCATTTTGCATGATCCTTTTTGTTGATTTATACACTAACCCAAATAAATAAATGACTAAATAAAGCATATCCATATGAAATTTACCCCATAATATTCCATTAAGATGAATATATTTTACAAGTCATATTTATGCCAGGCATCTCCATAGACAGGTAGTTCTGAGCCCCCATCACTGCTCTAATGATGCATGAAAGTGCTTAACTCACTCACCTTGGCAGAAAGAGAAAGAGACAGACAGGAAGAGGGAAAGAGAGCAAATGATCTGAATTGTGAAATGCAAGTGAGGAGGAGTGACACAATGAAGAGAGAGTATGATGAAAAAAAACAGAGAAATGATGTGTTATGCAAGTAGACTCTGTGAAGCTGCAATCTGAGAGATGAATCACAAACGATGGCACAGAAGGTGTCCTAAACCCCATGTTTTCACAAGTAATGGAATCAAATTTATTGCAACACATTCCAAACCCACAATGTGCTCAACTAAAGGAGTAAATGTTTATTTTTTTTGTCGTTTGTTTGCAAAATTGTCTTCCATTGATGTGATTTGATCAGGCATACAGCAATTATGTTCACCAACAGCCCTGAATATGACACCAGACTTTTCACTCTGTGACAAATCCCGCCTGTATACTGACACTTGTCAATCTTATGTCTCAGAACTTGAGTCACTGATTGCTCGGTTATCACGCTTCAGATGACCAGGCAAATAGTATTTGCTGTGAAAGCTTGTGTAACAGTGTTGTGGAGAAAAAGGCAGTGACTACAAGGGGGTTCAGCTGTTATATTTCTTTATTTTGCCTGGTTTTGGTGGCTCCAAAAGCTAACAAGGCAGCCAGACCCCAGATTTTGAGCTGTCAGCGGAAGTCCGCCCTGGAGCCAGTTTTAAGGGCCTGCAGGTGAAGACAGGACTCCAAATGCATCTCTTCAGCAGCCACATGGCATGACTGTTCAGCGTGGCCATGACTCTCCAGATTGATGCCCCCTGAATACGGTTCTCCAACATTTATGCTGGCCCAGGGTCCCAACTCTCCAGTGTCAGTCCAGGTGATCCTCATTGCACCTCATCCTTTCTCTGGGGTGGCCCAGGATGCTCTTCAACATGTGTCTGAGGTGATCCTGGACTCTTCTTGTCAAGTCTCTGAAGGAGTCCAGGATGCTCCCTGTGTTAGGCTAACACCATCTACTCTACCACCAACACCTGCACCTCTACCCGGGTTTCCATGCCGGCACCTGAGCCCAGGTCTGTGCAGTTGTCATGGCCAACACCAGGTCTTCTCTGCTGCTTGCAACTGCCATGCCTCTGCCAAGGTCTTCTTCAACACCCAACACTCAGCCCAAATTCTCGTCACCTCAGCCCATTCCTGATATCCTAACTGTCTCAGCCCAGGCTTTATCTGGGTCCTTGCTGACTCCAGCATCTCAGCCCAGGTCTGTGCTGCCATGACCAATGCCCAGGTTCACACTGGTCTGGCCTTCAGCTCACCCTGTTCCTTGAGGAAGCCATGGCTCTTCTCCAGTTCCTGCCTCTTCCCCAGACCTGAACTCCACAAGCAAATTTTGTATAGCATTTACATGTACTTTAAGTGTTTTACCTCTTTTCCAGCTCTAACAAAAAGCTTATGAAATGATAAAGGTTTGATTCTACCATCAATCTACAGTAATAGCCTGTTGGCATGCATGTGGACTATCGTTAAACAAGATAAGAAGACTTCAGACATACATAAAACAGTTTGTGCAATCAAGGCTCCATCACTTTAGTCAGCACCAGCTACATATGAATTTATGTATAAAGGCCTGGAAAGCTGCCTGATTCATTATTAATGTGGTCATTGTTTTTGACTGTTTATTTTAGACACCCATCTAAAATTGTGCCTGAGTCCATTTCACTGAACAAAAAATATTTGTCCTCTGCAAATTATAAAACAACAACAAAAAAGCTTTTAAATAATTACAGGTTTAGGGAAAATCTTTTTTATGCTGTGACCATTAAAACCTGAAACACTGACATTTATTGAATCAGTAAAAATAAAATTTGGATGAATGTCTTTGTGTTTTTATAATTGCATATTACCAGGGTTAGATTCTACAGGAGATCAGATTTTGGTACAACTTCTGCTTGTTAATTAGCAGATCTTAACACTCAGACAGTGCACTAAAGTATGGATGTGAAGAGAAGGTGAGTATATTTCCTATCTGCTTCTTTTTAATTTTCCTTTTAATGAGACACACCGTTGAGCTTAATGCAACTGTTAGCATTCTTACAGGGTCACGGGGAACATGTTGACAGATTATCCACCACATTTTAGTTTGCCAACTTTAATTGTTCACCAATAAAATTCAAAGTAGCTAATGACCTGGTTAGCCTATTAATGTGCAGTTTTCCACATTATAGAAAATAAGAAGGCTAAAGAGTGTGTCATCGCTCATGGAAAATCCACCATGTTTGAAGCTACTTCTTCGGTTCTGTGCATCAACTTGTAACTTATCTTGTCACAGCATCTTCACTACACACTTCCAACGCTACCAACATGGCCGCCAGGTTCCACAATGCAACAGATGTTCTCCAGAGCTATCAGATATGTGTCATTTACCATGCTAACATTTTTACTTTAACCATAGGGCAGCTACTGAGATTAGATACGTTAATTAAAGTGCAATCCAATTTTCGATGCATTTTTTTAAATGTTATTTTGAAACAAATACACTTAAATAACATACAATGGATATTTGACATGTCTGTTTCAATTAGTAGGTTTACAATTTCTAATGGAGGCAACCTAAGTACTGTATATTTATCCCCTAGGTGGCAGTAATGTGTTGCTTTTTGCAAACATGACCACTTCCGGTAAAGAAAACAACAAGCCAAAACAAGAGAAACAGGTCTTTCATTTTACTTTTCTACTTGCAAACAACCATGATGTAGCACTCCGGTGCTAAAATAGATCCAAAGCTGCATCTGTCTCTTCATGGCTGACATGTCATGGTTAAAGTGCCTGAAAGATTTCTCTGTGCAGAGAAGATAGAAGGCATAGATTTGGCATGAGAGGAAAGACAAAATGAGAAGAATGTTCATGTGCTGAACCACTTGAGAAATTCCAGGCTACGTTCCCATAATTTCAACAAGGAAAAGATCACCACTGACGGTTACCCTTCTGGTGATCTTTTCTACATTCCACATAAATAACTGGAGGAAGCTACGATGAGCACTAGCAAGATTAGAAAGGCACAGATCTGCATAGTGTGCGACTGTCGCTCCTTTACATTTCATAATCCATCGAGGCTATGGCTAATCGAAGCTCACGTAGCCTCGATAGCTTCCTCAAACTAGGTAATGACCTCACTAGTCTATTAAGCTGAAGCTCAATTTCAATATACACACACACAAACATATTTTTACAATATTTCAAAACAAATTTGCTAACTCATGTACAAAGTCGTTTTGCCTAATCTGTCGCCAAACCTATTAATATTTAATAATTAGCCATAAGAATGAAACTAGCTAATGACCTTTATTAACTGACAGCTAAATTTCTATTCTTTGATTTTACATTATTTTTAACTAAATATGCGAGCATACAAAGACTTGTGTCATTTAGCATGTTAAAATCTTTTAACTGACCACAGGAATGAAACTAACTTGACCTGGTTAGTTGATTAACTACCTTTGACAGCTAATTTTCTTTCTTTTTTTCTTTTAAAAAAAAAAAAAAAGATTTTGAAGCAGGTCAGCTAATACACAGTAGCATCTGCATTGTGAGGATTTTTTTTTTTTTCGTTATAGTGTTTTGCTTTTATGTAAACTTGTGCATATCTTAAATAGGTATTTCTATTTTTTTATCATTCACATGCAGCAATATGTGCAAGAAAATGTATTAAAAATGTCATCCATGGAATACGGTGCTATATAATCTCTGAGGATCAGTCAGAGTCACCCAAATAAACCATTTAAATTTTAATTATGCAAATTAATTGCTTTTTAATGCTGAGGTCTATTCTAATAATTTCAAAGCCAAAATGGACCTTATTTTAGAAAACGTACAGCGGAATTAAGACAACCTCCACCAAGTCATGTTTTAGGACCGCATCCTACACTTTAACAAATGACATTTCAACACTATGGTGATTCCTCTCTGTGTTTATTGGCTCTCAATGCCCTCTGTTAGGTTGGTGTCAGTGGGTTTTGGCAGGCAGAGTGGTGAACAGATGCTGATTTGTTAAACCTGAGAAAGCACAGCCAGACTCCTGAATGTTACCCGCTTCTCTGCCATGTTTTGCTCTGCAAGCCCACTTAATTCTGGTGTGGGAATGGAGTAGAGGGAAATCAAGTGACCAAATTTTTGTCTCCGATCCATCTGTCAAAGGGAGGCGATCGCAACACATCTGCGTTCACACTTGAACAACTTCTGACTAATCAGGGCCGATTACAACACAAGCACATTAAAGCGTGGTGTCAGAGATAGAAGTCAAATTCCTCATTTCAGAAATCATGTGTGTTTAATGAACAATGCCGTTATCATCAAGTCTGTTGAGCAAGGAATGAAAATCCATTTTGTGGAGGTGCACAGCAGACTTAAAGGGAGCACACAGCATTTCTCACAATGGCACAAACAGATTCATTATTTGAAGCGTAATTTTCCCCCTGTTGGCACAATTAATGAATCAGACTTTTCATCGTCACAGCTCAGTGGGACTGAACAGGTCGGGTTATTAAAAAGCCATTGCCGCTTCACTTGGTGATCTCAGGCAAAGGGCTAAATTAGATTGGTAATGTATGATTGCCCTCAACTGGTAGTTTCATTCAAAGTTCATGTTCACAGAGAGGCAGAATGCCTCTGTACTTTCCAGGTGAAAGCTAATGTCAAGCTGAGAAATGTTAATACGTGCACTTTTGTTCTCTCTCTCTCTCTCTTTTGTTTAAAAAAATTACTTTCCTTACAGAAATGCTTTCTTAAATTAAAATTTCCTTTTTCATCTTTATAGTCGCCTTATCTTCTGTGACTGGGACATGAATTATGTCTTCGCTGTGTATCTCATCTTCAGTTTTGGCCTCATGTCTGTTATGTTGACAGGGAATAAAGCAGCTCAATGGTTTTAAATGACACAGCGCCTCAGCAGATGAGGCATTGTCCTTGTTCCATGTGGATTGTCTGTCTTATGGGTAGAAAGTGATTGTATGGTGAATTTTGCTTCCTTTGAGCGTTAATCAGCACAGTGGGATTTATTTTTACATCCTCACCACACAGGCCCTTGCTAAATAAGAAGAGAAGAAAGGAAATCACTGTTTTATTCTCAGACTTTGTCAATATTATCCATTGATTCCCTTCCAGTATCCAAACAGTATCTTCTCTTCATCTCTTCATATCTTCCTAATATCTAATGAGGCTTTATCTTTAATATATTCAAAATGCCATTTTTGTCCACTGAAGAAGGAAAAATCCACAAGTCACAAGATTATTCAGATAGTAAAACTGTTAGGATTTTCAGAGATTCATCCAGGTGTAATTTAGGGTTTAACTAAACTAAAAAGAAATAAATATACACTTGTGCTCATTCCCTGTTTAGCTAGACTTAGGCAGCCAATTTGGTTGGGTTTAGCACCAATTTGATCTGTTTCAGTTTGTTCTTTCTTGGTTGAAAAGCATTTGTTGTTGTCATTGTTTGGTTGGGTTTAGGCATCAATATGAGCTGTTGAGGTTTGGTCTCCTGGTTGGAAGACACTCGTTCTTGTTCACTATTTGGTTAGTTTTAGGCAATGTAGTTTATGTTTAACCACTAGTAAGACCTATTATGGTTTGGTCTCTTTTGGTTAAAAAACAAAAACAAAAAAGAAAAACAAAGACTGTAGTAAATATATGCATGAATAAGAAATATTGATGAATGTTTATGTGGTTTCTGGTAAGAGAAAATGTCACTGTTTATTCTGATTCTGTTTTACATGGTGAGTCAACCTGCCTACATGCTCTTTGGTTCTTTCTCTCTCCTTTGCCAGCCTCTGTACTATTTTCTTTCCCACTAACTGAAATCACAGGTCTCATTTTCTGAAGCCCTTCACTCATGATGGATATACCCCACCAATCCTTTTGATTTAAGCTACTAATGTAATCTACTTCCTCTAACATTTACTTTTTGGGTAACATTCCATTCCACTGGTGCAAAGGCCTCCTAATTAATCAGACATTACATTGTTCTATTTACATAAAATGTGTAAAACATTATAGTCTCTTTCTAAGCCAGTTTTTACTGTTACTGTAACTGAAAGTGAAACAACTGATAAAGGTTAAAATGTTGGATATAGTTCTTAATCTTTTTGGAAAAGTCTATTTCTGACTATTAGTAAACATTACCTTTGAATGCAATTCTATGCATAAGCACAAAGAAACACAACCACAGTCAAAAGACTGTACTATTGCACTTTTCCAAAATAATTAATATGAAAAATGGGGCCTGTCCTGCCCCGTTGTGCCTCCACCATATGTGAAGCTGTCTCAGCACACTAAATGACTGTTCACAGCTGCAGCTGTTAACTGGGATTGTCAGACAGTTCTGAATAATTCTGTCCACCTTCTCACCTGATTCTTTTATTCTGTTCTGCTGACGCCATTCTTCTGTGTCTCATTTTCTCTGCCTCTGTTGTCACACACATTCACCTAAAAAAAAAAGAAAAGGTATTGTGACTTTTCCTTCAGTCTCACTCAAATTTTGGAGGTTACTTTACTTAAATGAATAACTAAATAAATAGTTAAGTGTATATCTATGGTAAAAACAAACATCTCCAAAGAGTTGGGGTTGAATTCAATGCTTTCATTACTTTAATCTCCAATGTTAGCCACTAGCTAGCTCCTGCTGCAGTTGTTCTGTCTCATTATGCTTCACTCAAAGATTCCCTATCACAAACTGCACCTGAGCAGTCTCTCGCTTCCAGTCTCTTTCACGACATTCCCACTGTGATGTGTGTTTCTAGCTGAGTGACGCATGGCGTTACACTACTGGACTGGTGCATGCACTCCAGTTTTGTGCAAAAAAGGTGTGCAGATTGCTGGACACATCCCGACAGTTTTCACAATTAAAGCTTGTATTTTGAGTTTAACTGTGTTGTTTGGCATAGTGTAATAGCAAAAAAAAGTAAATGTTCTCTCCAACAATGATTATTTTTTAATCATCTGAGGCTGCCAGCTCATTAAAACTTCCATGTGAGCTTATACTAGTGCACAGATGATTAATAATGGCATATGAGACCCAGTAAAGAGGTTCTACTGACATGGATGTTTGAACATATGGTCATGGTTACAGCACTTCATGAAGGACTGGCCAACAACATGATGCCAATGAACCTAGTGGAGTCAATTTTGAAAATGAATCTTAGTTAAAATTAGCTCTGTCTCAGTTCTTCTCAGCCAGACACTGCAGTCCTGAGATGAAAGATACAGAAAGGTACTCTGTAATTAAATGCCAACATCTCAGCCATTTACACAGTGATCCTTACAGACTGTGATAGATGAAATCTTCAGTGAACCAGCGAGATGTAATAGATTTATTTTGTCCTTCATTTGCTTGAAGCTTTTCAAATCGCAGGCCATGTTTTTAATCTCTGTACTTGGATGGTTACACTGAGGCCAGTAAGGTAGCGATGCCTCTATTTAAAGAAAAACATTTACAGTTTTACTTAGACTATAACAGTGTTTCTGCCTTGTCAATCGATGCACAATTGCCAAGGTTGCTGCTGAGGAACAGGAAAGAAAGAAAGAAAGAAAGATGAAGAAAAAAAATCCCACCACACCAGCATCCAATTGTGGGCTTCAGAGTCTAAAAATCAGTCATGAGGGTTATGTTCTGGTCCTCACTGCCAATATCTCAGTGTCTATGTTGTAGTATTTCCATTTCATATCTGGATTAATTTTGTGAACACTCTGAATAGCCCAAACCAAGCTTGATTTAAATCACATACGGAGGTGATTTCAAATGCGATTTTCAATCTGATTTCACATGTCTCAATCTGAGTAGTTTTGTCATTTAAATAGGGTTTCAAATAGTCTCCTGTTCCATTAACAGCTCATTATAAGCAGTGACTTCATCCACCAGAGTGATGGAAGTGACAAGTTCAGGGAACAAAAATGAGTCAGTTTGCTTCGTTTTGAACTGTGATTTTGACACGGCAGGCAGTTGACGTGTCAGTGGCTGCAACAGACTGTGGACGGAACCTGAGACAAAGCACCGTACAGCAGCCTCCTCCGTCTCTGATTTCTTTCTTGTAACTTGTAGAAGGTTAGCACTGCAGCACCACATAACCATATGTGACAGTAGCAAAGTCAATTCACCACCATACATTTTAGTTTACTTGCATCTCTTCTTTGCATAGAGGCTACCATGTAGACCATATACAATGGTGAATATTAAGAAGGACACGCATCACACGGAAAGCTTACATGTAACTTTGGGACAAACAGGTGTTAGAGTCATCGGTAAAAACTTTGTTTGACCTCAAATTCAAATCAATTTAAATCATCTGGTCATAAGAAACAGCTTCTGCTTATTGCTCATTAGAAAGCCAATATATAATAATGTCCATCTGGTCCAGACCAGTTACAGTGTGTATGTAGGCTACAGGAGCCCGTTTCACAAAGGAGGTTCAACAAACTCCGAGTCAAAAAACTAACTCAGAGTCAACAAACTCCGAGATCAGAAACTCTGAGTTTTTGGTTTCAGAACAGCTTATGAAAAGCAGTAACCGTAACTATGAAAAGCCATGATCAGTGGAGCTCAGATACCGTGATTCACCATGGCAACACCAGGTAAATGGAAGAGATCCACCTACTTCACGTCGGCAAATCAAATGTTATAAAGAAAACTACCGTAGCGAAAAAATGTAAAGCAATACAGAGTATCTGGTATGAATTGAAGGCAGAGCTGCGGTGGGTGGTCTTTGTGGACGAAGGAGATTATGAAAAAATTGAATTGACTGAAGAAAACCAGTAACGTTCTAAAAGAAAATCATTGGGGAATGCCAAACAATCTGGGACTTAGAATCCTTTCCCGATGCAAATTCAGTTGCGTCAAACATGTGACGCGCAAGGCCGAAGCGTCAATATATGACCGACGTGTTTGGAGTGAGTATGGTTGGACTTGATAGCCTGATGACATCACACCGTTTCAGGCTTTTGTAGGGGAGGAGACAGATTAACTTTGTATTAAATTAGGGTTTACATTGCAATCGCGTGCAGAGATTCAGAACAGCTGCAGCAGTGAATGAAAGAGTTGATGTTCCAGTTACTATGCAAACAGCTGGCAGAGGTGAGATCTTGCTGATATGTAATGAAAGGAAAAAAAAAAACAGCTGACGGAGTAACATGTAAGCTGATTACTCAAACGTAACATGTTTTTTTTGGTTTTTCTTAGTTCTGCTTCATTCACTCTCTAATAGCCTATATTACAGTTTATTCCATCATTATTGTGAAAACTGGCATTAGAGAGTCACTAATTAGGTATGGAAATAGGCTACTGTGGGTGATATCTGTAGCCTAATGCACGGAATTTTTTATTTATTTTTTTTAACAAAATTTTTTTATTTTTTATTTTTCTTTTTGGGGGGGGATAATGAGTGGACGTCAGAGCCGGTTTGACCGTATCAAACTATTAAAATATGTATTCGGATCATCAACATACTTTATTGATGCAAAATGTGACATTTCATCGCCAAAATGATCGTTATATCAGAGGTTTTCAGATTAAACTGAACCCGTTTTCGCTTTAAAAAAGGGGGGAGACAGAAAGAGACTTGGGGTATGTTGAAGTAAAACTGCTCCCAACCAGGTTTAGTTCAGGGAATCAGTTGCCGCAGTAACAGACTCCGAGTATCAGTTGCCTCACTTTGTGAAACTGGCTCAACTGAACCGTCTGGGTCAGAGTTAAGTAACCCCGCTTTGTGAAACGGAAAACTCAGTTTCCCTGTTCCGGTTCAACATACTTGGAGTTTCCACATAACCTGCTTTGTGAAACGGACCCCTGTTCTCATGCATGTTTGTTCTCAAATACCACGCCTCAAATATGACATAGCCTATAGTTATGGAGTCAAACCTATTTTTAACCAGGCTGTAAATATGTTTATTTCTGCAGCAAAATGGGACATTTTAACATGGTGGGATCAGTGGAAATTGACTTTCATTTGGAGCCAGCCCCTAGTGGTCAATTGAACTGCAATTTTCTTCACTTTCTGGGTTGCATTCAAATCATTGAGAACACAACTGTGTTTGCACTGACTGTTCTGTCGTACCCTTCAAATACACAGATTTGCGCTCATGAGCATCACTTCTTTCCCTCAATGGTTCTAATTTTAATAAGATGTACTTTATTGATCCTAGGACTGGGAAATTATTGAATATTGTCGTTGTAACAGCAGAGGTGAGACCACTGGTTTCATGTTTTTGATCAAAAAGGGCGAATTACAGACTGTATTGAAGCCAGTTTCCACAGTGAAGAACTTAAATCTTCTCTTATGAGGAAGACACTTCATTTGTCTCGTCAAAGAAGCCCACAGGTGGACCTTGTGTTTTGGGTGCCCCCTAGTGGCAAGAAGGGCTCTAAGCATCTGTAAAGTCTGCACATGGAAAGAAACTGCTTTATTACCATGACAAAAAGACTAGAAAAATGCTTTAAATAAATCGTGTTATGGACCATGCAAATGGTAAATCTGTCTCCAAACCATCAGTATATGTGTGAAAGGTTTGAGAATCGCTTTTGCTCCAGCTGACTGGTTTCAATGTCTAAAACACCAGCTGTAAGTGTGATACAACTGGAAGAACAACAGAGGGCAGTGTTCCTCTTCAAACAAGGCTCTTCTGGTCACGTTTACAAACCTTTAAATGTTCAAAAATACAGGAAAAAGATAAATTGTAGTCTATTGATTCAAGGAAAAATGCCTCATTTTAATAGAT
>JBAMYA010000016.1:2241408-2254794 GCA_037176975.1 Arrhamphus sclerolepis
TGTGTGTGTGTGTGTGTGTGTGTGTGTGTGTGTGTGTGTGTGTGTGTGTGTGTGTGTGTGTGTGTGTGTGTGCGCGCTTCAGGGACCTGATCAAAGTACTGAAGTGGTACGTGGACCGCATTATTGATGCAGAGCATCAGGATCACATCCAGCAGGTTCTCAAGGTGAGCCGCTTATGAAGTCACTTCTTGTTTTCCAGCCGTGTGTGTGCCCACACACGACTATCTTTACACACGGATACACCATCACCTCCGTTTACCCACATTCACTATTACCCGATTCATGCAGAAATACAAACAAACAGTTCGCTCTCGCTGCCACCCCTGCTAATTCATGTCCCCGTCTGCAGCGGATGCATCAGGCCACTCTTTCTCCTCTACTCTGTCTGTTGTGCTGCATGCAAGTTTAATCAGCGGAAACACAGTGTCTCTGGTGCCGGGAATCCTCATCTCTTTATTATGTTGATGCATGCAGATGCACTCTGCGGCAGAATTCAATGCTCACCTGTCATGCAGGGATACACCCCGGCCGCATTTGCAGGGTTTCCCTGCACAACTGTTCAAGTAGTTTTAGACATGCTGAAGGTGGAGGTGCTGATTTTAGACAGGCAGGTCACTCTGAATATACAACAGCAAATGAGAAGTTGTAAAAGTCCAAGTTAAAATAAAAGTAATTGTGTTTCCTTTTTTATTTCTTTGCAGACAGTAAAGAAATGAAAAGATATGTAAAGATATATATTTTTTTGTATTTCAGGCCTGTAACACATTCCAAGATAAGTTGGGATTTTAAAGCTTTTACTACTTAGCAAAGTTGCCATTCCTTTTCACACCCTGAACCGAGACAGGTGGTCCAAGGATTGCTTCTCTTAACCTGAGCACTGTGAAGATATTAATAAAAAGGAACACTTGGATACGTGTAGTGAGTTTGAAAAACTGGTGTTTCTGTGAAAATTATGTTTTGATTAGTTTAGTTAACAGCATGGCAGAGTAAGTAGCTGATGCTAGCAGCCTCCCACCATCAGACTTACCTTTAAAGACCATATGACCATTTTTTGAACTAGGGCTCTCAAATATCTTAGCAGGTATCACTTTTACAAGTTCCCCAAGCACACTGTTTAATGATTTTAAGAAAATAAAACACTTTTTCGGTTGTAGCTACGTGTTGTAGCCTGCTGCCTACTTTGTTTTGGTGGTACAGCTTGGCTTTCTGCCCGTTTTGAGATGAAAATATGCTGCAACCTCACTACACTGTGTGCAGTGTGTTACGAAGCGTTTCTTTTTACTAAGACAAAATAAAAAATAAATCAATGATTTAAATGGTGATGCAAGCAAATAAAAACTACTCTCTTTCCATTGTGAATGAGAGAGACAGATATTTTGTCCAACCCAGATATTCCTCCCCGGATGTAGCAACAGAGAATGATTATTCTGGTTGGTCAGTCAGGGACCAATCAGGAGGCTGATAAAGGGTCAATTCTGGTCAGGTGCCACATGTAAAACACGTGATTTGAAAGAGAACTGAAGCCACACCAGGTCTGAAATAGACCAGACTGGATCCTTTTTCTCAGTGAAAGAACACTTTCAAAGAAATAACAGAACTGAGAGCTGTCTGGTGGTTCACTGTTGGTCCACTTTAAGAAGACTGAGTTAGCTTTTCATTAGAAAGTGTCGTTCTGTACATAAAAGCTTTTCTGACATTGTGGACACAGCGTTATTTCCAAGGCCACATTTTTCATTCCAAAATTCTCCTCAAATTCTCTGACGAGGACAAGTCAGGACTGTAGTTACAGAGCAGTCCCAGTACTCGTACATACCCTCTTCTACCTTTGCCGTGCCTTTTAAATAACAGGTAGAGAATTCAATTTTCGCAGTGTCTTATTGAAAAATGCATGAATGTCTGTTGAGCAGAAGCAGCCTTGAAGGCAGCATATGTTGTTCTAAAATATCAGCGTACCTTTCTGCATCAATACTGCCAAGACAGTTTCCAAAAGATCTAGGATGATACATAATACACATGACCATAATATGTTATGAGATGCCTCTTAGACCAGAGACGCTGAATCCTGACTGTAGCTTCATGTTATGTTGCTCATCAAAGTTAACCTTCGCCAGTGTGGTTATGCCAGCTTTTAATGAATGATGATTCCTGATGCAGTCTCGTCTCAGGGAGATCACAGATGTCCACCTTAGACTCCTTTACTCACTGAAATTCCTTCAGATTTCTTGAATGTTTAAATGATATTATGAACCTGTTCTAGTCTTTCTTTGAGGAACATTGTTTTGAAGCATTTCAACGATTTTCCTGAGACATTAGATATCTTCACCTCGTCTTTGCTCCTCAAAGACCTAGCCTTTCATGGGTACTGCTAGCATGTATATAATCACACTTTCACCTTTTTTTTTCCTTTTTGGAAAGTGTCATTGGTCTGAAATGCAAAAAAATCAAAGCTTATTAACAAATGGAATGAAGTTGATTTAAAAAGCAAAACATTTTCATGCAATGGGTGACAGACGCGCTTTCATTTACACGACAAATAATAAATGATTCTTGCTTCTGTCCCCCAGGCCAGCGAGTACATCTTCAAGTATATTATCCAATCTCGTCGGCTCTTCTCATTGGCCACAGGAGGCCAGAACGAGGAGGAGTTCAGAGTCTGCATCCACGAGTTGTTCATGTCCATCCGCTTCTTCCTCTCGCAGGAAAACAAAGGCACCAGTCCTGTTGCTCAGACGCAGGTGTGTGTGTGTGTGTGTGTGTGTGTGTGTGTCAACATACTTGTGTTCTAAGAGCTGTGATAACCACAAACGTGTCTTCAATTCTGCTGTTCATCATCAGAAACGTTAATGTCTGAGCACCTGCGTGTGCAAACATAACTGCTGTGCCTCTGGGTACCGGTGCACTGCGTCACGTTTCCTTTGTGGAAGACTCCTGCTAATGCAGCTGTGATGGGGGAGAAATTGGCCGTAGTTGAATTTCCCGCAGCCTGGAGGCATGGTGTCGGAGTGGGAATCTTTGTGACAGCTTTTCTTCTTCCGGTGGGAGGTCTGCACAGCAGGGCGGCCGCCTCCACTGATTTAAAACAAGACCAAATCAAACAAGCCAGAGATGCCAAAGATAATTCTAATTACGCACCATTAACAGACGCTTGTTTGCTTGTGTAATCAAGCTCTCTTTGTACGTGTGCTTTGGTGGTGCTGTCTTTGTGGCTGGAGCAGTTATAACACCCTGCGTCATTCCACAGCTTTGTAAAGTTATTAAAACTCCTTCTGAAAATGTCAGCGTGCTTTGAGGCTGCTAGAATCGCATTATTCGTGCACCATTAGATATTCCGCTTGTGCCCTGTCCATGCGGTCTGAACAGCTCTATTTCATCCCTCCGCTGACTTCTGATCTGGATTAATCTGCTCTCTCACACAACAATAGCTGAGGGAGGATGCAGGTCAAGTCAAGCCCTTGTTAATCCCAGTTAATCCGTTACATGTTGCGCACTCTCCATGGCCAAGGCGCATTTAAACATTCACGCACGAACAGAAAAACTAGATGAGTGAGCTTAAGAGTGTTTGATTTCTAGTTTGAGGGTCAGTTAGATCTTGTAAACAGTTAACACAAGAGCTGCTTTACATAATAAATGGCTGTTATACTGTGGTTTGTCTTGGTTTTATCTTTGATTGCAGTCTAAACTATTAGAGAGACTGTTTACCTGAATAAATAAATAGTACCAAACATCTATAAAGGGCACAGTGCTTGAGGGATTAATGAAATGCATTTACATGTTTTGTTCAGAATGCTGCTGATACTGAATAAAATCAGGATTTTAAGTCACAGCTGCTTTTGGGGATGGAGTCAAGTGGCTTTCTCCACCCCTGAGAAACGAAGTGCCTGACTCGGTTTAAGTCTGCTTTGCATCTTCGTGGAACCCATTTGGGAGGAAGAGGAAATGGAGCATGAGAATTTGGGTCTTTTTTCATGTTGGTGCACACCAAATGACATTGTATCATTTTCACCCTAGCCCTAATGCTACGCTATAAGTGATATGGCAGTGCTCAGTGCTGCCATTGGTCAGTCTTGGCAAAGCGTAGTGTTTCCATGACAACTGGTCTGAGGCAAAGAGCAGCTGCAACTGGTCGACCCAGAGCTGTCCATTTATTCCTATATTATTAGTTTGTACCACTCTAGATGAGCTCATCTTTTGGATGTGATGTTCTTTATTTTAAGTCCTGGTTTGACTGCTCTACCTCCAAAAAAAACTTCAGTGCATATCAGTGAAAATGCATACTCAAGCTTTTCTCCAAAGTCTGAGGACACTCAGTAGTCAAGACTTACGTCCTGCATTACAAGCACCGTCCATTACACCATGACGTTCGTCTGCAGCAGCTGAGGCTGGATTTGAAGTCAGTGGTGGACGTGTTCAAGAATGGCAGTTTTAAACTGAGTAATGTCTCAAGTGTTGAGCTGTCCTTTAGTCCTCTTTTCAGTCACATATACACACAAGTTAACAGCAGAACTTCCTCACTCTTCCTCACTCCTCACTCTACTTCTCAAACACTTTCTTCAGAAGTTGACATCTTCATCTAGGAACTGTCAGAAGTATTACGTTCTGGTTAATAGATCATGTCCCTTTAATTGTTAGCAACATTTAACTCATTGTTGCTCTATCAAAACAGGTCAAAAAAGCATAGAATAACTTCTCCATCTAAACTGTCAGTGTACCTTAAAAAATAAATGGCACGTATCCATCTTGCCAAGCTGGCTGTTGTTGTCTTTCTTACCTGGAACACAGATCTTCTGGCTATTAAATGAATTTGAAGTTTAATTACAGTAATTATTCAAGGTTCGTGGCTCTGCTCCAATGAACTTTGGACATAGTCGGCGACAAACGTCAAACCATGCCAGTAAAAGCCTTTGATAATGCTTAAGAGGGATGCGTTACTTCAGCTCAAGTGCTTGAATTGTGGGGCCACTCAGTTTTTTTTGTTCTGCTGTGCTGTGGAAATCTGACAGAACTTGACAAGAAGGAAGAGAAACTGACATCTAGCTTACGTACAAGTGATGGACAGCGAATCCCAACAGTTCTTGAGTGTAATCCACGTAATCACTGCCTGCTGGTATTCCAAACAAATCACAATCCTGCCCACTGATTCAGGGCACAAAACCTCCGTATTTACTTTTGTTCTCCCAACAGAACGGCTCTCCATAATCACAAGCATGAATGTGAATGTGTGGTTGCTCTAGAGACTCTTGCCGTGAACTCCTCAGTGCCAAGCTTTGTTCAGAGCACCTCAGTGGGATTGAATTAGCTCGATGTAATGCCGTTGTAAAGGATGTTGTATTGAATGTGTAGAGTAAATACTGTTCTCAACATAAAACATTCATGCACACAATATACAATAATTCATTATTCATATCCTCAAATGGCCCCTGCAGTCTCATGTTGAGCCTGCTAAGCTGATTTAGTGATTGAAATGACAGTAATGGTTTGGGCTCGTTCATTTTAGCTTCAATCTGATTCACCATGTCACCTCTCTGCTCAGGCCGTGTTCCTGCGAACGTTCCCAGCGGTCTACGGCGAGCTGCTGAAGATCTTCACGGTGCGGGAGGTGGCCGGTTTTGTCAGAGAGACGCTGGCTAGCCTCCCTGCCACCGTGCAGCCAGACAGTCCCCTGGAGGCCGTCAAACTGCAGTGCATTGCCAAGACTGTGGAAAGTACCCTTTACATTAATCCAGGTAGGAGTTATTCACACCAGTAGAAGCACAGTTGATGTATGTTTCTGTGTATATCTGCGTGCAAACCCGACGAAAGAAAACCTGTAGAAAGATTTTCAAATTGCAAATTGAATTGTTACTGCTTATCATTCAAATGGTCTTGGCAAAGGGTTTACGCAGTTACTGTATTGGTGTTTATGTCCAGCATGCTTCCAAATGCTATAAGATGACAGAAAAAGATTGAAAAGCATATTGATGCCACTTAATTGCTAATGAATTAGCATGAAAGCACATCCAGGAAGTCATGGCCCTAAAGAAAATTGCTCAAAACATCTGCTCCGCTTCTGTTTCTTTTATGTGCAACAACAGAATCGCGGTGCATCCTGCTGCCCGTGGTGCTCCGAGTCCTCCAGACCCACATGCAGGAGCAGAGGGACCTGGTCATGTGTGCCCGCATCCTCACCAGCATGCTGTCCCTCATCAAGAAGGAGGAAAATGGCACCGTGGTGAGCACTACTGTGGTATACAAGCCTCCATCTTAAAGAAATAGCTCTATGTTTGGACTTCTTGGCATGAGATGCAGCTGCAGTTGTAATGGATTCATTGTTGGTCCATTGCAAAGCAACAGAAATGAATCGTTGCACTTTAGTTGGGAAAACATTGCACTGGCAGATTGCCTTGTTTTCTGTATTTAGTCAGTTAGTCTAGGTAACAAGGACATTGGCAGGTGTGAAGTTCACTAATGGGACATCAATTCAGCACTGGGAATAGCCGAAGTGACTTTGTGTTTTGTTCCTGTCTGATTTATATGTGTACGTTGCAGCTCAGGTAGCCTCGCTTGCACCGTTGGCAGTAAATGCACCTAGAAGGACACACACACACACACGCGTGCACCTTTACTCTTAAACACCACACAGATTGGCACCATATTTAAAGGGAGGTGACAGCTGTGGTAGCCAATGTGCCAGTGAGGCTTCTTCTCATTATCGCTCTTTCCAGGATGTACCACATAGCCTCTTAGTATCTTTCTGGTTCAGCGCTCATTAAAACTAAGTTGAAAATAAAATTAAAGGGTAGCAGAGATGCTGAATTAACTCTTAGACTGAACGATGGTGGTCCTTGATTATGGTTCAAGGTTGTTCTGGCAGGAAGAAAAACAAAAAACAACAAAAGCATAGGTGCAGATGAGTGAAGAAAACTTTCAAACTCAAACTTTTGTGAGGAAACTCAATCAACGCTTGAAAACACTGCTCGACCAAAAAGACTCGTTATTTTGAGGCGCTGCTTTTATCTCTGACCAGGCAGTCACAGCAGCTTTCTTAATTTAGACAATGTCACAACATTTGTTCCTGTCCAGAGTCGTCTGGCTCCTAAATATTTGCCCAGAATTAACCACCAGGTGGTTAATTCTTTCTGCCTGTAAGGTTGCTGTGACTTGTAACCACAAAAAAAAACATTTCTTTTCATCATGTTGACTCAGTGATAATGTTGCTCTAACTCAGCTCCAACTTTGTTTTTCCTCTGTTGTGTAGGAGCCCGCTGTGTCTGAGGAAGTGGAGCTAATTGTGGAAAGCCTGCTGGGAGTTTTACTGAGGACCATCCTGGAAATTAGCAACCGGCCCCAGCCGGCTGGCCCCGCCATGAGACTGCAGTTCCAGGATGTCACTGTATGTGTGTGTTGGTCTCTGTTTGCACTCACTAAAGTAAATAGTTTTGGGAGTTCACAAAATGTACAAGAGTAATTAGAGAGTTTAAATTGACTTGCAGCACTGGCAGCCATATTTCCACTGACTTTATTAATATAAATGGCAATAATTAAGATTAATGATAGCCCAGATCACAGAAGGGGGGTAATAATGAGATCATCATCTGCCTGGTGATGGACGCTGGAAGATGACTGGAGTAGACTTCTAATGATGTTACAGATATTGCTGCTTCTGCTTATAACGTAGGATGTGCATTCACTTTAATGCTGCTTCCTTTTCCATTAGTTCAAGCAGCAGTTACAAAGATGATTCTGCATGGAAGCGTCATTCTCCGTAACAGCCTGTCTTTCCCTGTTTTCCTCCGTCAGGGAGAGTTTGTGGCCTGCTTGTTGGCTCTTCTGCGACAGATGAGTGACAGACACTACCAGCAGCTGCTGCAGTCGTTCAACAATAAAGATGACCTGAGGGTGAGGCCGTCGCATTCACACATGCGTTACTCTCCGTGTCTGTGTGGTTCGTGCAAAATGTCTGGAAATTAACACGTTGTTCCCTTCTAGTTGTAAATACATTTATCTTTACACAGCAAAAGTGACATATTGGCTTATTTATGCATAAAAGATTAATATTTTTCCCCTCTGGTAGCAATATTTCATCTTAGCCTTGCCAGTCATGCTCATTGACTGCAGAAATTCTCTCTGGACTGGAGGGGGAGGGGCTTCATCTGATGACTCATACATGTGCAGATAGTTAGCTGAAATTAATGCTCATCATTCATCAGCTCCAACCACACAGATGTATAAACGCGAGATCAAATCAGATCATACTTCACACCTCTTGCTCACACAGCGGATCTCTAGGTCCCCCTTGTGGTCAGACGTAGTATTGCAACATATAGTGGTTTTAAAGTAAACTCCCATGGGCTTAAAATACACACTGCTTAGCTCAAATGACCCAGATTTCACACGTAGCATTGAAACAGCTAATGTGATTTTCCTTTTGAAATCAATCAAATATTTGAAGACTAAATCAGCTCTTTACAGAGTGTACGAACTGTCGTTGCAGGACTTCCTCCTCCACATCTTTACAGTCTTCAGGATCCTAATACGGCCGGAGATGTTTCCTAAAGACTGGACTGTGATGCGACTGGTCACAAACAAGTAAGAACGCACGTGTGCGCTGCACTTTAGGGAATTCATCGTTCTGCGCCGCAACTACGCGCACAGCCTACGTCGTAGTTGCACGCCAGGCTTTAGCACTGATGGTGACGGGGGGGCTTTTGTTCATTTTTTTTTACGGTCAACACACAAAAAGCTATTATGAAATTTAAATTGAAAGATGAGGTAAACATTTTCCTGATGTAAATCTTTTGTCCTTCACCTTAATGCAGCAGAATTACAAATACATGTATTTATTTTCATATTCCTCGACAAGAGCGCCCTCCGTGGATGATGGCTGCAGCTCGCAGTGATGCTTTTAGGTTGTGAAGTAACTCACTGCAGCTCTTGCTGTTTGTCTCTTTCTTCCTGATCTCAGTGTTATCATCACAACTGTGCTCTACCTTTCTGAGGCGCTGAGGAAAAACTTCCTCAATGACAAGTTTGACTACAAGGTAGGAATGCGCCAGGCGGCAATGCTTCAAACCAGCCTTGCTTCTAAAAGACTAAAACTACGACATTTATGACTGAATAGATCAGTTCATCTGTTTAAATTTCCATTTAAAATGCATTTTGATTTGGTTCATATGGAAAGAAAACTACAAAACAGAAGTCCTCATAGTGAGATGGTTCTAATACAATTAATTTAAGCTAAAGCTGTAACACAATGATATTTTATTTTTATTTTTTTTATATCCCATTCAGGTGTGGGATTCGTACTTCTATCTGTCTGTAATATTCATCAACCAGCCCTGCCTTCAGCTGGAGTCCTTCTCTCCATCCAAAAAGAAGAAAATACTGGAAAAGTAAGTGTTTACAAATGCGCCCACATTTGTCATAAAAAAAATTAAAAAAAACCCGCACACAATACACACAAATAAAGTGTGTATTCAGTGTACCAGCTGCTGTCAGAGTTTGCCTGCAGCAATAACAAACTGCTGATATGTTATCATGCAGGTACGGAGACATGAGGGTGATGATGGGCTGTGAGATCTTCAGCATGTGGCAGAATTTAGGTAAGGAGATTAGATAATGATCTCAGTGTGTGTGGTTCAGGTAAACAAACCCAGATCTGGCTCAGCGCCTTATTCCTGCACAGTTGCCAAAAAAAAAAAAAAAAAAAAGCAGCATGGAGTTTTTTATTTATTCATATTCATTGCTCTTTTGATGAAAGGTGGTATTCTTCAGGTTTCACAAATAATAATAAGAACTATAGCTGATGGGATCAAAAAGTATTTGTCGTCATAGCAACTGGAAAAATGGCGACAGTCTGCTTTACGTGACTTTCCACAGCATTTAAATGTGTTTTTGCTTTATTTGAACATTTTTGTACAAACAGTAGCTTGCCTTTATAAAACACTACTATAATTGAACTGCGGTTTCATTTAATTACCAGAGCAGCAGCGGGAGGGGGAGGGGGAGGGGGAGGGCTCCATAGATCGGACCAAATTGTCTCTGACAAAAACAATCTGCTTTGTTCAGGGATCGAGTGACGGTTTAACCTCCGTGTCAAATTGCTTCTCTCCTCCAGGGGAGCATAAGTTGAACTTCATTCCAGCAATGATTGGGCCCTTCCTGGAGGTGACCCTGGTGCCTCAGCCAGATCTGAGGAATGTCATGATCCCCATCTTTCACGACATGATGGACTGGGAGCAGAGACGCAGTGGAAATTTTAAGCAGGTACGCTGCTGAACCACAGGAATCTTGACAGTAAATGTGAAATGAAACACTTCCTGGAAGCTGCTTTAAGTCAGTTGCTCAGTCGCGTGGACTTAAGTTGCTAAATATTTGAAGAGCTTTTAACTGCCCATCCTTTCTTCGACTTTGATTACTTAAATTTTTCGGTTTTTTTTCCAGTTATTTCATCAATAAAGCGCTTAAACGCTTTTGTTCTCACAGGTGGAGGCCAAGCTGATTGACAAGCTGGACACTCTGATGTCCGTGGGCAAAGGAGACGAGACGTACAGGGAGCTCTTCAACAGCATGTGAGTTAGCGAGAGGATCAGAAAACGGCTAGATAAGCGGCATGTTCCTTGTTAAATAATTGACCCATAAAGCTCCCGACATCAAACAGCGGAGTCACGACAGAGGGCTTCATGAAATTGCTCGGGAGAGAGGTCACCTCAGGACGCCAGGAGACCCAGTGAGCTGTAAAAAGCTGAGCTGTAAAGGCTTCGCCGAGTAAATGGCCGTGTGGGCTGTGAATTCACAGGCCGGTAAATGGATATTTTACCTGCAAGTGGATGTGAAAACATTCCGCTTTTGAAAAGATAAGAAGCACCTCTTTTAAAAGCAGCGTAAATGGGTCGGGTTGCTTTCCGGGCAATCGGTTAATGAGAAGTGTTCAGAAATGTTTCATTTGTGTTAGAAATCTGTTTATATCAAGAAGTCTCATAAAGTAATGAGAGGTAAGTGGTGGATATTCACCCCCTTTCATCTCCACTCACTCCTCCTCCGTGTTCACTTCATCCTTGTGTTCCTGCATGATCAGTGTTCACACATGCTTGTGTGTGTGTGTGTGTGTGTGTGTACGTGTGTGTGTGAGAGAGAGCGCGCTTATTCATATTTTTATGCCTATTTCTATATTACACTCCACTGCTGGATAATAATACTTGAACTGGAAAACTCACTAATTTCAACTTCTCCTGTCCAACGAAATAGTTGCTTCTAAAAAAAAGAGTCATATTTCAGATTCATTAGCATCATGTATGCCTCCTGTACTTTCACATAGCTGTGAACCAAAGCGTGATCTTGTAAGTATTTAAATCAACATGCATCCTCAAAATTTGTACCTTTTGTCTTTCATTGCAAATCATTATGTTTCCCATCATTTTTATATGTGAGGCATTTAACAAAAAATGGTGCAACATCTGTGCATATGATCAAAACAAGATGTTTAAATCTGTTTTGCCCAGTCCAGTGTAATTGTTGACTGATTAGTATCTGCTAATACAGTTTTTACCATTAAGTTTCTGTCATTGATTTATCTGCTGTTTAATTATCTTTTATTTCAGCCTTCTCTCACTTCTTATAGTTTGTAATTTAGTTTTCCCGCCTACTAATGTCACTTACCCCAGAACTAACCTGTGTGCGCTGATTTTAATCATGTTAATATTAATTTATTCCGCCTATGCTTCCCGCCTGGAGTAGAATTCCCCTGTTTGGTCCGTACCCTAGGTAAGACGCTCTCCTCTTTGTTCTCTGTGTCGTCTGTGTGAGGGGAAAACGGGGAACAGTTCATTCAGCTGGAAAACAGCTGCCATATTCGGGCTTTCATGTGTCTGTCCACTTAACCAATCGATATAAAAAATCTACTACGGTGACAAACCGCTGATTTGGTTTCTGTGAATCTTTTGGTCACTCTGGTACTTCACACGAACTCCATCAGGCAGGACGAAAAGCATAGGTGACACTGGAATGAGATTTATTTCCTCTTTGCTTTGCTTCTTTTCCTTTTCTTCGTAACCCGCCCGCCTCCCCATCACTGTTCTTTTCCCATTTTCTCTCTTTCCCCTCTTTCCACCCGCCCGTCTTTACATCTCTGTCTCGTTCTGTGTCCTTTTCATTTGTCCTGCAGTCTGCTGAAGAAGATTGAGAGGGAGACCTGGAGGGAGAGCGGGATCTCTCTGATCGCGACTGTCACTCGTCTGATGGAGAGGTTGCTGGACTACAGGTAAGAGCGCACGTTCTCGGAGAAACACTCAGGCACATTTATTCATTCACAAATGCGCCTGCTCTGTGCTTCCAATACAGAGATTGCATGAAGCTGGGGGAAGTGGACGGCAAAAAGATTGGATGTACTGTCAGTTTACTGGTAAGTAGCACTTCTTGTTCTCCCGATTCGACAAAACCCTTCAACGAAACCGGCGCATCTAATGGTAAATGCTTTGAGGAAGAGTGTCAAAAAGAAGATGTCACAATTTACAGGTTTCCCTAAACGCCTCACATGCTGGTAAGCGCCATAGACTGTTTAAAGGGAACTGGAAAACCCTCCTGTGACATCACCCGTAGATTTTACTGAAGACTTGGTTGGAAGCTTTGATTTTGGCCTCCGGATGGCGCCTTAATGACGGTAGAAGACTCTGTATCTCCTTCTGTGAGCAGCATGGGAGCTAAATGCATTTTCACCTCTTTGGTCCTAACTGGAGGTTCTACCAGCTGATACCTGAGATACCTGCTACCTAAAGATCTCAGAGCTCTACTTGGTTTATATTATTACAAGAAGATCAGTAATGTGTCAGTCAGTAATTGATTTGTAAACTAACATCACTTTAAAGTTTCTGCTGCAGGTAACTGGTTGCCAGTGTAAGGACCTCAGAACAGCAGTAATGTGCTCAGTTTTCCTGGTTCTTGTTAGAAGTCGCTCTGGGTGAGCTCAAGCCGTCTAATCGTGTCTTTAGGAAGACCAGACAAGTCACGTCTCTCACTCTTGATATTTTATTTTAGGCTGTTTTAGTTTCAGGCTTGATGTGGCTGCTCAGGTTCAACTTATTCTAACTTGGCTTTCAGCTTTGAGCTCCAACATGATTTGCTACCGATCGTCTTATTGCTCAGTCAGTCAACCCAAAAGTCCAAGTCTTTAACGACTCAGACTAAAACGTTGCCGCTCTGTCATCACTGCGTTAAGCCCCCTAGAGACGCTCTCCAAGGATAGATGAATCTCATTGGCTCACCAAGACTTTTAGGTATTTTTAACAAACTTCCCTTGAGTTGCCCCCGCTTTGTTCTCGTGTGTCCACCATGCCTGCCTGGTGCTTGGGGACGGGCTCCTACCTGTGTTGGGCTGAGGTTTGGAGCATGGACTGAGGGCTGGGCCTCCGTCAC
>JBAMYA010000016.1:2254894-2271462 GCA_037176975.1 Arrhamphus sclerolepis
GAGCATGGACTGAGGGCTGGGCCTCCGTCACTCCACCACCCCCCAGGTTATGTCAGCCTTGCCTCTTTTAATGCACTCCACTAGAACAGAGCACTCACACAAGGTTTAGGAAAAAAAAAAAAAAGAAAAGAAAAAAAAGAAGGTATTTTTAACAAACTTCATCAGACGGTATCTAGCGGACGTTCTGAGTAAATGTGGCGGTCCGTCTAGATTTCTGGGCTAATGTGTAAGACAAATAGAAATCAAACTGATACGTAGCTCTTGGTTTCTGCGCCACCTAGTGATTCTTCCTGTTAAATCAAATGAAAATATAAATATGCTCCCAAAAGGTTGTCCTTGTGTAACTGCTAACATCTGCCCCCAGCTGTGTGGACAGCTGGATCAGAGGTCTCTGTAATCTGTTGCACCTAAACAGAGATACCTCATCTTCTGCTCATTTATATCTGCAGTCTCATTTTGTAATTGTTGTAATCTCTCAACCGTTGTTTGTCTTCTGTATCTCTTTCTCTCTTTTTTTTTTTGTTCTTTGCTGAACCAACTGGTTCCCCTGCCAGAACTTCTACAAAACAGAACTGAATAAGGAAGAAATGTACATCCGCTACATTCACAAACTGTACGACCTGCACCTGAAAGCTCAGAACTACACAGGTACTCCCAGAGGACAGTTGGTGTGCAATTATCATCTCATTGTTTGCTGTGTCTTCATAACTGCATTTAATGCAGTTATTGTTCCTACATGTCATTTTTTATTTTTTTTTAACCCAGTTTCTTACTTTCTGAATGGTTCCTCTGAACTGTTCCAGAGGGTCATGTTTTCAAAAATGTTTTGTAAAAGACTGGATTAATTTACTAAAAACATACCTGCTGTTGCTTTTGAATGAAAACGGTCTTCTGTATGTGTCCTCCGTGCATCACAGAGGCGTCATATACCCTGCTGTTGTATGACGAGTTACTGGAGTGGTCCGACAGGCCGCTCAGAGAGTTCCTCAACTACCCCATGCAGAGCGAGTGGCAGAGAAAAGAGTATTTGCATCTTACCATCATCCAGAACTTTGATAGGGGCAAGGTAAGCTGTAAACTTCCACAGCACTAAGACAAAACAATACAACAAACTTCACCTTCATTTAAAGGATAGTTAAGTTTATTTAAAGACGCACCATATAACCACAGCACTCCTGACCGTATGGTATCATGTCACAAGCATTAGCGTTATGAGTTTAGCGTAAATGTTGCCATGTTTGCTGAGCCTACTCAGCAAACTTAAAGAAATGTTGCCAGTTCTGCAGTATATTTGATTCTTTTATTTGCTAAGGGGAAAAGGATTGTTGAGCCTAGTACTGCCTCTTTTTTTTGTTATTATCGTCCTTTATCCTTCTCTTCGCCCTCCATTCGCCCTCCGTGCTTGTGGCTCTTCTGTACTGCAACCTGACTGCTTTCGAGCTCGGATGTATTTTTAGGGCATGAATGAAAAAGAAGAGACGTAGAACGTGAGTGAAGGAATTGGTCTGTGCTGCAGAGAGAAGCGCTTGAATTAAAATGTATTTGAATTTTAACCAACACGAACTGGGGTCTGGTGCTTCAGTGGGAGTTCACACCATCTCCTCCTTGCTCAGTTGGGCTCTGGGTCCAGTGGGGGCTTCCCCCGATGGCTTCTTCTATTTGGGACGTTTAGATAAACGTTGGCATTTGGAGACGCCTTGTGGGCAAGCGTCCGAATGTTGTTCACGCATGACAATCAAATGTCAACATGACTGACTACTCACCAATACGCCCCCTGGCCAGTCTGTGAGCTCAGCCTAAATGGTCTGTCTGGGTGGTACCGTACGGTGTTACACGTTATTACAAGGTTTGCCAGTCCGCATTCATTTATTGGGTTTTTAAGTATTTCAAAGCTTCTTCTTGAATCTTACATATAGCAGCTTTAATGGGCTCTGTCAGATTGAAGAAATAGTGGTGCAGTTTGTTTTTTATTTTTGCAAAGCTCAGCAGCTGTATGTCAGCCGTGTCGCTGCAGCCCACTGAGCTCCAGCTGGACCAGGAAACAAGATGACTGACAGAACGGCCTGTTCAGTGGAGATACCGTACGACGGCGTTCGAATGAGCTGGAATGAGGAGAGCTGCGAGATGTGGATTGAACTGGGATACTGACTAAATGCCTCAAGAAGCTCTTGTCTTAATCGGATAAATTACCATTGGCAGTAATTAAAGCGAGGTTCATCTCAGCCCACAAAACTCGACGCCGTTCCTCTCAGATGACGATGTCAGAGCTAACAGGTGAAGCGTGACATGCATCAGTGCACTGATTTTGGCAAACACTGAGACAAGCAGCTTGCACAGAGCTCGGTTAATACAGGATGCAGGATATTTTCAGGAAGTGTTCTCAGGCTGCTCTTTGCTTCTTTTTATCAATATTATCCTATATTTATTTATTAATTGTTTCCTTTTGCCTTCCACTTCTCTTCCATTTTTTTATGACCCTATCTGAACTATCCTTGGCAATCTTTTCCGCTCTTGAGGGGGGTGGCATTATAGAAACTGTACAAGATTGCATAAAAAAAAAATCCCAGATGAAATAAGGTGGCCCTGCAGAATCATTAAAATCTCTCCCCTCGTTGCTCATAGTCCACTTTTCCTTCACGCTCATGAGCTGCGCCATCTGCCAGCGCCGCTACGCAGGGAGTAGAAGGCAGCAGGAAAGGGTAGCTTTCCATTTAATTAGCAAGACAGTTAGATGCTGCGTGTGCGTTACCTGCTTGAAGAAAGGTTCTCTGAATCTTTTGACTCTATTGTTGACTCGCCAGTGCCATCCAGTGGAGGCGAGCAGCACTGCCGCAGAGCAATATAGAGCACACGTGAGGTCATTCTTTAAAAGCCGTTTGCTGATGTCGTGTATTTGCTTGTGTTGTGTCCACAGTGTTGGGAAAACGGCATCATCCTATGCAGGGAGCTGGCTGACCAATACGAGTCTTACTACGACTACAGGAACCTCAGCAAAATGAGGGTGAGTTGAGAGACGAAACCGTGCATCACAATGCCTGGAAATACTGAAAACATCTGTGGAAGCAACAGATGAAGGCAGAAATAATGACTCTAAATTTGCTGCTGCCTTTTCGTGACATGAAAGGGAAGAGAATGATCCAACTGAAAAATTGATTTGGTTTCTCCTTGGCAATTTCGTGACGACCCATACTGATGGGCCGCGGTGTTTATCTTGATTTTATGATTAGCAGTGTAATATTGATTTATGTTTAATTCATACAATTTTGTTTTAGGCATGTGTCAAAAATCCATATATGTTGTTTTGGTGTAACAGTGCTGCTGTCTTGAGCAACATGCTCTTAAAAGAAAGTGCAACTTCTTTCTTTTCTAAAGTTTTACTTTTACTTAGTACTTTTAGTTTAATAAAACCTCAAATAAAAAACAAAACAAAACAGAAACATGTTGACATATTACACAGGTCCTGCTAATCAAATTTACTTTAATTATAAATAATCAGCAACTGTGTGCACTTCTTTAAAACCAGGAGTTTTGTTACTCTGAAGTGTTCAGGTGCCTGCTAACATAATGCCAAAGTGGAAAGACACCAGCAATGATCATTGAGAAGCAACTGCAGCTTCTCATTAATATGGGAAGGGTGATCGATTGTAACCTTTTATTCTAGAATGAAAAATAATTCACAAATGGAAATGAAGCATGCTTCATAATCAGACTTTGTAGTTCTGACAGAAACTGAAAAAAAAAAGGTTATATCTCAGAACGGTGCAATTAGAAAGACGGTATGACTTGTTTGGAGTTTACAAGATGAAAGTTATTTTCCAGGTTTACAAAAAAAAATGCATCTGGGGAAAAAAGAAAAGGAACACAATTTTACTGGCAACAGTATCCTTTTGGACAGACCAAGGCCACAATTCACACCATATTTGGTGAAAACCAAACCTATTTTAGCACCAAGCGCATTACAACTGTGAAGCACAGTAATGGAGGGGATGATGATTTGGCCTTTTATTTTGCAGGTACAGAACTTGAGCCAGCCGTGACACTTTGCTGTAAAGTGGAAGAATTTTGGGGTCAAATCCGAGACAATCTGTCAGGAAACTAAAACTTAGCTGAAATCGCGTCATTCAAAATGCAAAACAGCAGCGGCACCTGTGCATTAGCAAATGCCAGCGGACCTCAATAAACTGATGATGTCAGAAAATGATCACTTCAAATTGCTGCTGCTAAAAGTGCAAGCTACTGAATTATGGGGTTTATGCATTTTTGCACACACTAATACCTCAGTTTGGCTTCACTTTTATTATATAAGTGATAGTGTAACATGCTGTTGTTCTGATGTTGTGTCTGCCTAATCTTAAGACCTGGTAAGGAGAATTGTGTTGTTTTTTTTTCCTGATTTTATGCTGTGTGAAAACACTGTTTTTTCATGCCTCTGTGCTTTTGCTGCTGGCTTTTGTTTACGCACATTGATTTTGATGCAGTGTTGGACCTGGATCTGTTTTTTTTGTTTTTTTTAACAGATGATGGAAGCATCCCTCTATGACAAGATCATGGACCAGCAAAGATTAGAACCTGAATTCTTCAGAGTCGGATTCTATGGAAAGAAATTCCCTTTCTTTTTACGGGTAAAGTCCATCGCTGCATTCATTCTGCCAAATCTAGGCCATTGAATAGCGTTGTTCATTTTCCCTCACCAGCAGCTCTTACATAAGTCTCCTCCAGTGTAAGGTGACATTCAGCAGCTCTTTATTCAGTGTCATGATGTAACAGGCCCCTGTCCTTGGTGGAATTAGCAGATGGGGCTGCAGTTGCAGTCTGTGGCCACTAGATGTCAATCTTACCTCACACTGCTCCCTTTCTTCCCCCTACTGCAGAATAAGGAGTTTGTGTGCCGCGGCCATGACTACGAGAGGCTGGAGGCTTTCCAGCAGCGGATGCTCAACGAGTTCCCTCATGCCATCGCCATGCAGCACGTTAATCAGCCAGACCAGACCATATACCAGGCAGATGCTCAGTGTATCCTTCGCCATCGAGAATTTGTTCACACAAGTGACAGATGACAGCGATGCACGTTCGCGTTTGTGCTCTTCCTCATCACCTTCTTTCTATACATGCTGCCTGTAGTGATCACAGAAACATGCTTCTGTGTTTTTCTTGCAATTTCACCATAATCAAAGGTCCGTTTGCAAAGATGAACACTGTCATACTACACTGCATACTCCAGGATGCAGAATGTCATACAAATTGCAATCAGACGCACCGTGGGGGTGTGTGTGTGCGTGTGAGCTATATCACATAACCGAAGGGCCAATTTCTCAGTGAGGAGGAATGATGTTCAGCACACTAGGTGGGTACAGTGTGTTGAGCGTCGGGTTTTTGTCATCTCATCAGAAAAATTGCAGAAGCTGTTTGGGAATTTTCATCTAAAGATGTTGCTTATGTTCTCCTGAATAAGAAACTGGAAGCTGGTATCAGTGTGGCTTTAGTTGACATACATGGAATTTGAAATAAGCAAAACAAAAAAAAACATTTTTGCCCTGCTGAAACGCCAGGAGCACATATGAGATCTTGTTGTAATTTGCATCGTCTGTGTTGTGAAACTAAGCCTGCATCCTCGCTGCACAGAAATCAAATCACCATCTCACATGAGGAAGCCCTCTTCATTTCTATGCAGTGTTCACATTCATTCATACATGCAGGCGTTGTTAATTATTCAGACAAATGTATGCGACAACTGTTGGCCTACATAGACGTACAATAGCAGTGACACAGAGGCTGAAGAGAACCACAACAGAAAAGACAACAGATTTGAAGATAAAGTTACTAATTGAACTGTTTTCACTGGTTTTATATGTGCAATGCGTGCATAATGTGAATAGCTGTGACTGTACCGTTCTGTTACTTGATTATGGATGATTGCTGTGACCGTCTGAGGGCACAATGCTGTGTTATTCTCACATAACACCAATCGATACCCTTAGAGATTGCTCACCCATTTGTGCATTCTTGTCACAAACACTGGCGCGCTTGTTTGTTAGCTCTGCTTCCTCTGATAAAACTGCTCATCTGCACGAGGGTTCCTCATGAAGAAAGGTGAGGAGGAGCTATGCAGGAAGTTACAGAATCTCTTCTTATTCATCACATCAGCAGTGTTGATCCATGTCCCCATATGGATGGCAGTTTCACCGTCGTCAGTGCTCGTGCTCGAGTCCCCGTTTTCTTCCGGGTCATTCCGCCGTCTCGCTCTGCAGAGCTTTCCCTTGTCACCGCCTTGCACTTTCCTTCACTAGCCGTGCTTTCAGACCTGCAGATCTACGCTGTGACTCCCATCCCGGAGAGCCAGGATGTGCTGCAGCGAGATGGAGTGCCTGACAACATCAAAAGCTTCTACAAGTTTAATCACATCTGGCGCTTCAGATATGACCGGCCCTTTCACAAAGGCACCAAAGACAAAGAGAATGAGTTTAAGGTACATATGTGTGTGTGTGTGTGTGTGTGTGCTTCACATGCTCATGAAACATTTCACATATAAGGTGTCATAGGATGACTAATTTGAAAATAAGATGTTAAGAAATTACTTTGTGGCTTCTGACTGCTCCTGCAGGAGCAGAATAAGGTCTTGTGCTATATATGTCGATAATATGCAAAAATATGAAATCATTCACCGTTTTGATGTGAAACGGCTTCATTTAGCTCCTTTTCTGCCCGGTTCATCCATCACAGACTGTGTAGGTAGTGCTACTCTGCACCAGTGCTCAGGTATTAGTCCGTGTACGGCGCATGTTTTATTCATCATGGCTCCGGTATCAGTAATTACGCTGAGAAACTCGAGCACTCGTCAGAGCCTCGTAAAGCTTTGTGTAAACCAAGTCTTTAGAACCTGATTCAGTCACACAGCTGCACTTTAAAAGCCCGTACACACCCAGCTCACAGAGCCCAATATTATTCTCATAAATATTCAGTTTTATCACACGCACGCTCCATGCAGTTTTCTCATCACACTTCAATCAAGGTTATTTGGCCACATTTAATCATGATACAGCGTTTGAATCAGGGCGGGGCACCTCGAGCCCGCAGGTGGGAATAATATATACGATAAACTTTTGCTCAGTGCCTGCAGGGTGCAACAGTCGGGAGACTTGATGATCAGTTATGAAGACTCAACAAAGTTCCTATCTGCAGAGCGGCGAGGAAAAACTGTTTTTCTGAAAGGGCAAGTCTTACTTATGTCGGATTTTGCCTTCCACTTCCTGCTCTTAATGCATGGTTGTTTTTTTTTTTTTTTTTGTTCCCGAGTTGTGTTCAGGTGGGTTTCTTGGCCTTTAAAAGCATGAAATCAATAAAGGGCAGCAGGGTTGTGTAGTGAGTCGGAAGACCCTTCTTCAGCATGATGACAATGGATCAATATTGCATATCAGCTCTCATCTACTCTGTTGAAGTGCCCTGGAGCAAAGCCCTGGGTTCTAAGTGGAGGCTTAAAGTGAATGAAGCCGTCCTGTACCAGCACCTTGGTTCATCACGTGGTTCTGTTGAGACCTCAGCAGAAAACATCATTACGATAATCCCAAAAAATGAAATTAATTTCATTTATTCATTTATTTTTTTGGGAGGAAATTAAAAGGTTTAAGGCGTAAAGTTCATGGCCCAATTTCATGAGGTGCAAGGATGCAGTCTGGAATAATTTATAGCAGTATACATGCAGGGCTTTTTTTTCCTGCACTTTATAGCACATGAACAGACTTTATTATTTATTAGTGTTTTAGAAAACAACAGTTGTTATAGTCCCAGTGACATAAGTATCACTGTGCTATTTGCATAGATATATTTGCATATTCAGACATATTTTAAAGCTAACAGGTTCTTTAAAGTACTTAATTAAATAATATTGTATGTACGCTGTAGCTTGGAACTTGTCACCTTGAGGTACAACGTGCACTTTCCCAGAAATGTAACGCGACAGGTTGGTGCAGACGGCAGCTAATGGGACTGGCTTTGTATTGTAATTTCTTCTTCGTATTTACAGGTTACTATTGCCACCTCCAATTCTTCTTCTTCAAAAAAAACAAAAACAAATGTTATTTCATGGGGGCTTTAAGTTCTAAAAGCACTTCAATAAAAATGGTATTTAAATTTTAATAGCAAAAACTATTAAATGGGTACTTTGTGTTCTAAAAATACTTAAAGAAAAGAAAATTGGAAAAAAAAAAATGCCTTTGGGGCGGAGTACAAAGCTGCTTTTGCTGGTTTTTGCCAGTAGTTGTAATGGGAGACCATGAAAGCTGGAAAACAATTACTAAAAGTGAGCCAATAATGCTTAAAAAACAGAAACAGATTTTTTTGTTGTTTGTTTTGTTGTTTGTTTGCGTTGCCATGTGCTCGGGGGTCAAGCTCTGGGTTTCTTAAGCACCTAGAGATGACTTGTCGTAAATAGGCGCTATGTAAATGAATTGAATTGAATTGGTTTTTTTTTGTTTTTTATCTTTTGTTTTTGTTTTTTTTACATGGCAGTTAATTCACATCTCGCTTGTGCTGCTATAAATTAAATGAAATTAAAAAATCTCTGGTGCTTTAAGCTCTATGCTTTTTTTTTTTCTTTCTTTCAAAAGTTTACAATTTCCCAAAGTCTTAATGCAATCTGAGGTCTGTTTTGCTCAAAATGCTGCAGAGATACAGGACAGAAGGTTAAGGGTCCTCCTCTTTGGTTGGATGTGCTTTTCAGAGATCAGAGGCACCGCAAATGCAGGAAGTTATGAGACCGGGAGGAGAGACTGATGAGGAAACTGGACAGTCCTCCTCAGATCTGGGTCCGTGATACCACAGTACCCATCAACCCAAGCGCCCACTCCCATGAGCCTAGAGGATGTGTTGTTTGTTATCTCTAAAGCTTGAGTTGGTAGTGAAATGAGACATCCAAATAAAAATGTTCAAGATCATTTTTTTCTATTAATGTGTGCCTTTTAATATGAATGACAAGACTAGAATGTATTTAGGCGAGATGATTATGAAACAGTCGAGAGAAAAAAAGAAAGGGCTCAGATCCTTGCAGTTTCGCTGTAAAGGCTAAATATGCAGTAAACAAGAGGTAAATGTAACAGCTTTCATGCTGACATGTTTACAGCACACTGTACTTATATATCATCAGTGCTCCACTGTCAGGTCAGTCTCTTATGCTAATAGTCCCCAGTAGATTCGATAGTTTCCCTAGTTTAGGTCTTTTAAGAGTGACCTTGTGAGATGTTGGCATATTGACGAGCATGTTGGCTGACAGCGTAAGAGATGGAACATAACATATCGGACATGAAACCTGACCTCCTAAAAGTGGGCGTTTGGCAGTATGTGCACGCATATCTTTTTTTTTTTTTCTTCTTCAAACTGTACATCACTAACTAAATTATGTAGAGTGTGCCAGGGATAGAGTGCATGTGAGCACCATGCATAAGTCCCTGTTTTTTTTCTTTCTAAAGGGTGTTCAGCAAATATGAGATTCTCATAGAAGTGTTGTGGGTGTTTGCAGAGCCTGTGGGTGGAGAGGACAACTCTGACTCTGGTCCAGAGTCTCCCAGGCATCTCCCGCTGGTTTGAAGTGGAGAAGAGAGAGCTGGTGAGTTACCATGAAGGCATGCAACACACTGGGACACATCACACACGAGGGGCACTGTAACACAACTTTATTTAGCAGGTTGCATTTTCGAATACCTGCCAGCCAATACCCAAATATCGATCCAAGTTATTACACTGGACAACAATAATGACTTCAGTTTAGGGCTATTGGCAAAATAATTTCTTCCATCGGATAGATTGGATGTCATGCTTAAAATCAAATTGCTTTGCTTTGATTGCCAACATGTCCAATTCTGCGAATGGGTTTTTGAATTGGGGGGTTTTTCAATCTCTCTTTTTGTCCTGGAATCACTATCATTTTTTATATGTCTGTTGCTACACTGCATTACACCCAAACCCTCTAAAAAGCTTATTGTCTCAGATCGTCTCGTACAGATCTCTACATAGAGGCTGTATTGTGAACGCTGTTTTTTTCTCTCTCTCTCTTTGTTATTGTTTGCGAGATGTAATACAAGAGCGTATACTTTTGTTCTCGGCTTCATGTGTAACATAAAGTCCATGATAACCCAGGCATGTAGCATGAAAAGCTGCTGAAGTTGCTGACATTTGTGGATGATATAAGTAAAAAAAAAAAGACTTGCCGGATGACAGGAAACAATATGCATCAGAGTCTGTGTAAAATTGACCATCAGTTGCTGCATGTGTACACTTGCTGAGCAGAATTCAAAGAGCGTTATCAACCACCTCACAGCTCTGTGGAGCATTTTAACACTTTTCAATTGCTTGTTTAGTTTGTTGCAGACTGTTTTCCTTCCCTGACCCTAAAGGAGTAGAATACAATAATTTTTAGTGAAACAGCTCCATAAAATGTTCTATTCCACTCTCTTGTGCCAAACAGCACAGCAAGACTGGATATAAAGTAGTTTTCCAAAGCAAATTGATCTTTGTTTCATAGATCTGGTAACTGTTATAATTTCCTTAAAATCAGATCTTTCGTATGTGTCTGTTTCTGTGCATCTTTGAAGCTTTATCCCCCATTGGTCTTGCTTGGCAACAAGACCATCTGGTTCTTCTCCATCTGAGAAAATTTGATATTCCAACTTGTGTATGCCTGACCAAATGGATGTTAAATTAAACTGAATCAAAGTGGAAGTCGAAGTGAAAGCATATTTTGTAAATTAGACCCCAGTCAGTTCAGGAAATCAGTGATGTTTGTCTCTCTCCTGGACATACGGCAAATTGACAGCATTTACAATCAGCTGCCCAATACAGCGGAGTAGTTGCTAAAGCGAATGACATTTCTCTCAGAGAAAATGCTTGATTGTTGGATGTCTCGTACATAAAAGCAACTATTCCTGAGATGAGCTGTTATTTCTCCATGTTTTACCACCTCATTTTAAAGAGTGACAATCAATACAGTTCGTGTCTTGCAGTTTCTTCCCTAAAACTATTTTTTGTCTTTTTGTGAAATCGGAAAACCTGTTAAAGATGTTTTTTTTTTTTTTTTTTTTTTAAGTTGGTCAAAGGTGTCACATGCACAAAGGACATATATCATCCTTTTATCCTTTTCCTGACTTTCAAAGGCTCAAAGTTGTCTTAACTGTCATGTTTAATCAGTTTTCAGGCTTTCTCTCTGTCATTTTAAGAGGAACACAGTTGATTAAGCAGCAAATAAAAGTTTTGAAAGTGTGGTCACACCAGAAACAGCCAGATACTTTTGTTTAGTTTTTTTGTTTTTTTGTATTTTCCTCAATACGACTCTGCTTGCACAGGTATTAATTGCATATGCAGACTTTCAGTCAAAGAAGAAAGGAAAAAAAATCCTTCAGTTGTTGGTCACTGTTGCACGTGACCTGCTGTAACATGCCTTAATTGGTTTAAGGATGTAGCAATAACAGCAGAGTGAACAGGGAGCAGGGACAATGGGAGTCAAGGACCAAAATATCGTGGTCACAGGGGACACAAAACAGAAGATTTAGACTGTAAGATCTAACAAACCTGGAGAGTTTTTCATTTACAATCGAAGTAAAATGATTCTACATTAATATCTCATCATTAATATTTTAAACATCTTGGTTTGCAGAACCTAATTTGGCAAACTGCTGATTCCTTCAATTAAACCAACAGACACTTAAGCTTTTTCATTGCTGTAGTCGTGTAACCTCCTAGCTCAAACAGAGATACCCCATTTTTAGATACCTCAGACTTTGGAGAGTTCCCATTGGAGCCACATATTAGATAAAAGCCATTAAAAAAAATAAATGTTTCCCCAACCTTTATCCTCACAGGTGGAGGTTAGTCCGCTGGAGAACGCCATCGAGGTCATCGAAAACAAGAACTTGCAATTACGCACACTGATCACCCAGTGTCAGAGCCGGCAGATGCAGAACATCAACCCCCTCACCATGTGCCTCAACGGGGTCATCGATGCTGCCGTCAACGGGGGCCTGGCCCGCTACCAAGAGGTATGAAAGGCTCGGCGGAGGATGAAGTCGGAGGGTTTGCAGGCAGGAGTCAGAAGCAGTGACATATGGATTGCCTAATGATGTATGAAGGTGGGATATAAGAAACAGAGGGACATATGGAAGGAGAGCTTTTTGGGGAGGGAGCAGCAGATGAACAGCTGGATGGATGGATGGATGCATGAACGGCTGAGTGAAGGTTTGATGGAGTTTATAATTGAGAGGGGAGATGGTTGCTGGAAGTAGTAAAGTTGGATGAATGGGAGGTGTAGGAACGGGTGGAGAAAATTGGGCCTTTGGTCAGTGGAGAGATTGGTGGATGGATGAGGGGAGAGAGTGGGGTCGTGTCAAAAAGAAATGGGGGGAGAGGCTAATCCCAGGTTGAATGTGTTTGTGAGTGTTTGCGCAGCTGCTGTGTTATGCACACTGAAGTGTTAAAAGAAAGGCCCAGATTGGATGGGGAAAACGACTAATCTCACTTGAAAACATTTGCATCAGCTTGAATTGTGAGTGATTGCTGGATAACATTTATGTTCCAATTTCCTCAACGTGCAGAAAACCTTAAAAGAAAAAAAAAGAAGTACAATCTACTCAAGAAAATTGTTTTTACCTTCAACAAATTAAGTGGACCCATCTCTGCGTTGCATAGCAACTGAGTGTGTATGTGGTCGGGGTTTGTGTCAGCGTTGTGTATACATGTGCTGGTGTTAGAAGCATGCAGAAGTAGCCTGTTAGAGGTCTCCCATACTGATATAAGCTGCAAAGGTAAGGGGCACTGAAGTGCTTTCCACCCTTGCTGCCACTATATTGATGGAGCAAAAGCAGCACTTGGACGGATTTTCATCTACCAAAATGCACACCGTTTGCATGGCTACATAAATTTCTATGCATATAAATTGTGTTCCTTTGGGTGCATGTCGACCCTCAACAGCTTGCAATTCAGATTCCAATTTGAAAAACAATAGAAACTGACATATATTTGAGCTATTTTGCATAAGATGGACACATGTGGGCCTTTTTCAGCAGTAAACATGGTCCACACTTACATCAACACGAAGCCCAAAGGCCGCCCCTATAAATCCATTAATTTCCCCTTGTAATGCCGATTGACAACTGTGGAGGCTCAGATACAAATGTGGGCGAAATTGTCATTATTAATATTCAGATTTATCGCTGTAGTTTGAGTTTAAACCCTTAAGGCAGGGGGTGATGCTGTTTGATTTATTTTCTCCTCCCATCAGCATTTCCTCTCTAATTGGTCTTGCTAATGATTAACTGAGCCACTCCACAGCAGGGTCTCATTCGTCGTAATGTGACCAGAAATGTCCATCATTTATGGAACATTATTGATTTTTTTTTTTTTTCTGGCTTTCCCACTGGTTCTTGAATGGAATTACCAGATGAAATGCAGAATTACTTCCTTAAAACTTTTATATTTCACTATAAAGACTGTAATAATGTTTACCCTGTTAAATATTTTTGAAATTGTCATCCATCTTTAATCAGAGGGCTGCATGCTATCATGTACAGCGCAAACTAATGTGTTACCTTGATTGCCATCTGAGGATGTTTGGAATAATAAAACACCTTGAGTATTCATGGTCTTTGAGCCAAAGTCGCAGTTTGATAGGAATCTGTGTGTGTGTGTTTGTGAGTGCATATGTTTGAAGCAGCCTTTAGCATCTTTCCGTCTCTATGGAGATTGACAGCTGTGTCCTTGAGTGAGGGACTGTACAGTGCTTTTTGTGAACACCTCCACTTACCTTTCGTTCTCTTTTATTTTATTTATTTTTTCTCCCGTGTTTCCTGCCGGGTCCGATTGGAGAGCAGATTGCGAGCTGGTCTTTTCATCGACTCGTCCTCTGTCTTCTTTTCTATGTACTCTGATGCAGACTGAAAAGGCTCCGCTATGATCCGTAGATGTACGATAAGTGTTGGTGCCGGTGTAAATGACTACAACCGGATATTTAGGAAAAACAGAAAATCATGATTCAAGGTATCAGCTCATTTCTGCTTTTATCTGTTTCTGTTTTGAGTCGCCTTTTTCAAAGGCAAATGTCTAAGAGACTGGATAGAAGGTCTTTTAGTCATATTTCAAGAGTGCGATTTATTTATATATTTATTTTCTAAGTGGACACAGTCTGAAACAGGAAACACTGACATGAAAAGAGTTTTTTTTTTTTTTTCTTAATCTGGCTTGTTAAATCAAGGTGAAACTTGATTCAACTAAAATTCATTTGGGACAGTGATTTATTTTTTGAGTCTTTGCCATTATGCAAGAACTTAAAAGAATAACCACTGACCATTGGCCTCCAGTAGATCAAATTTCCAGAAATTTCAGTCCCTAAAACTAATAAAAAAAAACTACAATCAAATTACCTGAAAGTTTTGAGCTGAAACTTGCAGGTCAACATTTCTGATCTATCACGTATTCCAGGCATTTAATTTCAGTCTTTCTATCGTAGTGATTTGAATGTCAACGATGGCTTGTAAAATAGGTGATCTCCAGAATAAATAAGACAGATGTACAGTTATCACAAGAAAGCAGTAAAATTAGAATAATCGTACGTTGATTCATGACAGTTTCAGAGTAATGGAGGCTCAACCAGTGCCATGGACCATGATGTGTACCGGGGCAGCACTTCGCTCTCAAGTGGGGCTTTGCAGATCTGTTCCTTCCCAGTCTCTCCCGCATTAGTGGGTTCCTCCAGTTATTCGAGGCAAAATGAGCAGAATCAGCACTCGTGTAGCTGTCAGCGCTTATCTTTTTTTATTTGTTGGGAATATAGTCTGGAATTTCTTTGGAGGTTCAGCACGTCGACATTCTTCCCTGTTTTGTTCTTCCATCTTCTCTGTGCAGCAAGAGTTTCGGTCACTTTACCAATGTCACATGAGCCATGAAGGGATAGATGGGTAGCTTCTTTGCTTTGGAGCTACGTGATGTGCGCTCCGTGGTTGTTTGAAGGAAGTATCCATGTTTTGGCTTGATTATTTCTTACTTTGAAGTGGTTGTGCTTGAGAAAATGCCCAAATGCAACATGTTACTGCCAACTAACGGTTTAAAATATCACCATTTTTCTAGTAAGACTTTAAGGCACAAAGCACCTGTTAGTTTTAAAGCAAGTCAAAGGAACGTTTGCACTTTTTGAAATAGAGGCTTTTACGACAGTATCCAAGTTTCACTTGTCTTTGGTCTCTTGTTCAGTAACTGTTTTGTTTTCTCTTCTATCAGTTACTAACTTGAATCTCCTGGTCACCTCTGTCACTATGTCCTCGATAGCAAATGAGCTAGCTTTGCCTGTACTGATGACTGACATACTTCCATAAGCAATTATGCAGTTGTGGCAAAAGACAAAAGGGATGGGAGTCCAAAGTCACTTCGGCTGGTCTTTGCTGGGAGACCAATGTTGAAACCAATACTTTCAGAGGAAAAATTGCTGACGTGGTCATGGGTGAAATCAATAAAGTGCTTCAGATTTGAAAGGCTGTTTATTGCTATGCTCATTTCAACCAAAAGCAGTTATTCCCAAAGGATTTTGAGTGTTGGAGGACTTGGGTGTATGAATAAAGAGACTTAGTAGCAGAAGCTTCTTTCTGTTCCTTTTCAGGAGACTTGTCTCGTTTATTGAATGCATTGTTGAAGAGAATCATGTCTGCTTTGATTGGATAGCACCCTCATAGGACCTGACCACACCTCTTTGCTTTCTGCAGAAAAGAATTGGATCCATGTGATGAAATCGATATGCCACACAAAGTGAACCCCGTCTGTAACAGTTGTTTCTGGGGTTGTGCTTTTTTCTTTTTTTTGCCTCGCTTGGTAGCTGGTGCACACTACCTTGTTGAGCTGCATCGCTGACGGTCTGTTAAAACAGACGGACGTCACACCCTCTGAGATTTAGCTGTCGCTTTATGGTTGCTCAACTGATGCTCTGTATTTTGTCCCAATGCAGGCCTTTTTCGTGAAGGACTACGTGATGAGCCATCCTGAAGATGGTGAGAAGATCGGTCGGCTGAGAGAACTGATGTTCGAACAGGTTAGACCTGACAGATAAGATGCTGCCCTCATGAAGTATTCAGAACATCTTCAGTGTCTGTTTTGTTTTGGGTTTTTTTGTACATTTTTTTTTTTTTTTTTTAATTGTACACTTGCAAAATAATTGAAATCTGGAACAAAAACAAAAGTCATATGAAAGCGAAACTGAGCCATAAAAGCTCATTCAGTCTGTATTTTGTCTCATAGGCACATATACTGGAATATGGCCTCGCTGTGCATGAAAAGTTTGTTCCGCAAGACATGAGACCTCTCCACAAAAAGTTAGTGGACCAGTTTCATCTGATGAAATCCAGTTTGGGCATACAGGTAGGCAACAAGCTCTTAAACACTGCATGTTTGTAAATCAATGTAGGATTCAGATACAAAGTTAATGACTGCAATGAAGATTTAAATCAACCTTTCTTGCCTTTTCATTGTTTTCCTTAAAGGGCAACTTGCAGGTTGGACACCACTATACAGCATAGTGTACATTAATGATAGAACAATTAGATTTT
>JBAMYA010000016.1:2276780-2295038 GCA_037176975.1 Arrhamphus sclerolepis
ACAGTTTTTATTATTACTAGCATTGTTATTGTTGTTGTTGTCGTTTTGTAATTTTTTATTATTTGTTATGTATCACTACAGTTTCTGTTTCATAGAAGCGTCCAGCGTTAAAACAGCCATCAATCTCTTTGTTAACTGATTCTTGACACTATTTTCACACCTTTAATGTGGTCAAAAGCTCAAGGTCAATCAGAAAATCAGATAAATATTTTACTTCTTCTAACATATGTTCAGTTACTTGTACAAATTCTCTTGAATCTTTTTGTTTGGTGTTTCTCCCTAATAAGCAACCTCAAAAGAGTGATAGAAAGAAAAAATAACATTTTGCTGTAGTAAAATAGCATATACAGTCCAATTGTGAGGGTAATATGAACATAAAATGCATAATGTGCTCTGCTCAACCCTCTTATATCCCTCTCATGCTGATACAACTTCACTAAGCTGGTTGGAGTTTCTTCATGTAACTTAAAAAGTCTGATTCTTTTCAACAAGTTCAAATTTCAAAGTTGTGCAAGACAGTTCTAATAGATTTTATGTTGTTGTTGCTGATTATCAAATATGTGATCCCTTCGTGTCTTAAAGGAATACTCCAGATTTAAATCAATCCTATGTCTATTATTAGATAATTAGGATTGTAAACCTCTGTTAGGGACCAAAATGACGTGAGTCTGAGCAGTATTGAGGGAAAACAGAACTTTATTACAAAATAGGCAAATTTTAGAAGCAGCAACTATGAACTTTCCTACTTTTGCATTCACTGATGGTAGTTTGCATGACATTTAGTTCAAATGTATAGCAAGGTCACAACAACCAGATGGAGATGCCTGGAAAAAAAAAAAAAAAAAAGAAAAAAAAAGAGCAGTCATTTTCATATTCCTTTTGTACCAATGCAAAGTTAAAATTAGATTGGTTTGTATGTAAGGAATTTATCCACACTTTGACTAAAGAATAATGACACTTTTGAGCCGTCAGAGGCTGAAAATAGCTATTTACTTTAATATAGGTTGATTGTCCTGAGGGTTGACATTACTTGCCATTTTGCTGAAAATACATATTCCATTTCCCCTCAAAACTGCTTCAATTCACTTTTTTGTGGTCCCTAATGAAAGTTTACACTCTCGATCATTTAATAATAGACCTAGAAGTGTTCCTTTAATGTATCTTATTGAAGTCTATCAGCAACATGTATAAGTAGACCGTATCATTTGTGTATACTTGCTGGGGGATCTGTTCTGTAATGATCAACATTTTCCTATGAAGCATAATGAAAGTGTAAAGTGTTGTTAGATTAATATTGTTTTTTTTAAAAAACGTAAATATTCTTAACTTTTGACTTGATAATTTACTTTTTTCTCAGCTTTTCTGCCCTGTTTATTGGGAGGCGTCTTCCTCTGCATCAGTATGGACATCAGGAGTTGAATCTTTAGTGAATGATTCAGAGTCTTTCATCTTCACTCTCTGACGTCATAGCATAAAGAAACACTTGATTTTAAATTCTTGAAAGTTTAAAGACAGAAAAACTCATCTGAGAGTGCTTGACATTGAACCCCTTTCCAGCTCTGAGTGAGCACTGCGCCCCAGTGGCTATGAGAGGAATGTGCACAGCAGTGCGTCAGGAGCTGCAAAGATTTCAGTGCCATGTACAATAAAACGACTGGACAGCAATGTAGAGTGGAATGCAAAAAGAAAATAAGAGGATCAGAAGGATTTGACAGACGTCTGAGCTCAAAGCCAACAAGCAGAAAGAACTGAATCAATCTTTTATTTCTTTATCTGCCATTATTTGTAGACTGGATCTGAATTTCAAATGTCCTTGCTTTTAAAGTGGGCCATCCGCCACTGGAATCCTTAACTATGTAATTATGATTAATACAGTTAAGATAATTGTCACATTTCCGTGGCCGTCTTATCCTGAAGTGAATCACACTGATCATTGTAAAGTAGCAATTACCGATTCAGATTCATTCATTTTTGAATAAGCACTTCTTCTGATGATAGCAGGAAATCTAGATCCTATTACTGAGAGCACAAAGTCCATACGAATGTTTATTTTTAATCACCTGCTGCTCTTAAATGTCGTCCTGATTTTAAATGACAGATTTTAATGAACCTGATGATTTGGTAGCATTTCATGTGCAGTTTAAGGTTGATTGGAAACTTTTAAAATGTATTCACAGCATTTTTCACAAGAACAGACATGTGAAAGAACCAATATCAGTGATTAAGCCCAATATTAAATCCATCTACTATAAGTTTTAATGTGGTAACTCAATGATACGGACAAAGTTAAACACAATAAACTAAATTGTGCTTCTGTTTGTTCGGATGTGTCTGCAAACAGGAGCTCCATTAATTGAATTCACATTATTTCATATCTTTTTTCTCGTAAAAGAAGCTCTGAGCAATCACAGGAGTCCACACGGAGCATCTTTATCGCACCAAACAAGACAGCAGGAAAACATATGACTCACTCTAATTTTAGCTCTGTTAGTTTTTTATAGCAGCTGCCGGCGGTGACTGTTGTGTTTGAAGATTTTTATTGATGTTACTGTCTCGCAGCTCAAGTGCTGACAGAAGGTGGCTTTTGTTAATCTAATTTTATAGGTGTGTGTGTGTGTGCACTTGCATTACTCATATTGAGGGGATGTGGATGTGTGTTACTCTGCCACAATATGGAGGCTCAACTTCCTTACAATGGCAGAAAAAGTCATCCACAATTTGAGGTCAGGGTCAGGAAATGAAAGTGAGTCAGTGCTGCTTTTGGAAGTGTCAGAATATAGTTTATAACCAGTGTTTCTGTCACTATTGCTCATGGCTTTTTACTGTAAATTAAAACTGTTATTTTTTCTGTTTAATTTATTTTAAAAACACTTACTTTAAAAGATCCTCTTCTCATGATATGACTTAACCATGAGTATCACTAAACCTCTTTAAAAAGGAAAAGACTTCAGCGTGAACTCCATACAGACTAGCGTGTCACATACAGAGGTGCAGGGGTTTTAGGTGAACAAATTAAAACAAATTTCTAAATAATACTCAATACCGTATTTTGATTTACAAAAGTATTTGCTCCTATAGATGGAAATCAGCAAATTCTTTGACTGCAGCACTGACAGGGAAGCAGCAGACCTGCCATTCACATTCACTAGTTAACTTATTTATCAGTACATTTTCACACATCAGAGTCTGACATCACATGAAAAAAACACCAAGTTTCAAGAAAAGCCTTGTCAAATCTATGGAAGTCCATAACTTGACTGATGAGCCATGTTTTCGAGTTAATGCATTTTCCAGCTTGCTGGGTAAAAGTCACGTTCCTAACTTTGATGAAGGTCATCCGGATCTTTCTGACAATCCCAGTAAATAGCTGCAGTTGTGAGCAGTCATTCATTGTGCTGGAAGCGCATCACCATTGGCTGAGGTCCATGATGGGAAAAGACAACCAGAATGAAGGACAGGTACTACAGTTAATGCTCAAAAAAATGAAAGGACTTGGAGAAGCGTCTCTATTTTGAGATGTTGAAATCGTAAAATGATTTTGTTTTCAACAGCCGCAAGTGTAAATTATTGGAATAAAAATTTTATATCTTTGTATTTTTACCTTCCCTTGTTCTTGTTGCATTTTAGGAATAGTGGGGTTTTTTTTATAAGGAAAGCTTGTATTATTAACCAGACATTCAAGAGGAAAAAGAAGAGATATGAACCAGATCTGAGCACTTTAACATCTAGTAACATCCCTGGACTACCTGTCCCAAAAGGTAACATATAATTAGTTTGAATGTAAAGCAGGTGACTTTCTTATCAGTGTAGGACAGCTGGACTGGTGTCATTTAAAAGTGGCTTTATAGTAAATATACAAACAATATTAGTATGTAATAAAATACATGGTACAACTGGTACTTTATGTGTCCTGATAAAAGGCTGTATCTCATATAAGTAGATGAGAGCGTAAACAGGGAGAATATATTGTTACAGCCCACAGTAAAGACAGGAAAAAAGATTTTATTGTACGGGGAGGATATTATTGTCATTATCATTATTAGTGGTTAAAGATATGCTATCATTAAATTATAATCCTGTCATTACAGTATCACAGCAGAACTCGAATGTTTCATCTCTCTAGTACGCAGAAGTAGCTGTTTTTTTTTACTTGAATTAAATTCACAGCTCAAGTTGTCAAATGGGACCTTTACCCATATTCAGCACTTCATATGAGAAAAATTAAATCGATGAACATACTTGAAGGAAGAAAGAAAAAAGTACATAAAAAGATGAATTATGAAGCAAATGAAATAATAAGTTGTACTGATGCAAAAGTAAAATCCTTGTTTTTAAAAAGAACATTCCAGAGTTTGAAAACTATGAAACTCTCATAACTGTTCGATAACAAAAGTGCATAAAGACCTAAGTTTGCTTCAACTCTGGAATGTTCCTTTAAACTGAACTTAAAGGTCATCGTTGGTCTCAATGATATGATGAAAGCTTCATCAGAATGATCCGTTCTTGCTGATGATCTTTTGGAAAATTGATTCTGCTATGCACAAAAAATGGCCTAGCAAACTTAAACTCTCCTTTATCTTTGCTATAGACAAGAAAAACATTAGCATTTGATGTATTTGTTTGATCTAACATGTCTTTCAAAGTAGCCTATCTGACAGTAAATAAAATGTTGGCAGCACATAACAATATGACACAAGAACACTTTTTGTTGTTGTTTTCACATCTGGTGCAGCATCTGGATGGCAATCCTTTCTCCACAGTTTGGGCAGACTTCCAGGTCTTTTGCCTCTAAATAAGCCGCACCCCTAAATAAATAAAGACAGGAACACGAGCAGTCATGAGTGCTCAGACTGGATGGAGGGAGAGTCTAAGAGCTGCTTGAAGAGCACAAATTAAATGTTACATTTTGTCTAAACTTCGACTTTCTGTCTTTTAGCCCAACAAGGAGCATTTTTCTTTTCTCTCCCTTTTTCTTTCAAAGTTCATCTACGTGTTACAGACTGGGTTAACTTACAACCCCGAGTCTTTATAACGACAGTCATAAGGTTTGGGAGTTTTTATTTCTTACATGACAGAAACTTGGAAATAATCTGTAAGTAGTTCTGTAGAGATTCCTGTTTCATTAAACCTTTTCATTTAAATCATCATGAAGAAAATTTTCATTCATCTCTTAGTCATTATTTCTCCCCATCTACACTTTTTTCAGCTGCTTTGTGTAATTATGTTGATTTTGAATTATTTTTTCACTGGTTTATTTAATTCTCACAGCGGCTTTTTTCCTCCATGTCACATTTGAGTATCTTTCTGTGGATGTCTGTGTGACTTGCCAACAACAGTCATTCAAATAGGAGATTCTAGACCTGTTAAAACAAGGACCCCCTCATCTTTTGGAGCCTCTGAATGCGTGCCTGATTGGTCTATTCCAGTATTTTTCAGCCCTGGTCCTCAAGGCACACTGTCCTGCGTGGTTTACATGGTTTCCCTGCTCAGTCACATTTGATTGGATGGCCATCAGCTTGTCTTCAAGGTCCAATCAAGTGTGAATGATGAAGAAAACCATCTAAAACATGCAGGACGGTGTGCCTTGAGAACCAGGGTTGAAAAATACTGCTCTGTTCAGGCAATCTTTCATGCTTCTTGGCATACGTTCTCAGATTTGACACTCCTGTAGAAATGTGGACTTTTTTGATGCCTAAAATTGGTAGAGGGAATCCATATGAAAGTCTTTATGATATGAAAACACAAAATTGGCTTTGTAAGATCATGCATCAGTTAAAAGAAAGAAAGTGCTGTAAAATGCTGCACTATGTTGAGTTTTTACTGCCTCAGTTTCTAAATTACACAAAACAACATAAAATATTCAAACAAATTCAGAATCAAATCAATTTACATTGTTTAGGATTCATCAATAACAGTGAGGCCCAGGTTAGGTTATGAACCAAAATAAGAAGCTACACTGGAATTTTGTGATGTTTTAATGATATTAACCCTTTGATGCACCCAAGCACTTTTTGTGTGTTTATGACTTTTAATTTTATCCTTTATTCAGATATATTACTGATAATACATGTAAGGCTGTGCATTTTTGAGTGTTCCTAATTTAATTTACATGTATTTTTAATTTTCAGATTATTGTAAACAACGTGGACTGAAAGGTTCACATTAAAGAACTTATGCACAAAAATGTGCACATTGGAATCAGATTATCATATATGATAAAAAATTACATCATCGTGAAGCAAATCCCTCACAACACAAACTTAAAGCACCCGGTCTCAAATGAAGTGGAGACCTGAGAAGATGCACATTTTGTACTTTCTTTAGAGCAGGATCAAAAAATATTAATTTGAGTGTATTCTTATGAGCACAAAAATGTATCGCAGGGTCTTTAATGTGAGTAGGTACTAGACATTGAACAAAAATTAATAATGCAATGTAAATAAATGTTGGTGCTAATCCTTCACACATATCAGGCTGCAATAATCAAACCATAAATAATCCAGTTTACATGAAGCATATAAAGAAATAAATAATTTTTTGTTTGTTTGTTTTTTAGACCGTAAAATGGAGTTGCATCACAACAGCAACTTGCCAGTTCAAGGCTCAATTTTATGTTAGTTTTTTTTTTTTTTTTTTTTAATTCATCAGTTTTTATACGATTAGGACTGATGCTGGTTTTAAAATGTATTTTATACACACACACACACACACACACACATATATATATGTGAAATGAAAACAAATTACATTTTTCATACTTTTTTGTAGGAGCATCTAATTCTAAGGGTTGATATTTTGTGGAATTTTCCTGAGTTGCAGTACAGATTAATGACCACTAGGTGGCGCCAAAGACTTACATTTCTGAAAGAAGGCGGAATCAATGCCAATAGTTTTTTTTTGTTTTGGGGGGGGGGGGGGGGGGGTTTTTTTTTTTTTTTTTTTTTTTTTTTTTTTTCCCCCTTTTTTCCCCGAAACCTTCCCCCCCAAACCCCTTTTCTTTTCCCCCTTCTCCCCCCTCCCCCCCCCCCCCCCCCCCCCCCCCCCCCTACCCCCCCCCCCCCCCCCCCCCTCCTCCCTCCCTCCCCCCTCCCTTCCTTCCCTTTTTTCTCGTTTGATTTTTTTTCTTTCCCTCCGTCTTTAAATGAAACTGTCCTCCACAGACCGCTTTTCGTCTCCCCTCTTCTACTAATGTTAATGCAGATAATGATTATTACTATCTCTATTTTTTTTAATTTTTTTTTAAAGGGCTGTTTCATGTAGCGACTCTCCTCCACGTCTTCGCCTCCTCCCCGGCTGATCCCTGACCGGCTGCTCTCAGACCGGCTGCTCTCAGACCAGCTCCACCAGACGGCTCCGTGTCTGAGTCTCCAGCTGTGCGGCTCCAGTCCCGCAGGCTGCGTCGGCCATGTTGTTGTGTGGGGGTTGATGGAAGTTTGATAGTAGGAAGTAGAGCCCTGCAGAGCTCCGGGACAGCTTCGGGATCTCACTTTCCCCCTCTTTTGTTCGTCATCAGCGACATGCCGCTGCAGGATTTCTCCTCTCTGCTCCCCACCACCACCACCTCCTCCTCCCCCTCCTCCTCCTCCTCCTCCTCCTCCTCCTCCCCCTCCAGCCGTCAAGCCTGCAACACTTGAGCTGCTTCGGTTCAACTTAAATCAGAGCTCTCAGTCGCTCCGCTGGATGGATAAAGTGATGGTGAGGGCGGCTCTGTCCCGGCTCTACTAACTCGGATTTACTTTGTCCCGGACTGATTCAAGGAGGAGAGGGGGGAGAAGAGGAGAAAGGAGCCAGTAAAGACGCGGATTTGAGAAGGTAAATAAAGATGTGTCTTTGTCAGAGCAGCAGGATGGGCCGAAGCAGTTGCTCTAATGTCTGACCTGTCATCAACAAAGGAATAAAGCCGTCTAATTCCCATATATAGGCTATCTACCTATTTGGAGTTAGTCTTGCGGGTTTTTATTATCATTATGATTATTATTATTAGCATTGTGGTCATCGTTTAGGACAACAAATGAATGTGGTTTGGTCTCAGAGGAACAGAAAATACTTTAAAGTAGGATAAACTCAGTGTGTTGGAGTATGATCTATTTACGGAGATTAAATAGTAATAGTTACATTTAATTATGGTATTAGTGCCTCAAACATGACGCTTAACTTGCCATTGAGGGTGTATAATAGTGAGGAAAAGCCTTAACACTCTGGGATCACGCTTATGCACTTTTCTTTTTTTCTTTTTTTTACATTTTTCTCTGAAAGCAGAAGTGCTTCCTAATCCGGTCTGTAACTCATGTTGATCCAGATCGAGTCCCAGAGGACAGGAAGAGGTTTGGGTGATGCTGTCACCCCCCCCCCCCCCCCCCAACTCCCCTCTATCAGATTAAGCGAAGTCAGGCTGAAAGTGATGAAGAAGCATGTCATATCCTGAACAGCTTTGCATTTTTGCACAACTCTGAATCATATCTGGGGTTGTTTTTTTTGTTTTTTTGTTTTTGAAACAGCTGTGGAATTGAAGTGAGGGGGGGTTATTTCTGACGATGCTGAAATGTGAGACCGTTCACTCACCACTGATAACACACTGACCTGTTACACTTTTCTGCAACATCCCTTGTAGGTTGTGGAGAGGCAGAAAATTAAGTGACTTGATTAGATGATCAAGGTTTTCTACTGTGTAACTTGTTTGAAGCACAAATGGCTCCAATATACGGTTCCATGTTTTCATAATGTGCAAAGTTGCTCCCTGTCTTGATCATAATTTAGGTTTTAGCTTCAAATACAAAAGCTTTTGGTTATTGAGGCAGTTTTCACCTTTTTTTCTTACTGTTTGATGCAACATGACAGAGAAAATAATCAGTTCAGTAAATAGTGGAAATCTTTCCATCTTAAAACCCCAGTTATTATTATTTGCATTTAAATCTGTGAGTTCAACTCAGGATCTCATAAACCCAGTGTTTCCTTCCCAGTGACTGATCTGATTTTCCTTGATGATAAGACATTTTTTTCAGAGAACTTATTCACTCTGTGTGGAAAGAGTGTTAAAAAAAAAATACAGCGAAGCTGATACTTTCAAATGTGGAGGAGTGTTCTTACTTTGTGAAAGTCAGTGTGGGTAAAAAGTTCAACTATGAGCAAGTTGTCCTCCAACTGGTAGGTCAGTGGTCAGCCCCATCACATGACAATGTGTACTGGCAGCACAATGAACACCCACATTCTTCCTGAATAATATCACCAGTGAGTAACTGTACAAACAATGTTCTACATACTGTTTAGAGTTTTCATATATGATATTAGTCTTTGTGTGGATGTGTGAGGGAGAAACACTGTAAAACGCTGCGTTGAGCCAAACATTATTTGAATGCAATTTACTTTTTTATCGTATACCGTGTGAATTTGAAAATGAGTAGAAATCTGTGTGAGCTGTGACTGGGCTCACAACAAACAATGAAAGGTTTGGATCTTCAGGCCTTCAGACAGAACTTCATGAACAACAGACAGGATTCTGTCCAGGGAATCCCTACACAGGACTCAGGACCGCGTCTGGAATTCAGTGTCAGTGAAAAAGTTTGTTGCTGCATAAAGAAATGCATTTAAAATCAAAGTTTAAAAATCAGCGTAAGATATGGTATGCGTTTGCTTAAGTGTACAAAGCATAGGCAACTTTCACATCTGTGAACACACTGAAGGATGAGTAACATATGTCTGAGTATGCTGCCACCCAGATTATATCCTTGTCAGGCAAGAGTTTGCTGATTTCAGCACAACAATACCAAACAACATTTACATGTATGACATACACGGCTTTAAAGTAAGAGCGTGGGAGAATTTGCGATATCATTGTGGTGACAATAAAGCTTTCAATATATTAACAATCAATGGAAAATGGTACCTCCACAGAGGCCTTTCTGTGTGGAGTTTGCATGTTCTCCCTGTACTTGCGTGGGTTCTCACCGGGTACTCCTGCTTCCTCCCACAGTCCAAAGACATGCTCGTTAGGTTGATTGGTGTTCCTAAGATTGTCCCTAGGTGTGAGTGAGTGTGTGAATGGTTGTGTGTCTATATGTGGCCCTGCGATGGACTGGCGACCTATCCAGGGTGGACCCCTGCCTTTCGCCCGAAGTGAGCTGGGATAGGCTCCAGCAGACCCCCGTGACCCTGAACAGGACATAGTGGGTATAGATAATGGATGGATGGATGGATGGATGGATGGAAAATGGTACAGCACTCAGCAGCACTATGGTTTCCCCTCCCAATGAGCACATTGGGGTGGGTGGTGGGGGGGGGTGCAATATGGGGTTCAGTGGCCTGCCTAAGGACACATGTAATGGGGCTGGGGGTCAATCCACTAACCTTCCATTTGGAGGGAAACTGAGGAAAACCCACTGATCCACATCCGCCTGGCTTGCAGTACGATAAACGTACATATGTTGCGTTAATGTCTTTCTCTGTTGCCGATTAAATGGATCCCAGACGGTGAATAGTCAACTTAGTTGCATGGAAATGCAGTCTCTTGGTTATTTTTCATGCTTTCTTAAACCATTTTCTGCAGTGTTGGGGGGAAATTTAAGTAAAGATCCCCAATTAGGGAGAAATTTATTTCTAAAAAAGAATTGGGGCAGTGAATGTCCATCTGGTTGGCAAATAATAAATTATTGATATTGGGAGCATAAATGCATGGCACTTAGAGATATTTTGAGTACCATTTATTGCTATATTCTTCTGTTTATATTGATATTTCACATGCTGATATTCCATTGACAATAACTACACATTATGCAGGCCTGCAAACTAGACACATCACCTGCTAAACATATTTGGACCTTTATGAGAAAAGGAAAAAAAAGAAATATTTAAAAAATAAAAAATGTACAAAGCTACAAACGAGTAGCTAGCCAGTTGTCTAACTAAAATCACATCAAGTACGGTTGAAAAATCTGTTAGCCTGCAAAACCAAAGTAACTGGGCTTCTATTTTCCTCATTTCCTTCAGAAATAAGGTTGTTTTATTATATGTAGTGGAACTTAATTCTGCTGAGTGAGCAAAGGCTGATAGAGGAAAACAGTATTTCAGGAATGTAGGCCGATGTTCACTTTAACCTGTATGTGACACGAACATGATGTACTTTTTTTTTTTTAATCAGTTGTTCATATAGGAGAGTGTGCTTGGATATTCCTTGTTCGAGCAAATATCTTCACCATGTGTTGCCTGAACTCATAATGCCCAGATGAAAGTATCATGTTTGATCAGAATGGAACTTTAAACTTATTTTGTCAGCAATGAGTGTAATGGAAGCTATCACATGGGTTTTTACAATCCACTTTAGTAGATGTTGATGCTTCAAACAGCCGGCTCTTTTGTGCGCTGACAAACGGATGATTGTAAACAGTCAGATTCCCAAAATAGCTCACATCTACTCAGGTATTCCCATGAGACCCGTTATTCTGGAGAATGTGTGATGTCTGGTCTCTGGCAGAACAATACTTAATGTGAGTCTGACAACAAGTGGAGGACTGATATCAAGTAAAACTGATTATGAGACAAACATCCAAGACCGATTTTAACTCAGGAATGAAGTGCTGATAGCAGAGGGAGGAAGGATAGCGCAACTGAAACACTTGAACACCCCATAAAGAAAATGGCTCAGGCTGTTTTTAATAGTTCTAAAGTCTGCTTTAAAGTGTTGCAAGGCCTCAGGATCCCCATCCAGTGTAAATCTGATGCTGAGCCATTTATTGATGTTGTTCTGGATGCTCGTGGCCACGTGATGCTCTTCAGACCCAGTTTTAACCATTTGGCATTAGAGGAACATGGTGCACAGTGCAGGCAGCATCTGCTGCAGATCTGAAGCCCAGTAAAGCTCCACAGACCCCTAACCCCCCCAACCCCACCCCCTGCTGGCTGATGGATGGAGGACTCCACCGTCATATTAACCAAAATCTTGGCTGCTCAGTTGCCAAGTACCTCTGTGATGTATACCACAGAGGAGTGGAGCCTGTTCGAGAAAGCGAGACAGTTTTCGTGTCAGATTTTGGTTCATGAATGATGTATGACATGCAAAAGAGAGACTTAAAGGGTCTCTCTTCACATACAAGTTCTGAGATTCAATAGATGTATAATAACCATCATGAAGACATTAAAAGAGTGTTTTCATGTTTCAGTTTCATTAGTGTACACACTCTCATCCACATTCAAACGTACTTTGCCCAAACACAGTACACGTCTTCCAGTGGTGCTAAAGACCAGGAACAGTACAAGTCTTACTTGCAGAATCAACCAGACTCCAGGGGTCAGAAGTGCTTTGGAACAGTAGGATTGATGGTTTGAGCGCAATGTAAAAGACCCAAGAAAGTGCTGATGGAAGAAGAGAAACATTTGAAGTAGTTTTGCTTAAAAAGAGTTGATATGCCCGAGGACAGATGGAGAGAAATTGCAATTCAATTCTGATGTAAACAGCACATTACTTTTGACTGGTTACATTGTTAATCAGCTCTTTCTGCTTATCAAGAATAAACACCTGATAAAATCCTATCTACCTCTTTAATACATTGTCCAGCTGACATTTTACATTTGTCTCTCCCATCAGCTCGTCTTCCAGTTCCTGCCTATTGTTGCACTTTCTAATAACACACTTCCTGTGTACTGTTCCAGTGCCTATATAATAAGTATATAATTGAGTATTGTAATTTTGTCCATTGTTAGCATATCAGTTTTCCAAAAGTGGATAATTATTACCTTCTTTAACTGCATTACAAGCAGCACTAATGATATAAGATGCCATAGTATATGTATACACTTCCAGCATATCCGGTTAGAATCTATCTGTCTGATTGATCATTTAAATCAGTGTTTCTCAACCAGGGGTCTACGGACCACTAGGGGTCCGTGTAGTAATTGCAAGGGGTCCATGATCCTCTGACATTTATAGAAATATATTATTATTTTACTCAAATGTGACCGAAACCTTTATCAACCTAAACTACCTTCTTTTCCTCTTTCACAAGTGTAATTCATTGTATTTTAATATGAAATCTTGCACCCGTTTGCATTGTTGAAGTTACTACAGGACACTGTTAATACAAACTTAACACGATCTACGTCCTTTTCAAATTGTGAGTCCCTTATCGTTTCAGTGGACATACACCATTCATTTCTTAAAAATGCTTTTATTGTGAAATATTTGCAGGAAGCTGTGTTAGCGCTTGAAATTGCAATAATGTAACAGAGTCAAAGTTGATCAAGAATATGCAGGGGGTCCAGGACCCCAAAAAGGTTGAGAACCACTGACTTATACTGTATTCTCTGTACATTTTAAGCTACTACATCATTTCCAACAAAGTTGTGAGACTAAAATTTAAATGAAAGTAGCAAAACAAAGTAGCCAAAGGTATTTTTCATTTCATGATGACCTAAACGTTTTCAGCTGGCCCGTTCAGAACCTGGGCCCTTGTTTTGTAATGGATGCAGAATGTGATGCAGTATTTGTTGTGGTCCCCCAAAGATTTTTGGATCATCTTTGCATGATAAATCTTTAACTTCATTTGACGCGGCGAGACAAGTGTGTTCTAAAACCAGTTATTTCTGCTGTCATTAATAGGCGTGGTCGCGGTGACTACATACCAGTCACTTGATACATACCGCGGTTATGAACAAGTTACCATCATCCATGTCCCTCCAAAAAAAAACTAAACAAACAAAAAAAGGGTAGAAAAATGTAAAATACTGGCAGGTTTCAAGCTACAATACAAGCAATCAGTCCCATCAGAAAGTCTGAACAGGAGGATGTCTTTAATGTCACGCAAATTAACAGAATTCGCACATGTGGATGAACGTAGTGTTTGGTGCATTCATTCACGTCCCGGAAGCACGTGGGGTTCATTGTGTCGCCATGACCAGAAAAAGCAATCAAACTGCCGTGCCTCTCCATGGTAGTCGGCTCTTCTGAGAGCTGCTACATCAAGTTGATTATAAAGGCGGCTATCAGCGGCAGCCATAATCAAAAACACCGGCTCCAGCAGCTCATCACTGCTGTCCACATGAACACAGTCATACCAGATTCATCCACCCTCCCACTTCCTTCCAAGCTTTATTTGTGAAACGTATCTCTGTGACCACTATTACTATTTTTTACCCCATTTTCCTGTAATGCGAGGTCTGATAATTAGACGAATACGAGTCGCTATAGACCCGCACTCCTACGATTTTATTTATTTTGTTGGATTATTTTGTTACCACAGTAATATTTTATTTTTAATTATTTTGCTGCAGTATAAATAAAATGTGAACCACCCCAGCCTTAGTCCCCAAAATCACTGAATTCCTCATTTCAGAATCATCCCTGTTTTTAAATGCAGCTACCTGAAGCCACAAAATCACAGATTCCGTATCCGGTCTTTATTCTCAGCTTTATTCTCAAATATTTCCTCACATTTCCTGAACTTTTAACAATATTATGTGCTATAGACGTCTTTACTTTGAGGCACATTATTATGAAACTGTAGATGATTTTCAGCAGACTAGTGAACCTCTGCCCATCTTTACTTCCATTAATACATATATATATATATATATATATATATAATTTTAAGACAATCAAATTCAAAATGTGATATTTTCATGAATTTGTAAAATAATTCTCACTTTCAACATTTGATTTGTTTTTAAAAAATTGGTTTCACAAGATGTGGAAATCATTTACATTTACATTTTACAAGGTTTTTTTTTTTAATTGGATTTGGGGTCTTGTTTATTTAGCAACAAGTCATAACAAACTGGGTAAACTTTAAAGAGAAAATAAACCAGTGGAACTTGAGTCGAATTCAGTAGATATTAAACTCCCTCTCAGTCATTAAGGGCTTTATATGTGATTAAAACGACTTTAAATTCTATTCTGGATTTAACTGGAAGCTGAAATGGGTGAAATATGATCTCTCCTGCTAATCCTCACCAGAACTGCTATATTTTGGATCAGCTGGAGGCTGTTCAGAGAAAAGTAATAAATAATGGACTAGTTTTACTGAGACTGGATGTTTTCAAGTTCGGCAATATTGTGCAGAGAGAGAGAGAGAGCTTGTTTTATGAAAGGAAAAAGCCGGTCATCATTCAGCTCATTCAGCCTGTCATGAGAACTCAGAATGACCTCAGATATAACACAGATGTAACGTAGCCGAGTAAAAGATGACTAATATGTACACAGACAACTAAGAAGATGGGCTGAGAATGTTAAGAGAAATATTTAAAGAGGAAATCTTTAAAAGCTAGCATTTGTGAAACTAATTGGGATTAATTAGAGCAGTTAAGACTAAAAAATGAAGATGGTTATTTGTAAAGGAAGACAAAATTAAAACAAATAAATACCCTGAAGGTAAAAACTGGTTCAGATTTAGATTATTCTTAATGTTATTACAGTCTGTAGATGCAAAAAGTCAAACTAGGCCTTTATGAACAAACAAGATTCCCCTCTGAAGCCTGTCTGGACCACCTCACATTTTTATCTAACAGGTCTACAGTCTACGCGTTATCTCGTATTCCAGAGTCGCTACGTGCGTTTCTGTTGCACTTGAAACTGTGGAGTTGCTAATACGAAACAGTCCTACTGGAAATATGTTATTTTAGCAAAAGGTCCGATGTATTGCCATAAAGAAATGTTCAGTAGATGCGTACTTGAAGTAAAAATCTCACTTCCTGTGGTTCTTTGTCTCTCCACAGACCACAGTGCCACCCTTCACCCCCTCGCCCACTGAGTGCCAGTCTGCCAGCTTGGTCTCCAACTCCCCCGTCCTGTCTGGCAGCTACAGCAGCGGCATCTCCTCTCTCAGTCGCTGCAGCGTTTCGGAAGCCTCGGGCACCGAGCTGCCTGCTGGGGACCACCCCTCCCACCCTCTCCCCCCGCCCACGACCCTGCCAAACTCCATCTCCAGCAGCTCGGACGAGCCGATCCGCAGAGAGAACAAAACCCCACCCCCCTACAGCGTGTATGAGAGAAACAACCCGCGCAGGCCCGTGCCACTGCCCCACAGCCTCTCCATCCCCCCGCAGGCGGACCCCCCGGCCCTGCCGCCCAAGCCTCACCAGCTCCGCACGGGCAGCATGAAGGTGGACGGAACTGCCGACCCTCGAGTCCCCAGACCGAGGCCTCTGCCCAGGAAGGTGTCCCAGTTATAAGTGCTGGTTCAGGGGGGCTCGTGGAAGGTGGTGGAATCAAACACACTGGCGTATTTTGCACTTTTCTACTTGGCACTCACTTTTTTTGTGGTCTTCAGTTTGGCATTCCTGGCCTGTACTCTGATTGGGGGGGGGTGTGGGAGAAAAACAGGCCAATAGATTAACAGGTAGTCAGAAACTGATAAAACTACCAGATACGAAAAGTTTCCCTTTGTATTTACTAGAGGGAGTTGCATTGACTTTCACTTGGCCATTCCGCACTTTTAGCTCTAGTTCATACAATAGGTCACCAGGGTCAGTCTCAATGTATGTTTACCGGAACACTCTAGACAAAAACACAGTTTTGATAGAAGTACTAATCTCAGATATATGTATATTGGTATATATGAGAATTGTTTTTGCCTTAAGTATTGGAAACAGAGTCTTTTATCTGTGAGTCTTGCACGTTTTTTTTTTCCTTTTTTTAAAAAAAAAAAGAAAAATCAGCTCTGTATTTGTAAACTATACAGCAAAAAAAAGGTGCTAGAGGCCTCAAGCATGCATTTCCATGAAGCGTAGAAGACGAGGGTGTGTTCCTGCATTTGCGCCTTATTTTTAAAAAAAAATTCTGATTATAGTTGTGACCATATTTGGTCATTTTTATGCAGTGCTGTTTCAAAGTATGTTAATTAAATTAAATTACATTTTTTTGGCACAGTGATCGCAACAGTTTTGGGAATTATTTAAGTGCTCGTGGTTTCACGGAAATTAAAAATCTGGAAGGGTTTTAAGTGGTGGTAAGCTGCAATGTTAGAAAATCAGCAGACTGCCTAGAATCATAAAATGCACCACTTATTTTTTTTTAAAAAGTTCCCATTTGCAATGAAGTCATGAGTTTGGACCAAATGCATCCACACGAACTAGACTATGGCTTTGGCCATTGCTGTTTCTGTGAACACTGTACTCATGCATGACATATATGACATACACAATGTACAGTACTGCAACAGGTGTTGGTTTTAGGGGGTGAGAATTATTGTGCCAAAGGAAAATGAACAATGTTTCTTCTTTATTTTTCCCCACTTTATTTATTTTAATGAACGTACTTTTTTAAAGTGGACATTGTATACTTTTCCTTGTTTTTGGCCTCATCTACAGTGATACAACTAATTCTTACCTTAAATATCAGTATAAGCTGAAAAAGAAAAAGACAGAGAGAGAGAGAAGTATTTTGTTGTTTTTCTATGAAAAACAAACAGTTTATCCAAGTTTCAGTGTCTTTACGTGAGAACAGCTCAGGGCTGTGCGACGTGTCACCAGACCAGCCGATGGGAAACAGCGATGATGCACCGTATATGGGCTCCGCGTTCATTTTAAAAGTGGAACTTATTTTGTTACAGAGAACCAGGAAAGGGAAGATCATCTTCTGCTCCCAAACAGAGATGTCACCACGTAATCGTGGCCGTTTCTGATTCTGGCTCCCAATGAATGGCCAGATTTCTGGACTTCGTTAAAAACATATGTAACCTCTCAAAGTTTTATCGTGGATTGATTGAAAACAAAAGGTCAAAAATGACAAATGTTTGTTTTTGTTGTTTTGTTTTGTTTTTTTTAAGTTTGCCACTGAATTGGTAACATTAGATAGATTTTCAGGGTAAAAATCAGAGAAGGCCAGTATGACAGGCTTCATGCGCTTTTACAACGTTGAACATTCGACTAATCAGAAACCATAAGACAGCAACATCTCGTTAAAGGAAGTAGCACTGTTTGATCTAGAGTAAATTATACACTATTTGGAGCGACAGTGGCTGCGAAGGTAATGTGGACGGATCCTAGATGAGGCAAAAACAGCTGGAAATGGGCATCGAATATCCACTTTAATCAAGAAGTTCACTTGCAAAAACAAAAAAAACATATTTTTTCCAGACAAAAGTTTAAGTGACTTGTTCTCATTAACCCAAATAAATCACAAATCTATGAATCAGTTGTACCTCTAGAGAAGCACAAACAGAAGACTTGAAATTTTTGACTTTTTTTTTTTCTTTCAAATAACTAAACAGTAATTGGAACTGACATTTGCTGTCATTAGTGACCTTAAAGAACACAGTGATTGACATATATATA
>JBAMYA010000016.1:2303385-2324542 GCA_037176975.1 Arrhamphus sclerolepis
CTGCTGGAGAAATATTTACAAACAAATAACTGTCAAATATTTGTACAGTTGAGTTTCCTTCTGTTGAGTAAACGTTTGGACGTGCTCTCAGCTCCGCTACGTCATGTTGCATTGCTGCAGTCAAGTAGATGTTCTGTGGCGGCACACTTCACACAGATTTTGAAATACCAGGAAAGATGATTTTCTTTTTTTTTCTTTTTTTTTTTTTGCATAAAACATTCAGCAGCTCAGCTCCGTGCAACGTTTTTGGGGGAGATGGGAGTGGGTGGTTTTTAGTATTGTTTGTATGTTTTATTTTTCTTGACTTTATTGTGAATTTTTGAGATTAAATATTCACATTAATCAGTACTTGAGAGCCTGTAAATTATGAGATCAATGTAAGTATGCCAAATACAAAATTTGTGTATTACAATTAATGTAAATATTGTGTTTTTAACAAAAATGTAGCTATAACGATTTACAGCTTTGAATGTAATGTTGAAGCAACAAATTATTATTATTATAAATGTTAAACTTTTATTGTTTTGTGAGTGTAAAAGAAAAAACAAAAACTAAAGTCGTGCATAATGACTCTTAACTCATTTACAAGTTCAATAAACTGCCCTACGATATACGAGTGGATTAAGTGAGAGATTTCTATACCATGGGTTTGTTTGTCTTTGCTCAGATGTGTGTAGGTTTACAGTTAAAGGTTGGGTAGGAGAGATTTTACTAAAGCATTTTTTTTTTTCTATATTACCTAAAATTGTCTTTACACACATTTTTTCGGCCTCGAGGATGTAAAAAACTGGGTGAAACTTCAGATGAACAAAGAAAATGGAAATCATTATTTCTATTTACGCCAAGACATGAACGACTCAAATACCAGAAAGAGGGAATTCCTACTCCCAGTAATTCAGGGGATAGTTAAGTTTAAGGCTCTTCTTTTTGTCTGTAAATCTCTGAATGGTCAGGTTCCAAATTATATCAGAGTTTCTGCATATGAACCTTGGAGGTGTCTTAGATCCCCATTGACTGGCCAACTGCTGGTACCAGAATTCAGATCAAGCTAGCTTAAACTGCACGGTGAACACAGTTCCCCCTGCAATCCAAGAAAAGCTGCATCATGAATGGAAGAAGAAGCCATGTGCAAGTGATCCAGAAATGTCGTCTTGCCTGGGCGAGCGCTCATCTAAAATGGTCTGAAATTAAATGGAAAAGCTGCTCTGTGGTCAAATCAATTCAAATTTGAATTTCTTTTCGTTATCATGGACGTTGCTGTTTATTAAAGACGGACAGTTCAGAAAGCCTGCATTTCTGATGGGTCGAGGTTCCGTTAGTGCCTATGGTCTGACCAGCTTCCACATGTGGAAAGCATCATCGGTGCTGAAGAGCACATAGAGCTGTGAAGCAACATCTGCTCCCATCCAGCAGCGTCTCTTTCAGGGAAGGCCTTGCATGTTTCAGCAAGACAATGCTGAACCACATACAGCATCCTGCCTGTTGGTGCAGTCCTTACACCAACAGAAAACATTTGGCACAGCATAAAATAGAAAATCTGGCAAAGAAAAAGAAAAGGCCCAGGACTGTTGAGCAGCTAGAGAAATAAATGCTGTTTCGTATAAAAACAAATATTTGGAAACTCTGGAGGGATTTCTGATTGAAAAATAATAGAAAAGACTTGAAACTCATAGTCACGCTGATTTACAGCCTTGATTTTTCCCTTTATTATCTTGAATAACTGTACCATTAATAAACTGTCTAATTTGCCATTTGAAGGTTATTGAAATTTTGAATTAATAAAAAGTAAATCAAGTTTTAATTTGGTTAAAATAAAATCGAGTTTAATTAAACGAAAACAATGAACCCTAATTACAAATTGGTATTAAATTGGGATTTGTTATGTAGGGGGGCTCTGTGGTTTCAGGCCAGCAATGGGTACACTGCATGTGTCTGTGTGGACTACAAAATCTGACTGACCTCATTTGACAAACTAATTAAAACAAGATGACACGTCCCTGGCTTGCACACCAATCAGTCATCATAGAAGCAGCTGGCAGAGTGCAAAGCTGATAATACAATTATTTCTGTAAGTGCACTCTTTTTCTGGAAACAATAATAATGCAAAAAAAAAAATGAACAGCACTGTTTTTCAAAGTTCCATTAAAATGGAAGTAGTTTATTTTCATATTACAAAATAAGCAGGCTGCTGCAGACACCTTTCAAACTTCCATAACCCACAAATGGCTTTACCGCATGTCTGACATCTTTTGCAGCTCTTAACTTTTTGAAAAGACCGAGGAAATACATTTCTGAAACAAATTACCTCGGTGAGAATAAAGAAGTTTACCAAACTAATATCAGACAAGAGGCAAAGAAGAAAGGAAAGACTCCAGGCTGATTTATTTCACTTAGTTGAATTTACTGGTTATCTGAAGATGAAGAAAACATCTCACAAATATTGCGTTTGAAACTAAATATTGTTTAATACATATACCAGAAATGTGCATTCTGTTCTAATGCTGTACTTTTCCTCCCCACCTTTACCGCCTCCTTGTCACTCAGTGGTCTGTGTCTAATATCTGACTGAATGAGAAACGACTGAAGTCGCCAATCTGCTCCGCAAAGCCATTAACAGAGAAAAGTGGATTGTGTGGAGACGAATGCCCCGCTGTGATCCAGAAATGGAAGCGGTATGTACGAACAACTGGACCTCACGGCCGACACAAACGCAGCAGTTATTCCAGTGCCTGTGTTAAATTTATACTAGAAATTATTAATGGCACAACAATATAATAATAATAATAATAAAAACTTTGATCACAAATCATAGGTGTTTTAAAGTTATGTAATCCCTACTTGTTGAGAAATGCTTTCTTGCTCCATTTAAAGCAGCAAAAAGGAACTTTTGCTGTTTTTAGCTCAGAGAACACCGATAGCTGGAAGCTTACTTGCTTGTATGACCCTGACCAAAATTCATTCTTTTTATTTCTTCTATTTCATTGTTGTTTGTTTATTTTTTTTAAAACTCTTTGTCACGTGTGTCATGCTGTCCATTATACAACATAACATAACATAAGAACATACAACAACAGCAGTTGACCAAAGTGCTTCACAATTTAAACCAACCATCATACCATAAAACAAAGGTTAAAACAATAAAATAAAACAGAGGTATTAAAGAGCAAACAGAAAACAGGTTGAGTAGAATTATCAGAAAAAAGCAGCAGCTCAAGCTGTATTAAAAGCCACTGAAAACAGATGTTTTTAAAAGAGATTAAAAAATAGTGGAAGCGAAGGTGCCTGTCTAATGTCAGAGGGCAGGTTGTTCCAAAGTTTTGGTGCCACAGCCGAAAAAAGTGGATCTGCTCTGAGCTTCATCCTAGTTTTGGGGATGACCAGAAGCAGCTGATCAGATCAGTGCCAGGAAGGAACAGAGGGTTGAAGTAGGTCAGAGAGATAAGGGAGTGCAAGCCTGTGTAGGCATTTATAAGTCATCAAAAGAATTTTAAAATCTATTCTATGACACACAGGGAGCCAGTGCAGGGAGGATAAAACTGGTGAAATGTGTTCAAACCGACGAGTTCCTGTTAAAAGCCGAGCCGCAGCATTTTGAACAAGCTGCAAATGTGAAAGGAAAGCCTGACTTACCCCAACATAAACTGCATTACAACAATCTAGTCTGGTTGGAATGAAGGCACGAACTGTTTTCTCTGGTTAAGACAGACCTAAGTTTAGCTATCTGCTTCAATTGGAAGAAACTCTTTTTTTAAAACAGAGTTGATCTGCTTATCAAACTTAAAGTCAGAGTCCAAAATCATCTCCAGATTTGACTGTTTACGGGAGCCAAGATTCACAGGAAGAGATCCCGACATACAACCAGGGCTGAATAAAATCCCTTCAGTTTTATCATCATTAAAACTTAAAAAGGTCTTCATGTCGTCCAGAGGATTGATAGAGAAAGAGCCATTAATCTGTTTCAGGGGCAGATAAATCTGACAATCATCAGCATAACAATGACAGGAAAGACCATGTTTCCTTATAATAGACCCCAGTGGAAGCAAGTACAATGAAAATAAAAGTGGTCCCAGAATCGAACCCTGCGGAACTCCGCACTCAAGTAAGAATGGAGAAACTCTAACGCTGTTCCTTGAATCCTTCTCCGTGTTCTAACCACAATAACAGGATACTGTGGTCAACAGTTTTAAAGGCTGTGGTAAAATCCAGCAGCACAAGGATCACATACTGACCGGGGTCATTTGCGAAAAAAAACCCTCACTAAAGCTATTTCAGTTCTGCGTAAGTGTTTAAACCCAGATTGGGAGATTTCAGAAACTTCATTCTCATTTAATTCTTTTTTTTTAATTAAATAAGAACTAATTTAGAAATAAAGATGAATTTAGAGATTGGTGTGAAATTCGTACAAACTGAAGGATCAACTCCAGGTTTTTTAATTAACGGATTTACTACCGCGTAGTAGTCGTAAATTACTAGCGGGAACCACTCAACGCTATACAGGCTCACAGAATAAATGACATTTTATTTCTGTGACTCAGCTAGTGGTCGCATGTGTTTTGCTCCTCTGACTCTAGAAAAATCTCACACCTTTTCCTGAAAGAATATCCAAAGTTTCTGATGTGTAATTGGCGCTAGCATTGACACTGATATCATAGCATAGTCATGACTCCAGCTGCATTTCTTTGCGCTGAGAATTTGCATCCACACAAAGTCCTCGGGGCAGTAGAAATCTCCCTCTGGCACATGTGGTTAAGAAACTGTAGAGAAGTTACTGGTGTGTGCTAATAGAAGGCACATTCACACAAGGGAGTAAGTTCTGTGCTCATTACAAAGCAACTAATTAAGCCAGCACCACAGTCGAACCTGCTCTCGGTGTATAATCAGCACAACAGTTGTTTGTCGATGAAACTGTGCTGCTTGACCGAGGGACCTTGAACAATTGCAAATCCCCTCAGTGTGTGTGTGTGTGTGTGTGTGGTGCAGATGAACACACTTCACCTGTCAGCACTCATCATAATTGTTGGTGGTTGGCTCTAATTTAACAGCAATTGCTTTGTCAGGAATGAATTTCCAGCTGATCGCAGAGTCTCCTTGCAACAGAGGACGCATAGTACAGCAGTGGGGGCAGACCTGCGAAAATTATTGCACACAAACCTCAATGGACTTGTCAGTCTGCTTTTATTAAGAAAATGGCTTTTTTTCAGTTTGTAGTGGCAGCAAACAAACCCTTTCTCAGCATGATCAGAGGGTTAAATAGACAAATTTCTGCTGATCCCATACTTTGACATTTTGAATTAGCTTCCTTACCACAAAAGAAGGCATAGCTGCAGGGCTCAGGGCTGTCATAGCATGTAAATATTATGATCCTTGTAATTGTAAGGATGTAAGTACATTTCTAAAAGATCAAGTGTTCACTATTTCTAGCATGAGGTTGTTCTTTTTTTTTTTTCGCAGCAGTTTATTAAACAAGCATTAAACATTTTCTGTTTATAGCATTCACGGGCGATGATGTATAATCACCAAGGGAGAGTCGGTGCAAGATATCACTTTAAAGTTGCCTGCAGCAAATTTAGGAGAGCACACAGCCGCAGAGAATCTCAAGGTGTTTGTCTCGCTCTGCAAATCTCTCCGGGGAGAGGCGAAGCTGGAGCAACTCTGCAGGGAGCGAAGGAGCACAAGGGAAGATTCAAAGAGGAGCTCACAAGAATAGATGGCGTGTTTTATCTCCGTGCTCCATTCCTATATCTGCTCTGTTGTGTTCAGCAGCTTATGAGGGATTTTCACCTTGCAGCTTCAAAAATGTTCCAGGATGTTTTTAATGGTGTGATGAGTGAAGTTAAATTTTTTTGATTTGCACCGTCCTCATAGGACTATTGTCTCAGCTGAATGAGAAGTTGACTGTTGGTTTCGAAGGCTTTGAATACTGAAGGGGTGCAAGACAAAGAGAGCGGAGGGAAATGCTGGTGTTCATGTTATTGTGTTTTCTTGAATGAGGCATGCAGGATATAATCCTCCATTATTTGTGCTGTATTTTCTGAAAACCAAGCAAGCAAGAAGATGTAGTGCAGAGTTGAACAGCTGAAATATCAATCGAGGACAATGACTTGACTGCTCGCTTTGTGGTGGGGCAAACATATTTATCATGTAGTCATTATCTAACTTTTGGTGTCGATTTGACAGCACATTCCCTAGACACAGGAACAAATGACTAATAATTACCTGGATACAAACAGACGGGAATCATTTGAGCATTTGTTGACCTCTGTGAGCAGTCAAAACGAGTCGCAAACATAAACCGATGCATTGCTGGCAGAAGACGTTGGCCACTTGAGATTCAAACCCTGTTCTTCAGTATCTCCAGAGAAGGGTGTTCTAATAAATACACAACTGGGAAGACATCCCAATGGGAAATGGAGGATTCATCTTGGTATTATTATGCATCATAATTTCAGAAAAAGAAAAAGTGGTTGAGAAAAAGTCCCGTTTGCTGGTTCCTGCTCTTATATCAGCCCTTTCGTGTTTTTGTGCCACGACTGCAGTACCCATTTCATGAAGATTTTTTCACAGCTGGAACAAAAACTTGAATCTGGAGTTTAAGTTGTCTGAACATTTGATGGGAGTAAAATGGAAATTATTCTCAGAGGCCTCACTGTCACACTTGAATGTCATCAAGAAATTTAAGCAAATCTATAATTTGGTGCCATCAGGACACTCAAAATTTGAAAGAAGAGGCATGTTCATCAATCACTAAGTCATCCTTTTAACATTTGATTCATTTGGTAACAGACATTTTTCAGTGAGAGACGGGCACCTGTGCTTCGCTTCGATGAAGCCACGCTGTTGTAACTCAGACCTGCTGAAATTTGCGTGAACCTCCCAGGAAAGTATTGGCTTGAAGGTAATATATGTTTCCATGACTCTGACACGTTTTCCTTCTCATTCTTCCTGAGTTTCAGGGTTTGACTTCTGGATGCAGTGGCCGAGTGAAAATTGTTTTCAAATGTACCCCCCAGCCCATGTTGCAATATTGATCATTGTGGCATGGCAGTGTGTCATGCAGAGCTTCCTGAGGACCCGAAGGTCACAAGCATCCAACAGTGGTTCCCAGCTTGGCCTTTACATTCTGACATTTTCCCAACTCCCTCAATCTTTCTCACTATATTATGCACTGTAGTTATTGAAAGACCTTAATTCTTTGCAATATTGCATTAACAGTTCCCATTTTAACTGGTTTACTCTCTAATGTTGTTTGGCAGAAAGTGCTGAGTCATGGATACCCATAATTGCACAGACTAAAGTCTGTTGTTTCAACTATTTAGACCCATTCTTCCTGATACTCAGGTTGGGTTCACACTGTACGATTGCTGTGGTCTTATAAAATTATGAGATTAATACAACATGACATGAAATCAGTAGATAACTGATTTAGTGTCCGCTACACTGATGGAAGTAAAGCGTATTTCAGGCTCTAAACGTAGCGTCATCGCATCATCGGGGTGCGACCACCTCAGGTTGATACTAATAAGCTCCGATGACTTGAAAGTTAGTGCTTGCCATAGTGGCATTTGTGTGAAATGTGAAATATGCAACTACCATTTTTGAGCTACGATGGCTGATTTTTACTCACGATTGTGCACCTTTCATCTGACTACCAAAATCGTACAGTCTGAACCCAGTCTCACACCCTTTAATCCAATGTCCAAGGGATTTTATTTTTTTTCTTGGCCAGTCAAAGTTTCTTTTCCTTGTTTCCAGTTCAGTCTCTGTGGTTCAGTAATCTGCCCAGTAGGAACAAAGTTGCATCTGCATCAATTCTAGCATTAGTCCAACAATGTTAAAAGGTACTCCTTGGAACTTTTTGCTGTGACCTATTCTCATTCTCAGTGGGTTTTGTATTAAATTATACGTTAAGCTCTCTGTCCCCAACTTCTGGAGATCGTCTCAGTGTCTGCCTGGTTAGCTCAGCTGTGAAGTGGCCCTTCCTGCTTTTCCAACACACATGGATAAACATAAGGTCAGGGGAGATTTTTGGACCAACGTTCCCTCAAGATTTGTCGTTGAGATGGAAACTAACTCAGGGTTTAAAATTAGGGCAGGGAAAATGACACAGAAAGGACAGTGAGAAGCAAGTGTCTCTGGGCTAAGTCCTACACAAGAGGAATTTGATGAAATAAGTCTTCAAGTGGAAAGAAAGTTCGACAAGAGTGGCTTGTTAATTGCCAAAAGAACCAGACTTCCAGCTTCTTTTCAGCTGCTCGTCAAAATGTAAACAGCGTGTCAGAATATGTTGCCTGTGTGTATAATGAAGGGTTGTTGGTGGGTGAGCCATAGGATGGATAATGCACTGCTTGGGCATGCGTGGCTTGATTCTCTCCAGGAGAATGCCTTCACTGGGCTATTACCATCTCAGCTCGAAAGCACCCAATTGTTCACTTGTTCTGAGAGTGAAGCTCTGTAGGGTTCTCACAATGAATTCCTATTGATTTTTGTCATGTCATCAAATTGCATGTGGCCTGAATCGTGACTACTGTTTTCTCATCTGCTCCCCGAGGTTCCTCTGCTCTATTAACTTTTTACTCGGAAGAGGGCAAAGCAAAACAAAGGCAGGTGGAGTGAAAGCTACAGGGAAACCAGAAAATTGAAGTGAAAACAATGTGCAGACCTGCCATGTTAGTCACTTATTCCATGTAACTCCAGCAAGATTGAAGGTTAATCCTCAGCCATTTTTCCTTTTCATTGCTGTAAACATTCAATACAACACATTTCACTTTGGCACTTTGATGTGGCAATTTAGAAGATGCAATTCTGTGCACGTACAACGCTCCTAACTCAATGTCAATGCAAGGCAACTTTTAAAGAATACAGTTTCTTCTTTAGTTCATGTGCATAGCTAACTTCTGTTACTGCCATTATGGTTATTTTAACATTTCTGGTGCTTGCACTATTTTCACTTTCCATCCAGAAGGCCTTGTGAACTCTGAACTCCCCCTGATGCTCCTGCGTACTGGTGGAGGCTCCTCAGCTAGCTGGACAATCGTAATACAGAGCACCAAACTGGAAGACAGACTGGGATTTGAACATGCATGCAAACCAAATTGCTACTCGTGTACATATTTTTAAGATCTCTGCTATTAAACTACATTCACTGTCCAGTTTGAAAAAAGTCCATATTGCAAACATCTTTGAAATGCAGGGAAGCCAACTTCAAGTTTGCTCTACGTTTCTATGTTAGCCTATCAGCTGCCAGCTCAGCTCACAAGCTACTACAGCTGCTCTAGGTAAAATGTTACACTTACTTCCCACCTGATATAAATTGTAATTGTTAAATGTAAAGCTTAAGGATAGACAATGAATGAATAAATAATATATTATAGATAAAAAAAAAAAAAAAAAAGAAGCTAATTTCCTGACTCCAATGATTTGGAAATCATGTGATTGTTTGTGATTTCCACACCGATTCAAATGAATGGATCACCATCACCTTGTCATCAAGGTCTTTACAACCCGTTCTCTTTTTTTGCTTTTTTTTTTGTTTTTATACTTTTCACACACAAAGATGGACGTTCTACAACCACTCGTACTCCCCTTTCAGACTCTATATTACCAGATCCAGGTAACGTCCCCTCAGAGGGGCAACCCGTCCCTGGACCCGGGTGACGCTTCCCTTTTTCTGGGGTGGAAAGGAAGAGACCAAGCACACACGGCAGCCCCGATCCCATCCAGAGACAGAGCCAGAAGAAGTCCATGCAGTCCCCGCAAGCCAGCCAGTCAGAGCAGTCCCAGGGCAGAGCAGTCCAAACTCTCCAGCAAGCCGCAACCCCCATCCCGTGGGCCCCCCACAGACCCGACCTGATGCCACTGAGCCAAGCAACCATACCAACCCCCCCGACCCAACAGCAGGACAGGACCACCCACCTCACACACACACACACACACACCTCTCCATCGCTGCAATGCCAGCCCAGGGACAACCATCACCAAGACCCAGCCCCACCACAACCACCCAACCATCCAAAACATCAGTGGCTCCACATCCGAAAGGATGCAACCCCCCCACAGCACACTCTGCAACCCTCCACCCCTCCCAACAGAGCAATGAGTGCTACAGAGAATCGGGGATCCCCTCAGGCCCCTGTGTTAAAAACCCATTCATTGGAAGCAGGGACACATCTAAGACATGCAGCAAGCAGCTCCTGAAGACTGAAGTTTGGACACATCGGTGGGTCACAGTGAATATATTTTTATAGATGCATGTCACACTGTGAAGATCTTTAGTCTTGACAACGTTGACATGTTTTGTCAAGACTAAAGATCTTGACAGTGTGACACGCGTCTGTATTATCGGCAGGCAGAGCAGAGTCGTTGACACAGAAGTGAAGCTAGTTGTAATGAAGAGTGTGTGCATTTGTGTGTCTACTGTGTAATGAAGATGGGGAACTGTGAGGGCTGTCAGTTCCAGCAGTACCAGCTGCTTAGGTGACGCTTAGAGCCATGAGCCCCCAGACACATTGCACTTTCCCATTATCACACTTTGGCTCAGGGAAACACTGGCAAGCTCTCGCACAAAATCTAATTTTCAAATGTTCATGTACTGTACGTGCCTTATTTAAAGGGTTGTCTTCTCAGAAACAATAGAAGACTTTTCTGTGTGAAGCCTCGTGTTTTCTTTGTCTGTCTTGTAGCTGACTCTGACTTGTTTCTCTGCGTTGGCTCTCGTGTTGGTAGAGGCTTAAACTCTTGATATAAAAAAAGGAAAAACAAAGTAATTGGTATGCCCGTCACAATAACAACTGAGCAGAATTTCATGAAACTTATTAAAGAGGTAGAGCATAAGTTTTTGAAGAATCCATCACTTTTTCATACAGCTGTGAATCACATTTGCTTAGAAATTGCAAGTTAGGACAAATGATTGAACTGAGAGTACCCATCCGATTATAATGGTATCTATTCTTGAAACTTTTCTTTTTTAGATGTGGTTTTTATAAAAGAAAGAAAAAGAAGCCATCCCCACTGTTAAATTCTAAATTAGCATCTGCCTTAGAGTCTGCCATTATGTCAGCCACTGTATCCATCATGCTCACTGGAGTATCCTTTCTTTTTTATTTCTGGTATTTCTCTGAGCTCTGCAAAGCCTGACCATGAGCTGAATTTGCTCAGATATCCACTACTGGGGAGTTTGGCAACTGTCTTGGAAAAAAACAAACAAACAAACAACACATTTCTGTCCTTGTTCCTATGCTCCACATTGGATTCCTGCTGTTTTGCATGAAAAAGAACATTCTTGTGGGGCAAAAATATGTGCGCTTTGGCTGTAAATATTCAGAAAGTCAACTCCCAGGACTAAGGGGACTGAGATTCTGAGCCTCTGGTGCTCACAGATGCTTTGTTTACTGTCGCTGCAAAAATTAACATAAAGACAAGCAGAAGGTTTCCTCCTGAAAGGATGACATCAGCTTTTTATTTATTTTCCCAGAAACCAGAAGAGTGAGAGAAGTTCCTTGTGGAGATTTCTCATCTTTCAGTAAAGCCCAGAGGACATTTACTTTCACACCGATAAAACTGTGTGGCGTTATTTAGGATTTTTGGTTATCGCTTTCCATTTTATTTTTGTCCTTGTGCAGGTAGGCTGGCTTAAGCCTTACTTTAAAAAAAAAAAAAGAAAGAAACTGACCACACCCATATGGACAGTCAGAAACTTTCTTGATTAAATGTCACTTGGCGGCAACCAACAATCATACCAGTCAGACGGAGAGGGACTCATTTTCAGCCCTGGAGTTTCATGCCTCAGACCGGCCCACTTTAGATCATAACCTATTATTAAAACCATGTAATTATAAGCTTACATGTTTACATGTTTCTACATTAGTGCATTGTTCTGTAAATACTTGTAATCCAGTGTATTTTTCTAAAATATTTCCAATTCAGTGCAAGTCAGGGTATTGGTGAGGGTGACAAGAAAAAAACGTATGTACATCCTGTGATTGAGGGCGAGCAAAGTAATGAAAAGTATCAACAGACTCATCTTCATCGTCTCATTCCTAACTGGTTCAGGGTTCTGCTGCTGAGCTGCTGCCCATGTTACCAGTCCTGACTAGACTCTGCTCTCCCTTTCACACTTCACCCAGGTTCCCCAGACTCACCTGCACCTGCATCACAATAAAAATAATCATCTGTAAAGCGTCAGCACATTTGATATGGAAAACACGTTTTGACTTAACAAATTAAGATATTTTCAATTGGGAAAATATGCAGGTTTATTACATATTACTTTCATCCTATTCTCTTTCACTTGTGGGTGTTGTGCATTTACTATCTCACTCTAAATGATAATAAATAATAACAGGTCACTTCTGTCGTTTGGGCATAGAAAGCGATTATACTGGAACTAATGTTTGCTGGTTCACACAGCTCACCTGTTCCTTCCATACTGACAGGAACAATCTCCTCATCACTACTGGCTCTGCTTCTGACTCTACATCACATTTTAAAAATGCTCATAATTCTCAGCACAAATCTCCACTTTTTACAAAGTCTTCTGATCAGTTCAGGTCAGTTTCATTAATGTTTAGTGCTGAATCAGGGCACCTTCCATGTGGAGCAGGTTGACACCATACTCTTCATCACATTAACTCTAATAATATTCACTCAGTGAGTACTCCTCCCTGCCCACTCTGGACTTGTGGGCTCATGGTTGGTTCTTGGTGCTTCTGACTCTGAGAGGCTACAAGACAAAGTTTCCCAGTCATGTGGCATCACATCATACTATTATTTAAATTATATAACGTTACGTTATATGCCACAGCACTACACACTACATTGACTTGATGATTAACTAACTTAGATCGTGTTTTGCAGGAAAGGTTCAGCATCTTATCCGTCACATCGTCCTCATTTGATGTTACAAACCGTGAGTTGGTTTTAGTGAAAAAGTTGCCAATTTTCGCTGTTTCCACAGCTTTTCCGCACAACCTTTATCTTTCTACTTTGCATCTTTCAAACACCACTGACCGACGGCACTGAAGTGTGACGTCAGGGTGCATCTGCAAAAAGATACAAACAAAAATAAAAACAACAAAACGACAGCTGCCTGTGGAGGCGGACACAGCAGTAGATGTGTCCAACAAAAAAAAAAAAAAAAAAGAGAGAGACAACACCAGCTCTTGCGGCCCAAACATCACACCGGCCCACTGGGAATTGTCCCCGTCCTCCTGATTAGCCACTCCACACATGCAGTCAGATAATCCTTCACCTGCAATTGTTTTCATTGCCCAGGTGTAATTCTTCTACACAATCAGTCCTCAAATCTTGAAGGTTTAGCGGGGCTCTTCTATGAACTGTGATCTTTAATTCTTTCCATAAATTTTCAGTTGGATTCAAGTCAGGTGACTGGCTGGACACTTCTAGCAGCTTCATTATCTTTCTCAGACACATACTGAGAGTTTTCTTGGCTGAGTGTTTGGGATTGTTGCCTTACTGAAATATCCAGCCTCATTTTATCTTCATTATCCTGGAAGATGGTACCAGGTTTTTCTTAAGAGTGTATTGGTCCAGCTCCATTTGTCCTCCAAACATGATTTTTATTGATGCAAGTTTTGGTCTCATCTGACCAGACTTTATTCTCCCAGCATTCACGGGCTAACTCAAATGCGGTGCAGCAAACTTTAACTTACCGTTTGTGAAGGTCTTCAGAGAGCTCTTTGCATTTACCCATGATGAGATGTTTCTGGTGTGACAGCTTGGTAATGAGACAGCTGGGGCTGAACCAGCTGATACTAATGTGCAACTACAAGGGTCAAGGGTTCTTTCTTACTACAAATGGTGTCTTGGATTTCCATGCCTTTTTGCACCTCCCTTTCTTCGCATGTTCAGTAGTTTTTCTTGGTAGTTTTTCAGTGTTTATAACACTTTCTGGAGCACATTGCAGCTAAAAATAATTGATTGTATGTGCTAAAAATATGTTTTGTTGAATTTATATAATAAAGTAATTAAATGTGACTTCAGAAAAACAAATGCGGCTCTGTTTTGTTGTGTTTTTGTTTAATTACACTCAGTTCAGGATGTGCTGTGTTCTTTTTACTGCCATGTTTGCGAGCTTGCTCTCATAGGATGTTTTGGGTATCCTGGTGGAGGCCAGAAACTGTTTGATGTCAAAAATGTTTGATGTTTGCTATTTAAACGACTAGAGAGGCTTCAACTTCATTGGGGCCAATAAAATAATGTTAGTTAAAAAAGTATGCTTGAGTTATTTGTCAAATAAAGGGCAGCAACAAGGCTCACGTCAGAGACCACCCTGCCACCATCTTTGTGGGGGTAAATATTTTAACGTAAACTCACAGCTTACAGAAGATGTGTTTAGAGTCCATGGTTTTAAGTGCAGCATCTCACTCAGCTGACTTTATCCTATCCTTGGTTCAAAAGTTCATGTGAAGAAGCACGTGCACACTGTCCTCTCAGGCTGCTGTCTAACTCAGTGGGCTATCAGGGCTTCATCTCAGGTTCGGCTTTAATCTGCAGGCTCTGGGGTGTGTTTCCTGCGTCAGGGCTGCGGCCCAATCCATCTGTCTTCATCAGTGAGCCGGGGCGGCTGTTAGCTTGGGCGAGCAGGACCCCGCTAAGCACCAGCTGCTATCTGCCTTTTACACTGATTCCCACCAAGAGGGACATATTTACAGTACAGCAAGCTTCCCAGCAAGACTGGAGGACCTTTCAGCTGCTAATGCCTGGATTTTTGTTTTCTCTCGTGGCTTCTGTTCACTGATAATTCTGGTCGATCCCCCCCCTCGCCTCCACAGTCTGCATTAAACAACCTCTTTCAGTCTGATATTCCATCCACCGTCAGCCTGTCAACTGTACATTTATACGTACAAGGACATTGACTAAATCCTGCCTGAGATTAGCAACATGCATCGCTTTATACAGTCGTTATTTGTAGAGAAGCTACATAGAAATGCAGAAGTGCTGTGAATCTAACTCTTGTCATTCAGTGGTTTGTAGAACAACATTTAGTGAGCAATGAGTTCAAGTAAACTTATTCTGTATGACATTTGCTTGCCTTTTTCATTGTTTCGGAGGAATCCTGGAGGAATATGAACAGCATCGCTTCAGTTCAGCGAGCTTTGTTCTGGTCTGGCCTTTGGCTTGGCGCTCGGAAGACATTAAGTGGTTTTGAGTTGCCCTGTAGCAGACTTGCCATTGTGCTCAGGATCTTTTGTCGTGCTGCATGACCCAGTTCATCCCAGTGTGACCTCATGGTGACCTTATGGTATGTTTTTAAATACTAAAATATCTGTGTGAATACAAAGGATGTCATTGTTAGCTCAGTAACTACAAGGAGCTGGGTCTTCTGTGTCAGAAAAACAGCCAATCATCATCTCTCTACAGTTACCGCTTATGTTTTAGGATGAGGTGTTTGTGCTGATGTGCAGTGTTTGGTTATCACCACACGTGGGGCTGTACATTAAGGCCAACCATCTCCACCTGTCCCTCATTTATGTGAAAGACATAAAGACAAACCTCAGAGAGAGGAGGGTTTCTTGTCTTGAACTTAAACATTTAACATATTTTTGGAGACTTCAAGAGTCAACCGATTGGTTTCACACAACCCTTCAACTCTGCGTTGCGTAGTAAATGATGGACAAAGGCTTTTGCTGCTGTTTATTCTGAATAAAAAGAAAACAAACGGATATTTTACTGCTCAGTTCAATTTAGCTCCACAGGCAGGTCTAACACGACGCACTCGTGCACGTCTCCGTTGTTATACAAAACTTTTGTCCGCAGTGCTGCGTTCAGTGTCCCACCTCGGGCACGTCTCTCATCACTGTCGTGCTTCACAGAAGCGAAGGTGCCTCTGAGCGAGTATTTGGACAAATACGACTGTTACTTAACATGAGAGCGACAAGCGGATTTACCCACAACATAAACACAGTCTGACTTTGGGGTGAAGTTACTGGAATACGTGTTTCATGCACATCAATCAGCCCAAGTGACGAATCTTGTACGTGTGTGGCTCAGTGAAGAACCATTTAACTCTGATTTATTTTGACCATTAGAAATGTTTAAGAGCCTTTTTCTTTTTAGTTGTTGTTTGTGTATAGGTATCAATACAAACGTGGAAGTGAATTAGAGAAATTGCAGAGGAAAAAATGGTCTCCGCAGCCGTCGCAGCTTGTGTTAATATGTGCGGCGGTGAGAGGCGGCGTCACATGGGAGAAGTCGGCTCTGCCAGGAAGACAAGGAAAGACTGATCCTACGCCAGGTCTTATTGTCACACACATGAAATGGCGCATCATCTTCTTTTCAGTCCACCTCCATTTCTCTCAGGCTGTGGTGCTGTGACAGTTTCCGGCAGAAGCTAATTATGTTGGATCTCTCCAGACAGCGAATTTGCATGGGCATCATTTGGCTGCCATTTTTGGCAGAGGTGTCCGTCTTTTTTTGTTGCTTGTTTTGTTTTTTAAGTTGTTTGAGGGCAAGTTCACGCAATCAGGGTTGAATCGGGGACGCTGCACAGGCCTTTTTTTCCTACCATTATCGGACCCACGCTAGACATCTCTTGATTGAAGTCTTTCTTTTGCTCCTTACCAGTGTTGAAACGCAGTCGAAACACTGCCTTCCTGCAGCATGTTACTCAGTTTTTCATCATTTTCACATAATCTTACTTTCCCCCCCTCTCTGAGGGATTATGCCAGAACCTCAAGCATGTGTTCTACCCTAAGTGTGTCAGACTTCTAAGTTATGAAGAAAACAACAGTGTGCCATCACTGCAGAATGGAGGACTGTGCCATATGTGCTGTGCCAGGGACAACACGCATGTTTCTCTGCAGATATGCCAGCCTTTAAAATGTTAATTGTTGTGCTCGGTGTTTAATCAAGGGAGTGAACCCACCTCCTAAATTTAGCTGCGCTCACTCAGAACAAAGCTAATTTATGTGGCTGGGAATGACAACCAGGACAGGTTCCCACAGGTTTCTAACGCCAATATTTTATGCACATCTTCAAGCCAGTGCTGAGCTAAAAGCCGTTGGAGAGGGACTTATGTAGTGTGGATGGTGTGAGGTGGAACAAAAAATATCTAAAAGCAAGCACTGAAGACTCTTCTGTAGTATTCCTTTCAACACCTTTTTGATCTCTGCATTTCCACCTTTTTTTTTCCCGAAACTTGCTCCCTGCCCCCCTGCACCTCCACCCTTCCCTGTCTCCTTATCGCTTTTTTTTTTACTATTATTATGCCTGTTAGTGAAGGCGTTACACTGCTGAAAGCAATATGCTGTTTGCAGGGCACCAGCGGCGGCTTTGTCTTTGAGCCACGCTGCTACCAGCAGGCCTTTGGATGCTTGTTGCTATTTCCACTCTCAGATTTAATTGCATCGAGAAATGAGAGCCATATCAATATCATACCACTATCCACACAGGGAAGATTTTCCTTCTTTTACTCACTGCCTGTTTCATCGGCTTCATCAGCCTTTGAACTCCACTATCAGATGGAATTTGTCTTTGAATGCAGGTCTTGTGAGAAGCAGTCAACATCAATGACGTTGATTTCAGAGTAATTCCCTAAAACTGCAGTGTGTAGTTTAAAACCCCCTGGTGCAGTAAACTGCTTCAGTTTTTCTTTTCTTTTTGTCATTCTGTATTTTTTTTTTTTTTTTTGTGTCCGCATTCTGTATTTTTATTTGATTGAATGATTAAAATCATAAACCAACTGCAAAGAAAGCTCGATGTTATTGACAATTTAACTGTGCGTTGCCCTGGCCACGTTATCTTAAAGGTTTTAATTTGGAAAACGAAACATAATCAAGCTGGCGGCATCAAAAAGCTTTGAAATCTAGCTTCCTCTAATGTTTCCCTGTTTTTTCTGCCAAAGGGATTAAAATTACAAGCACCCTTTACAATGAAATCCAAGACTGATTACTGATATGGTCTATTCAATGCACAAAATGAGTCATCAAATTGATATTGTCTATAAATGGCTCCTAAAACGCTTCACTCAGTGCTCACAGTGACTTCAGACTGTTTTCATCTGGTGTCTTTTGTTTTGTCTGCACGGGGCCGCGGCACACTGACTCTATCAAAGACGTCGCTTGTTTGTTCTACAAAAAGAGCCTGAATAAGATTAACACCAGAACAGTTTAACCCAGGAAACATTGATAAATAAGGGTGAGCCTCTTACTTTAAAGGGATTTATTTTTTCTCTCCGTCTTTCTTTGGAGGATGGGCTCTGTGAAGTGCTTATGAGTGGTTGGTGCCTTGCCTGCAACAGACAGCTGTCACCGCGCTCAGTTTGGAGAATTGGGGAGGAATCCTGATGGGGAGCTACGCTAACAGCCTCTCAGTATGAGGGCCACAGAGGAGAGAATTGTTACCACCTAAAACACCTCAAAACTCGTCAGATATCATAGCAGTTAAAGTGAACGTGGTATCGTGGAGCTGTACTGTCACTGTAACACAGTTTGTCTTCCAACAGACCAGTATGTGGTTCAATAAGAATGCAGTCGATGAAAAAGATGGTGCACCTCTCAGGCCTAATTTCAAGTATTTGTTTAATAAATGGCCAGTTAAAAAATAGGAAAAACAGATGACCCTCATGGACTTTGACTTTGTTTCTGGTTATGAGGATTCAGATGATGCAGTTTATGGCTCTGAGCAAATATGCTGTCAGTGCTGCTGTTTGTTGTTTAACTTGTTAGCATCGATGTAATAAGTTCAGTCTGCCGGAAATGGTTGGCCCCCAGGATGTTAATTAATGTCAACAATAAATTAATACACCAATGCACAAAAACTCTTGCATGCTTGTGGCGGAGACTGATGATGCAGATCCGTTAAGGATCAACTTCAGAAAGTGCAAATGGTTTCATAAGTGATGCGTCTCTGCATTTTTTATTTTTTCAGTTTGAATTGCAGTAACACAGTACAGTGTTATTTACACTATGTGGTACTTCAATGCATAGTCAATATGGGTGAGATTTCGCCAGTTCGAATGTGTTAGGTTGAATTCACGCACCCCGTCTCTCCCCTGCAGGTGTTGTTTCCCTTCGGGGAGCTGAAAACGTTGCTGTTAATTAACTCGCTGCCGATCCCGCACTTGTAGCTCTCTGTCAACACTTCCTTTACAAGGAAAATCTAAATGGTGTGGGAAGTCGCGAGTTCACACGTCCGTGTATATGTGAGCGGATGCGTGTCCTTGTGAGTGCGACTAAATGACATTCTCGCACCCTCATACTTCTGCACAGCTACACTGGGAGGAGCAGGCAGTTGCTCCTGAAACACAGATGGCACTCTGTTCTCGAGATAAGTTTCGGATTAATATACAGCATCAACTTTGAACTTCACATTTCACTCAAGATTGCTGGTTGAACTACGTTTTTCACAGATGGATCCAATTGCAAAACATTCCACAAGCTGAGGTTTTACTGCAAAGTTTTTAATTAATTTGATCTCTGAACTGCCAACGCTGGTATGCAACCAGATCTATTTTTTAGAAATGCATTTGAACTGCGAATGACTGTAGAAACTCATTTTGAGTCAAACATTCCAGTATTTCTTTGTTCGTACTGCATATAAACAAACTTACAGTATTGGCCTTTTGATTGCACATCAGAAATGCCCCACTCTTTGTGTCCAGATGGCTTTTTTGAGCAATTGAGATGTTTTATTCCACAAAATATATATATGTAGTGTTGAAGAGAGATTTGTTGTGCTTTGATACATTGTAAGGTGCAGATTTTCTTTTCCCCGTTGCTGAATAATACATCGGTACTGCTAAAATCCATCCTATTGAATTATTTAACTGGGCTTTCAGAGATTAATCTGACCATTAATCAGTAACTAGGGCTGCTGTACATTTGTGAGCAATATTTTTTACAGTTTGAGTGTGATAGTCTGTATTTTGTGTCAGTATTGGGTAGTTGCTGAAATAATGTGAATACAAGCAGTCAAAATGAACTTCTTTTGAAGGGTCAGAGCTCAGAAGAGAGTCAGACTGAAGGACGCCGTTTAAGGTGGATCTGGCATTCGGTCAGAATGCCTCCTGGACACCTCCCGGAGGAGATGTCGGAGGCTTGTCTCACTGGTAAGAGGCCTCCAGGCACACACACACACACACACACACTGCAGCTCACATCATCTTGTCACCACCAGTGCTGTTCTTTCTCTGTGTTTTACACTTCGCGCTGCATGCTGGGTGTTTTAGTCTGGTTCATGCCTGTAAAATGGTGCATTTTGTCACAAGTCTGTCTGTGGACTGGACCTCATGTAAATAGTGTTCAACAGGACAATATTTATACTGATTTCAGAACATAGATGGTAGTAATAGTTTAATGCAGTCAGACCAGTCATGACTTGGACTCGTCACACCTTGATCATTTTTTAAAGAGCATAGGTCTTTTCTTGTTACAATTTGTCAAACTGAAAAAAAAAAAACCCTGCGATCATCCATCTGCGGTGGTATTAGTTAGCTGACCAATCACAGCCTGCTCTATCCGGAGGGTCTTAGTTGTTTTTACGGATACGGGTCAGAGAGGGTTTACAACAGCTGACAGCGCTCTGTGTGTGTGTATCGATGGAGCTGGAGAAGTATAAATTAGGCTTAAGTATCCATTTTATGCCAGATCTGATGCGAGTGTGTTTCTGAGCATTTTAAAGACCCATTCCCTCTGCGCCCCATATGTGCTAGAACCACCTGCTAATCTGATTTCAGAATAATCCTTAACCTTTATCTTTTTTTCCGTTACTATCTTAAAACACAACGGCTACAATAATGTGCATCTTATGAAATCATATTCCACCAGGATTTCAAAATCAGATTTGTTTTCTGAAATTAACTTTCTATCACATCCACAAAAACAATGACCAAAGATTTTTCAAAGCTTTAAATTCTAAAAACATTCATTCAAATGAACGTTTTTAAGACATGAAAAAACTTGAAAAATTATACTCTTGTCCAAAAAGCCATAAACGCATAAATAACTTTAGTCCTTCACATTGTGACGTGACTATGGTGATAAAAGTAACATATACAGGACTGTCTCAGAAAATTAGAATATTGTGATAAAGTTCTTTATTTCCTCTAATGCAATTAAAAAACCTGAAATGTCATACATTCTGGATTCATTACAAATCAACTGAAATATTGCAAGCCTTTTATTGTTTCAATATCGCTGAT